>JAZKJV010000391.1:476579-946739 GCA_037367405.1 Ottelia alismoides
TCATTCGACTCCTGTACCCCTGAGCTGGAGATACCAAATCAGTAAGATGGGACTGCACCTCTTGTGGAGGCAAGGATGATGAGGACATTCCTGAAATAGCAGAATCGGCTAAACAATTAAATGCAATGGATCACAGTCAACATATTTGCAAACATAAAAATACCAGACATAAAGAAGGTCAAAGAATTTGTCCCCAAGGGTCTGTGACACGACATGGAGAAGAACAAGCATTAATGCAAACTGTTAACTATCAAGAAATCTACATGACTAAAAAACAAGCCATAAACATATATATTCTGCATATTTTTGTATAAAACAACATCAAGTAGCTGCATATTTTTAGCTGTGTCGGCAGCTGCAGCTCGGTGGGATGTTGTGTTAGAAGGTCCATCCGACTTATAGCAATGAATCAATTTGACACCAAATTACTTTTTTGGATCCACGAACAAGTTATATGATGTCCAAAAGTAGAGAGAGATGCAGGATAAACTAGTTTCAAAATAAATATCTGAAGCTAATGGTTAAAAAACCAACATTCTCCATGTCAATGGTCATTTGTGCAGTAAGCACAATAATGTGGCGAACAATTTCAAATAAAA
This sequence comes from Ottelia alismoides, assembly GCA_037367405.1. Classification (NCBI taxonomy): domain Eukaryota; kingdom Viridiplantae; phylum Streptophyta; class Magnoliopsida; order Alismatales; family Hydrocharitaceae; genus Ottelia; species Ottelia alismoides. The sequence continues at coordinate 477,179 of JAZKJV010000391.1, forward strand.
TGACATAACATAAGAAATAGCCATCAGATTTATTATCTACGCAGCGTTACCAAGCTCCACTCACAAAAAGGCGAAAATGGTCCCCACCACCTCAAGCAACTAAGACAACAAAAAATTGGTGATAATCAAGTAGATAGAATTAGACACTACGACCAGTTAAAATCTTACACCTCGGCAATAACCCTCTTCAGCAACAAAAACAAGAACAACCTATAAGTTCCACTAATCTGTTACCATCCTTGAACTTGTGAGTGACCAGCTGCCAGAACTCCCTACAAAAAAATCAAGAAGCCGACAAGCCCTGGCAATCCCTCCTGCTTCAAAGATTTCAAAGCAAAACCGCCTCCTCCTTGTAAGCCTCCCTTACTAGACTGTTCAATGTAGGGATGAAAACTAATATGAATATATCCGTATCCTATCCGCTATCGTATTCGTTTTACACATATTTTGACATTCGTATTCGTATTCGTTTTAAAATGGATGCGGATATGGATGTCACTTTCAATACGTATATTTGCTTTCGTACATAACTATAGTAATATATTTATTTATAATTGTACGTAACAACATTTTACAACTGCATTCACCGTTATTGACATAATAGTTATGTAAAGAATATATCCGATATATCTATTTTATGTGTAAACCATCCTAAACAAGTATCTTTTTGTTTATCTATCAAAATATTTTTAGTTATTATTTGTATCCGATCCGTATTCGTTTTACATTCATATTCGTTTGTAAGGATATGATAACACATTTTTCATATCCGTCATTATTCGTATCCGCATTCGTATTCGTGTTTTAAATGAATAAGCATGATTATACCTACATTCTAATCCGTATCCAACCATTTTCATCCCTAGTTCAATGCCTCCGGAGCTGGCAAATCCAGCAACTGAAAGGGGCCTGGCTAAGTATCAGGACATCAGCATTCAACTACACCAACAACAACCAAACTTTTTCCCAATTTAAGTGGCCTCTACATACATTCTTCTCTTCCAAAGATGCCTAATTTGTGTCGATATAGATTCAAATTACCATAACTGGTTATAAGTTGATGACAGAGTGACGAAATAGATTTAGGAGACATGAGAGAATGAATCTCAACAAAATAAAACACCACCCACCAAAAGCGCCTTTGAAGCACAACCTGTAAGTGTCTTTCCCATCTATCATAGAGCGAGCCCTATCCACGACTCTAGCCACAATGGTCACCGGGATAGGCAAATTCCTTGAAGGTGTCAATAGCAAGCAAATACCATGAAGGTGTCAATATCAAAACTGAAAGGGTTTGCAGTAGGCTTGTCCATTCAGAAAGAATTAAGCAGAACTTTTGATGGTTAATGGTCCAGTGGTAGTGCAGTGTGCCTACCACCCAAAAGACCAAGGTTCAAATCCCCATTTGTGGAGTTGTATTAGGCAGTCGACAGCCAGCGTAAAAAATAATCGAATCTTTCAACATGAATTTGAGCAAGAATCCATGTGCCCAACCCGACTTATAGTTGGAGAATGCTTTGCCTCTTTTTTATGGTTAATACTTAAAACCAATAAACCCACAGAAGAGGTCGGTGCCTTAGCTATTTATACTTCTTCTTAGCAACCCTTAATGAGAATAAATGTGTCATCTGCATAGTTTAACAAAGGAAAGTAGTATCCAAGTCACCTTCCCTAGGACCCAAATCCACAATCTCAAAGCACAAACTCCCATAGTCCCATAGCACCAATGCTCAGCACATCCGAGGCCAAAATGAACAATACTTTTTTGGACAGACCAAAATGAACAATGATGACAAGATAGGACATCTGTAAAGAACACCTCTCTGAAGCTTGGATCCATCACCCTCCGCTTGACGATTCAAGGAGGAGGACACCATCGTGACACGACTTCATTCAAGTGATCCATATAACACTCGGATTTGAAAACCAAATTAAACCCGATTTGGATTCATATGATCCGACAAAAATATCAATCGATATTAAATAATCTGAATCGATCCATAGATCGTAAATCAAATTTTGTTTGGGTGCAATGAACCAAAAAATCAAATACATCATAATTTGTGTCACCGAAAAAGCCACGATGCAGTTCGAACCACAAAATAAGCTAAGACACCACAAATTTCATTTCGACAAACTAGAACTAATGGAATCAACCATTTGTCGATCGGAGGTCGTTGAACCCGTTTAAATCGCAAATTTAATCATAAATCAAAACCGTATTTCGTCAATTTTTGAATCCATCTTGGATCAGAAAAAATGAATATTATACTCATTATGATCGTCCAATCCCAGACAGTCGAAACGAGCCATTATTCATCAGAATCGGAGATTCGGGGTGCAAATGGTGATAACTTTTGTACATCACATAAGTTAGAAATAAAGGTTATATAAGTTTAAAAAAAGTTATATATATATATATATATCAAAATCCAATTACGTTTGCCCTGACTTCTCTCCAAATAGTTGACACTTCAACTTTCTTATTTATATCACCCTCCTTTTTCTTTTCCACATCTCTCCTTCTCTTCTTTTCTTCCTCTTCCACCGAGAACTATCTTTATTTGCAGCCAACGGCTGCTGCCGACAGCTGTGAAGCTACTGCCAAAGTTGCAGCCACAGTTGTTGCTGCTTTCAACTGCAACAGGTGTTGATGTCTTTCAACAGTTGAAGCAGCTGCTTGCAGCTGCTAACGACTGCAGCAGTTGTTGCTGCTAGAAATATTACTGTTGTTGCTAGGATTCTGGAGCAGTCCAAACCATCTTCCTCCAATTTTGGAGATCTAAAAGGTACAACCATGGGACCCCTCTTTTGTTGCCATCTGTGGTTCACAATCTGATTCCAAATTTAAATGTTGAAGTTTGTGTGAATTGCATGCATGTTACTACTGCTAAAAAAATTTTACTGATTTAAAAATTCAGAATTTAATTCAAGTCAAAATTTTAGCTTCTTGAGAAATTAAAAGTTAAAATTTTGAGAAATTGCATGCATATTACTGCTCACAATTTACTGATTTGTAAATTTAGAATCTAATTCAAGTCAAATTCTTAACTCCTGATTTTAGAAAATAAATAGTTGAAATTTGTGTAAATTTGTATGCAAATTGTTGTAGTTCAAATTATGCTAAATTCAAGGTTGCAGAAAGCGGCAATCGATACTCGGTCGATAGGCTCACTGATTAAGGATTAATCGACAGTCGGACGACTAATCGGATTTAATCGATCATTAGTCGATTTTGATTTTTTTTATTATTTTAAATATATAAGTCATTTTTTAAACATATATGCTTATTTTTTCCAGGTCTTGATTGCTAAATTATTTTAAATATATTCTTATTTTTATACAAATATTCTTATTTTGTCCATATATAAATCACTAGTAGGATAATTTGGCAGATTGTTTGCAGCGACGAATGCGAATGCATCTCCACCTACTTGCTTGTTCTGTATCGGTGTCTAATTTACAGAAAGCTGCCAATAAATCAGGCACATCTGCCTTCTTTTTCGCTTGCTGAATCTACATGGGAATTGAACATATCAGCCAAATCAGATGTCTGATTGATAGCAAGCTTGTTTATTTGGTCACCAGATTTCTCATCAATCACTAGACCTAAAAATAAATCATTCGCATGGTTCTTATATTCGCTGGAATGAAAGGAGACAACGGCAACAGGATCTTCTTCAGCATTACACTTGTTAAATTGTTGTGGTGGTTGTCGATTCACTGCCAAAAAGATCAATTAAAATTCTCATTGGCTTGAGTTTCAAATTGTCAACGTTCAAATGTTTTGCACCAGAATATGCATTTCATTAATCACCAAGATCACCAGTATCTACCAAATCTGATAGCAGATGAGGGACTGCAACATCCTTGGAAGCGGTGGTTTCTCCTGGATGACTACTCACCCCAGAAGAATTGTAAACCTTCTAGAAGAACTCAAGACCTTGATAAAATAAGGAAAGATGGAAATCGTAGCGTATAAATTAAGAACTATCATAGTGAAACAAAAGAAGTAATTGACTTTACATATAACATTAAGCATATTAGTATAAGTTTGTTTTTTAAAAAAACTAAAAAACTAAAAAATAAATAATAACTTGATGTAAAAATCGATCGATTAGTCGGGTTGATCGACTAATGGCCAATTAGGCCTAGTCGAGTCAGCAACCCTCCACCACCCCTGACTCGACTAGTCGGCCTAATAGGCCAACTTTTTACAAACTTGGCTAAATCGTAATTAAGAATATAAATTCAAACCAAATTCTAACTCCTGATTTTAGAAAATAAATAGTTGATTTTTGTGTGAAATTTGTTTTGCTGCTCAAATTATGATTTATAAATCAAGAATTTGAAATTTGTTCAGTTGCTCAAATTATGATTTAAAATTATGAAATTTGTTTTGCTGCTCAAATTATGATTTATAAATAAAGAATTTGAAATTTGTTGTACTGCTCAAATTATGATTTAAGAATCTGAAATGAAATTTGTTCTGTTGCTCAAATTATGATTTATAAATAAAGAATTTGAAAATTGTATTTAAGAATCTGAAATTTGTTCTGTTGCTTAAGTTATGATATAAGAATCTGAAATTTGTTATGTTGCTCAAGTTATAATTTAAGAATCTGAAATTTGTTCTGTTGCTCAAGTATGATTTGTATATAAAGAAATTGAAATTTGTTCTACTACCTAACAAGGTTCTGAATCTCGATTTCGATTTCGTTTCGAGATGTTGAAAAAATGAAACAATTTCGAAATTTCGTCGAAAATCGATGAAATCTCGCCAATTTCGGTCAAAATCGCCCTACATTCGTGAAGGAAGGGTATATATCGATATTTCGGTTTCGGTAGGGTACCGAAACCGAAATTTCGTCGAAATTTCGCAAAATTTGAAACACCGCAATACCTAATAATAAAAGGAAAGGGTCTTCCGGATTACTTAGTGCATTCCCAAACTTTAATTGCAATAGTTAAGAAAAAAATTTCACACGGCAATAAGGTTGAAAAACAAAGGTTGAGAAAGTGAAACAAAATCAACCAAGAATTTTGATAGTGTGGAATCCTAATAAGAGAATAATGTTTCATCTTTCAAATTTACAATTGACAGCCAAGGTTTTGCTACCAATTTGTACAGGTTATGATACTAACTATCTATAAGGTACACCTACAAACAATTTTTAGGATCTTAAAATCAAGGGCTACCTATGCATCTTTAATCTTTTGATTAACCACTTAGGATTATACATCTTTTCTCATGGAGAACATATTGGGAAGTTTTCTGATGATGCCTTCATCTACTACCTTGTAATGCTTAGAGATTTTCTGATAGACAACACCAGAATAGTTATACGCATGCTCTTCATATTTATCATACAAAGCTGAAATTGTGATTGACACTATTGTTCCTATCAATTAAACTGGAAAAGTAATCCTAGACATTGTGCCGAAAAGGGTGCCATTTACACATGACCGTATGAGGGTGCGGTGACCCTCAACTGGGGCTTGAGTTAGGATGCCCATATTGGGTAGCGGTCGTCTAGTGTGCGGGTCTAGGATCCCAATCTCTTCCACGGTTTTATCGCGAGCTCGTAGTTTTCCGCTTCTCTGGTATCCACGTGTATTCCTTTTTTATCAGTTCCGCTGACCCTGTGATCTGTTATGGTTCCTAGGATGGAAGACCCTTGTTTTTATTAGAGATTGTTTAGATCGTACCTACAGTGGTTGGGCAGAACTGGAGTGACTCGGACCAAAGAGTCTCTCCCACCGGTCTCTGGGGCGTAGTTGGAGTTGCCTAACTTTCTCCTGGATAGCACTTCCACTAGGAAAGCGAGACGGAAGAGTCTCTAAGGAGGTTTCTTCCACCGCTTGAGTTTGATTATTGTTATGCCAGTAGGTTCTAGCCGAGGATAAAGACATATCATGAAAATCTTCATCAATCATCTGCATTCATTAAGATCTATCATAACATCTTACAATTGACAATAATGAACAAAGGATGTAAATTAGATCTAGATCCCTTTAGCCATCATGATCATATAATGAATCAAGGAAATAATTAATTGTTGATAATTGAAATATGGTGAGTGAAAAAAAGGAATTATATATGGAACAGTTAGAAACCCAACTTTCCACGCAAGTAGCTTAAACAAATACAATGTCATTACCTATCTACTTGTTTTCTTTATGTAACCACTTAAATATCTGTTATTTTAAAAATTTTGTTTGTACAGAACATTTATTCACATACGTTTGTTCCTAACATGGGTGGCAGGAAAGGCATTAGCGACACAGTAATTACATCTCAGAGCTCTTAGCTTTTGGTGATCAGATATTTACCTTTGACGGTATGCATGACAGTCATTGTATAGATAAATGTTATTTATTTTGCGTTTCTTTTTTTCTGTCATATTTATGAGAAACATGTATAAATGATGAGAATTTTCTTTTGATATATGTTGTACTATAAGGATATAAGTGCAAAATGTTCTAAAGTGACACATGTTATTATGTGGTTCGTTAATAAATTGTAAATGTCATTCAATCGCAAAAAAAAATGTCCTCATTATCGGAACTTAGTACGATCAATCATAAATTAAATAATGTGAATGTTGTGTAAACGGATAACCCGGATCCCGGGAACGTTACAATCCATCTCTCAGTGTGATAGAGAACATCCAAATGAATGCACACCTTAACGTGTTATCCTTTGTTGAGGTCCATCATCGCAACCACCTAAAAGTTGACATAAAACTGCCAAAAATACATTGACCTCTAAGAAAGCAGCCCAAAGACGAGAGATGGCATCTACAATCACCTCACAAGACAAATACCTAAGATTATAGCTACAATGAGATTGATCGATTGAAAGAGTGGGCAACTTACATTCTTTAAACAGTTAGTTGTCTCTGATTATCTCTTACATGGGGAGAGCGAATAAAGATGAATCGGTTTTTTCTTATCAAAGCATGGTTGCATATACTTTGACAACAACCACCACTACGCCTCTAAAACTCTCTATAGAATAAGACCGATAACATATCTAGTCCATGAGAACCTCCTGCTTCAGTGTCTCCAAGGCGACTTAAACCACCAGATGCAAACGAAAATCAAAGAAATCAAGAGAAGAGAATATATGTGATTAGCTTCACGAGACGAGAGAAGAAAGGAAATGAGAGGTACAACCACACATCATGGACTCAAATTTCGACGAAATTCAGTCGAATTTTGATAACGTATCGAAATCAAAATTTGACCGAAATAAGGGGGTCCTAGTACAAAAAATGACTTGAAATGATTGAAAGTTCCGTCGAATTTCAACTGAAATTCGATCGAAATTCGATTTCGATCGGTCACTAAAATGGTGCCTGAAACCGACATTTAAGGCCTTGCCGCACATTATATAGGGAGAGAAGAAACAATCGTAGGGGCAGTTCCAGATTTTCAATCAACCCATAACCTAATAACTTGATAAGCTCCCAAACAAAGACATATGACCCTTTCATATATGGAGGGGTGGGATAACAAAACAAATGAAGAAATGAATATAAACCCTGACAGATCAAAATTAACTCCTAAAATCACTATAACGTGGCTAACCATATCCGAAATCCTAAAACATCGAGATCTTGAATTGATCGTAATTTACTTTAACCAAAATGACATACTGAAAATAACAAATCGACGAAGATCCAAATTTATTTCAAAACCGTAATCTGTGCATGCATCAATTCTCCAACGTTCTAAAATACTCGTATCCTTGTGAGTTACTTCATCATCTGGAATAGAGTGTGATAGTTTGCTTCTTGTGCCTCAGAATCTACGGTTGAAAAACAAATGTAGCACGTTGATGTAGTAATATTCAAGGCCTTGTCATCCACTTACAGATGATCGTGGTTAAAGAACTGATGTGGCATCTTTAACATATGTGTCATGAAGTTCAACGAGTCATGGAGCATGAAAGCCTATAAATCACATTGATGGGAATTGTGGAAAACATCCTTGGCATTGGTTCCATTTTTAGGTGGCCCAAAAGCCTGGTCCTAATAGAAATAGGATTTCGTCCTCTTTAGTTTCTCAGCATTTTTATAATTACTTTCTAAATAGGGGTGTGACTATAGCTTTCAACTCCCGACAATAAACAAAATAATCCCATATGCACTTCTCCACTTTAACCTTTTAATAAAGTGTTGTTGGGTGGGGGATGTCACAAAAACTCCATGAGACAATACATCTTGTCGGGCCGTGCTTTCGATGGCATTCCCTGGATCATTGGGGGAGACTTTAATGTCACTATTCATTCGTCTGATCGCCCTCGGGCTAGGGCGGCTGCGACCCGGGTTCCCTATCCTTTAGGGAGACTCTTGACTTTTTTGCGTTGGAAAACTTGTGTTGCTTCTGATATTAATTTTACTTGGAGAAGCGGGAATTCGCGTTCCCGCCTTGACCGGTTCTTGGCTTCGGGAGCTATGATGGAAAGATTCCCTTCCTGTTCGGTCTCTTCTAGACCGAGAGCTTTCTCTGACCACTCGTCAGGTCTTTGGAACTCTGGCGAGAATCTTTCCCCGAGGGGCATCTTTAGATACGAACGCTGCTGGCTCTTGGAGCCTTCTTTTCGTGGGGTGGTCATTGATCACTGGGTCTCTACTCCGGTGGAGGGCTCTGCGGCTGCTCGTCTTAATCAAAAGCTTGATTCCTTGCGTACGCGATTGGCCCGCTTTAAGCGTGAGTCGCGTTCGGCGAGGGCGACTCTCAGAAAGGAGGCGGAGGAGATTATTTCTAGACTTGATTCTGTGGAGAATGAGAGGTCTCTTAACGGCAATGAACTCGAACAGCGCTCTTCTGCGCAATTCAAGGTGGCGGATGAAGACAAGAAAAGAGCTATCGAATGGCGTCAGCGCTCCAGGCTCAGATGGCTTAAGGACGGCGACGCGAACTCGGCCTTTTTCCACAGGGTTGCGAGTGGGAGGAAAAGGAACAATACGTTGCGGGCTATTTCTGTTGATGGGCAGCGGTTCGTTGGGGATAGCTCTATGGGTGCGGCCATTTCGGAGCATTTCAGGAGCGCCATGTCGGTTCGTCATCCTCGGCGTTGGAAGTGGCTCGGATTAGGGGTTCCCACTATCTCTGCGGAGGAGTGTGCCTTGCTTACTAGGCCGGTTTCTTTGTTGGAGACTAAGGAGGCCCTGTGGGAACTTAATCCTGACGCGTCCCCCGGGCCTGATGGCTTCTCGGTTGCATTCTTCAAGGACTTTTGGGATTTGGTGGGCAAGGAAGTTTTCGAGGTGGTCGTGGAGTTTTGTGGTGGTAACGCAGGGTTTGATAGACTAAATAGAGCCCTTCTTCTCCTGATCCCTAAGAAGGAGGCGACGGAGGACATTGGGGATTTCACCCATCTCCATTTCCAATGCCATTTATTTAATTGTCGCTAAAGTCCTGGCCAGGAGACTCTCTAAGTGCTGGACTCTATTATCTCGCCCGATCAGGCGGCATTCATCAAAGGCAGGCAAATATCCGACTGTATTGTTGCTGCGTCAGAGATGGTGGCGGATTGGAAAAACTCGGGGCGTCAAGGCGTTCTATGGAAGATCAATTTTGCCAAAAGCTTATGACAGCATCGATTGGGCCTTTCTTTGGTCTGTTCTCAAGAGGCGTGGTTTCCCTAACTTGTGGATTTCATGGATGCAGCGCTGCGTTACGACTTCCTCCTTTTCTCTTTTTGTTGAATGGCGGGTTGGAGGGGGACCGCTTTCAACCACGTCGGGGCCTTCGGCAAGGTTGCCCCCTTGCCCCCCTCCTGTTCGTGATTGCGTCGGACGTGTTGGCTCAAATGGTGGCACGGGTGGTTGACGCGGGCCTATCGAAGGGTTTCTCTAAGGGGACCATCTCGGTGCCTCTTATTCAATTCGTGGACGACACGTTGTGCTTTATCGAAGGGGGTGAGTCGGAACTTGCGGCAATGTCGACGACTTTAGACCTCTTCAGTGAGCTTTCCGGCTTACGCTTGAATGGCAATAAATCGAAGGTCATTGCTTTTGGTGTTTCGGAGGCGCGTGCTTCGGATTTCGCCAGCATTTTGGGTTCTGCTTTGGCCAGCCTCCCGCTGGATTACCTGGGCATTTCGATGGTGGTTGGGAGGCCTATATTGAAGGATTGGAGCCCGGTGGTGGAGAAGCTGGAGGCGAGGTTGGCTAGCTGGCGAGCTGGTCTCCTTTCCAAAGGAGGAAGGCTGGTTCTCATTCGCTCGGTCCTGGCCGCGATTCTTGTTCACTTTTTATCGACCCGTCGGATACCTACAGGGATTGGCAATAGACTAGAATCCTGCTTCAAGAAGTTCCTTTGGGGAAAATCGGGCAGCGGTGGGAGGGGGATTCACCTGGTCGCTTGGGAGGAGGTGTTGAAGGAGAAGTCGGCGGGTGGTTTGGGGGTAAGAAGTCTCAGATTGATCAACGATGCCTTCTTCCTTAAATGGGCAACCAAGGTCTGGGGAAGTGATGGTAGCTTCTTCATACCATCTTGAGGGGTCTTCACGGGCGGGCGTGGCCTGGTGTGGGAGGTTCGGAGGACGTGGGCGGAAGTTCTCCTTTTTGGCGTGGTATTCAGGTGGCTTTCGTGAAGTATAGATCGTCTTTCAAACCAGTGCTCGGTGACGGCCGCGCTTTCTCCTTCTGGAATGATTGTTGGTTGGGAGGGGAGCCACTTTCTTCTCGCTTCCCTCGTCTCTTCGCTTTGGCGGAGAATAAGGAGGCCTCCGTCGCTTCATGCTGGGTGGACGATTCTTGGTCTCCTCACTTTCTGGGCTCCTTCTCCGATCAGAGGTTCGATGAGTTTCAGGCTTTGATGAATGCTCTTGCTCTGGCGGGCTCTCCCTCTGATGGCTTGGATCACTGGGTTTGGAGGGACGGTCCCTTCTCTACTCGGAAGGCCTACGGTTCTTTGCTTCGTCCTCCGCCTCCTAGTTCGGACGCTTTGATGCGTGACTGTTGCTTCTTCTGGGGCCTGGGTTTGCCGCTTCGTATCATCTTCTTTCTTTGGCTCTTGCGTCGAAGGAGGCTCTTGACGCGCGATCGCTGCTCCAGGTTGATCCCCTCGGTCTCTAACGCTTGCGGCATGTGCCCTTTCTAATGTGGAAACTCTGGACCATCTGCTATTTCTTTGCCCCATGGTCCGGGAAATGTGGGACGACCCCTTTGTGAATTGGATACTCGCTCGTGATGTGGAGTCCTTCTGCGACTCCCTCTTCTCTAACAGGCGGTTGGAGAGAAGGCATTTTCTAGCACCGGTGGCTTGCTTGTGGTCGCTATGGCTTGCTCGCAACGAGGCCCTCTTCTCCGAGCAGCGGTTTTATCTGGAGAATGTCTTTTGCCGTGCTAGGGCTTTGGTGGTTGATTGGTGCCTTGTGTGATTTGCATGTTTTATCCTTCTGTTTAGGTGCTGGCTGCCAACCTCGGGAGGCTACTTGCCTCCTTCGCGGGGGCTTTGTTTTTCCTTCTTTTCTTTTTTGTAACACCAACTTTCTATCTTAATAAATTGGGGTGAACACCATCGAGTGTATCCCCCTCTTCTTGGCTTCAAAATAAAATCTTCCCACCTCTTACTTGGGTTTGGGGATCCCAAATCCAAGGATGGTGACAACACTGATCAATGGGAATTGGACGACAACTACAACGTCGAGATTTGGTGGGACACCAATGTGGGCGCGCTCCAGAGTCCAACCGATTATGGTGAAAGTGCATGCAAGGGAGGCAATGGTCTCTATCACGTGGAAATAACATAAGGTGGAAGACCTTGATGTTCGAGTAAGCCAAGGACCAAGGTGGCAGTGCTCATTATAAAGAGGAGATCGATCGACGATTGTGTATTTCACGAATGTGAGGCCACTAGAGTAATGGGGATAGTGTCTTCAATTGGAGCAGCACTCCTCCACACCCTCACAGCATCAACAAAGGTGGAGGTTGTGCCCCCTGCATGGTGGAAATAGCGCCTTATTGATAAGGCAAGGGTGGCTGCTTTGGATGCTCCATCGTCAAACTCCCACTTGATGATGGAGGCAGTGGGTGTCAAGGACCCGACGACGAAGGTGACAAATCGGGTAATGCCAGCCATAAGTTTGGACTCAATGGGATGATAGCAACACGTGATGACAATGATGTTGAGTAACAGTCATATACATGGTGATACAGTGTGAAACAAATAAATATGGCTTAATTTGATAGCAACACGTGATGACAATGATGTTGAGTAACAGTCATATACATGGCGATGCAGTGTGAAACAAATAAATATGGCTTAATTTTTTCGTCTTTTATTTAAGGTTTAATAAAATTAGGATCAAGTTAATTTATTTGAGTCCGTTGCAATTTTATTTTAAATAAAGAGATCGCATGTGATCTCTAATCAATTGGTTAGTTGGCTATATTAAGCAGATAGTCCGTTAGAGATATTTAGAGTCCAAATTAGGAATTTATTTTACTTGATTTTATCTTTTTCTATTTTTGTAACCCCACCCCTCCTATATAAAGGGGATAGTAGTCCAATATTATGGGGAAGCAATTCAGAGTTAATTAAATTTGAGATTTTATCTCATGATTCTCATCTCTCCCTCCGTCTCCCTTCTACCTCAACGCAATCACCGTGCTTCTTTTTCTCCCAATCCCTCGCAATCGGCAAGTGTTCTCTTCTTGCTCCCTCTAATTTCTTCTCCCACCAAATATTTCCACCGCCAACAATATATTTTTTAACCGTTGCAAAATTTGCATTTGCACCAATTGGTATCAGAGCATGGCCTAGGGATCACCTTCACGATATGACAATCCATTCAGGGGTTCACAAGGGACATAAATCCAAAGAATCTCGTTCAACAGATCGTGCATGGCGAGCTGAGGTTAGAAAAACACTATCTGATATGCTCCAAGCAAGGTTTAAAAACACGTGAGGCGGTCGAGGTGTTTCCCTGAAATGTGAGGCGAGGCGTAAGCCTCGAGGCGGTCGAGGCGTAAGCCTCAATTTTTTAAAAGAAAAAATAAAAATTAAGCAAAATACATTAAAATATATATAATAATAAAAAGTTATGCCAAAAACATATTCAAAATCAATTTCACACTAGTAAAAGGTACAACACATAAGCGGTGAAAGCATAGAAGTCCAAAAAACTAATATTAGGCATGTGATTGTTTCCGTTATCCACGATAATGCATAATAATTATTCTACTCCATGTGTTTCTTTTTCAACTTTGCTTCTTCGTATATGTGATAACTATTTTAAGAACAAACAAATAACAACATCAACTTGCAAACTTACAAATAGTATAACAATTTTATTACAATTCAAACACAATCGTGTACGTTGTGTACAAGAAGGACGAAATCAGAGGTGGCAACAAAAATGGAGAATGTTTAATGAAGTTGATGGTCTGATTAAAATTGAATAGAAAGTGGTTGTGTGTACACAATTAATTCAGAGAATAGTTCACATAATGGAAGTACGGATTACCTGGGCAAGATGAAGAAGAAGGAAGGTAGTCAGAAATCTTGGATCATTACTGGACACGCTCTGCAGAGGTGTGAAGCTCAAGTAACACTAGATCGAGGGTTGCAACACGGTCAAGCCACTATGGATCTCGCTAGAGGTATAGCTCATTTTTTAGTTCTAATACTCTCTCTATCGTAAGGAGGAAATGGCTCATATGAATGCTCGCATTAGGGAGGATAGCATGGAATGGAGGTTGAGAGAGATGTTTTGTGTAAAGGAGAGGTAGTTGGAGAGGTGGTTTCAACCGTTGACATTGGACACACATGAAGAGGATGATGTGCATGGAGGTTAAGACATGGATGAAGGACGAATGAGCTTGTGATTGGTACCAGAATTGGGCCAAGGCGACATGTGTAGAGGCGAGAGAATTGGCTGCAGTGATGTCGGTGAATGGACGCATCGCTTGGGGGATGAATGATCGGACGTTGATGATGAAAGTCGATTGTTGTATGAAGCGATCCATCGGCCTCCCTCCCACCCACCTCCCATCCGACCAGCCCCCATCTCCAGCCTCACACCACCCATCCCGATCAACCTTAAACCTCCGTCTATACCCTCGTCCACGTTGCATCCCTCCTCCACCACTCCAACACCCTCGCCAATCCCTCCCATGCAACCCACTCCGCCCGCCTCGCCACAAGTTGTGGTTGCACCATCTCTGCCACCACCTACCCTCACAACACCACTGCCACCTCCTCTTGTCGATCACATACCCCATTCATCGTTATCCCTAGCTCCAACCCCATCCAACCCAACATCACTCATCCATGTCGCCCTAAGACCACCACCCAGGTAGTGGGCCGCACAACAACCCCTTTGTTCTACCCAAGCCCTTCGTTGTCTCCTACTTTACCCCCACAACATCGAAAACCCTGACTTCTGCCTCCTCACAATCTCGAGCTCGTGTGCATGTGCTATCATGTGCATCACTCATGCAGACCCCGCCACCGCCATGCGTGCGTCCAACGCGATCATCACCGTCATCTCCGCCACAAATGATGATGTCATCGAGTTTGGAAAGTCCAAGCCTTAAGAAGAGAACAAACTTCCTATTTGATCGAATGTTTTCTCCCCAAGAAAGACGAGTCAAATATCTCTAAGAAGAAATACACTTAAACCCTCTGCTCAAAAACCTTTTATAAAAAAGGTTAAAGTGAAGAATAAGGCAAAAGGGGGATATTCTTGTGAAAGGGTACAAATTTTGCATACTTACCCTCCAGAAAAAAACAGAATGCTGAAAAGGAAAATGGGCAATTCAATTCTAAATCTATTGGAACTTCTATGGGGATTAGGAATATGGGACCTCCCTATATAAGTACATGAAGGCTAGACACTTTAGTCACATATCCCTTCATCACAAACTGGTGGCTTTTATCAGTCATGGCCTTCCCCATTCCATAATTCCACCTATGAAGATGCCACACCAATTTTTCCTACACAACGACTCTATGAGAATCTCTGCCACGACATGTATGCCTCTGCACGTGCCACATCAGTCCTTCGATCATCATCTTCTCCGACAAGACTCTACGAGAACCGCGACAACGGCTTGGATCTTGCTACATGTGCCACATTTCTTCTTTCCGCGCGGACTCCAGTATGTTGGAACTCAAGGGAAAGCAACTCATCAAGAGATGAGTTTTTTGAAGCAGCATAGAGCTAGAGCTGATGACGTGAAAAAAATAAATAGGACTTTATTTTTTGTATGTTAATTAAGTTTATATAAATAAGGGACGAGTTAATTTTATTGAGTCCGTTGCAATTTTATTTTAAATAAAGAGATCGCATGTAATCTCTAATCAATTAGTTAGTCGGTTAGAGAAATTTAGAGTATAAATTAGGATTTTATTTTATTATTTTTCTATTTTTGTAACACCATCCCTCCTATATAAAGGGAATGGCAGTTCAATGTTTTGGGGAAGCAATTACAGATACTTAAAATTGAGATTTTATCTCACCTCTCCTCCCCTTTCCCTTCTCCCTCGACGTGATCTTCGCGCTTCTTCTCCCAATCCCTCCCAACTGACGATTGTTCTCTTCGCGCAATGAATCCCCAAAGGACATCTATGGTCATTGTTTCTCGATCGAATCTGATGGATGAGTAATGCTAGATCACGATACCAGTGCTTTTGCCTACAACTGTGATCAGCCCCTTGCCTTCCTCACCCCCAGTTCTCCAACCACGAGGCCTTTCATGTGCACAAGGACTTTGATGTCAGGAGGCTATCGAACGCATCGGAGGGCTTTTCTAATTGTTCCTACACAGTGGAACATTCACTTTCTTCTTCTATTTGGATGCACTGGTTTTTTGTGCCTTCTGAATTCATCCAGGATGGGTGTTGCAATGATCAGACCCTCATCGTGTTCTTTTTTTGTTACCAACGAATTTACATTTGTAAGGGCTTTGCAAGGAACAAAATTTTGTTAATAACAATGTCCTTTTCAACCAATGAATCATCCATCATTGCGCCTTCAAGCCTTCATTGAAGATGAATCTTTAATATCCTTTTATGTGAACAACAACCATAGCCTAAACTGCTTAATTCAACCTCTATTCGCCAAAATTCAATAAGATTGTTGAATCATGGGAACAATTCAAACTCTATCTTATTGAATCATGGGAACAATTCAAACTATGTGAAATGAAATCGCTTAATGCAAATAAAAATTCAAAAAGAAGAATAAGCGTGACTAGGCCTTGCGAGAGAGAAGAATAATGAAGAGGTAAAATCACACAATAAATAGGGAGAGAAATGATAATGGTCGAGGCAGCTCCAACTTTTTATTCAACTCATAACTTCATTACTTGATATTCTCCCACACAATGCACTACTAACACATTTACATATGGAGCAGTGGGTTTATAAATAAAATAAGGAGAAGAAATAAAACCCTAACAAATCCTAATTGACTCCAAAACCACTCTAACTTGACTAAACAAATAAGAAATCATAAGATACTGAGATTTTAAATTTATATACGAAGTAGTGGGGTTATAATAAAATGAGGACAAGAAATAAAACCCTAGCAAATCCCAATTGACTCTAAAACCACTCTAACTTGACTAAACAAATAAGAAATCATAAGATATTTGAGATTTTAAATTGATCTAAATTTATTTAACCAAAACGATGTGCTCAAGATAACTGATAAGTCCATGAAAATAACTGATTTATTCAAAATCCTAATCTGTGCATGCCTCTCTTCATCTACGTAAATGTCAATTACTTATATTAGTCTAATGGGATGGACACCTATGTGTGTTTCCCGCTTTTTGGGTTTCAAAATAAGTCTATGTAAATGTCCCTCGCAATGAAGTTGGCTATATTCCAAGCAGATAGAATGGACCTCAACCACCAAGTTCATGGACCCAAGTTGCAAATTATCTAAATGATTCTCAAGATATTACCAATCTATCTCCTCCCTTGTACGTTTCAATGTCACTCTTCATCTGGTCAATCATGCTCCTTTGCATATGTTGTCCGATTACACATAGAAAGCGATGCATTCAGACATCACCCTCCTTCCACCATGTCTTCTAGATCGTCATCAACGACCTATTTCACTTCAAAATCACCATCCTTCATAATAGAGATGCAAATGCAAATTTGAAACGATGAAAAAAAATTATTGTTGAAGGTGGAAATATTTGGTGGAGAAGAAATTAGAGGGAGGAAGAAGAAAGCACTCATCGGTTGCGAGGGATTGGGATAAGAAGAAGCACGGAGATCGCGTCTATGGAAAAGGGAGAGGGAGGGAGAGATGAGATAAAATCACAAATTTAATTAACTCTAAATTGCTTCCCGAAACATTGGACCACCATCCTCGTTGCATATGAGGGGAGGGGTTAAAAAGAAACAGAATTAAATCAAAATAAAATAAAGTCTGAATTTTAACTTTAAATATTTCTAACTGACTAATTGTTTAATATAGTCAACAAACTAATTGATTAGAGATCACATACAATCTCTTTATTTAAATTAAAATTGCAACGGATTCAATAAAATTAACTCGACCCTAACATAATTAAACTTAATTAACATAAGAACAAAAGCATTATTTATTTGTTTCACACGGCATAAAATAGCCAACTACTTAGCATGCATAGTAGCCTCCCACAAGAAAGGGTAATTCGTCCTCCAATCGTTGAACCTCACTATCTAAGCCAGTGTATCCATCCCCCGTCATGACCTCTCCTCTTGATGTTGACAAGGAATGAAGTTTCATATTTCACCGTGAAGTTTCGTCGAATTTTCGATTTCGACATAGGACCAAAACTTCGAACGAAACGACGATATGGAGGCATTTTCATGTCATTCGTTCACAAATGCTTGCTGATATGGGCAAAAATCCGATGAAATTCTGTCGAAATATCGTACGGCATGTGTTGATACGATATCTGATAACGATATTTAAACCCTTGACAAGGAACGAGGAATAAGTCAATTAACTTTGATGAATGACTATAATGCAAGCGGCAAATAATTCAATCGAAATCGTTATCTCGTTATAAATAATCAATTCACTGAAATTGAGCATGCTCAACCAATATCTCTTGAACCTGAAGTACGCAAGTATACTAATAATGTCATCAAAGGACACTAAAAAAGTATAGGGTCAACAATGGCATGGGCATGGCCCTAACAACTACCATGGGAAAGGCCTCAATCATAGATAAGCAATAAATCAATCCAATCTTGATACACAAATCGCAATAGTAGAGCTATGCAATACAAAAGGTAATTTGGTATCAGATAATTCATTGGGAAGTTCACCAATTATCCTCCGAAACTCTGACATAACACATGACCACACAACTCGTTGATTGGGCCAATATAGAATAGTGACGCAAATAAGAATTTTACAATGGTGAAAAATAAATTTTAACTGTGGAAATACTTGGTGTTGAAAAAAATAGAGGGTGAAAGAGAAAAATGTGTCGATGTGAGGGATTTGGAGAAAGAAGCACGGAGATCTCGTAGAGGGAGAAGAGAAAGGGGAAGAGAGATAATTGGAATAATTTCCAATTTGATTCAACTTCAACTTATTATAACAAAGGACTAGAATCATCTTTATATAAGGGGGTGGGATTAGAAAAATAGAAACAAAATAAAATTCAAATCTTAATTTATCCTAGTTACCTCTAAATAGACTATAACCGACTAACTAATTGATCTAACATTTAATTAATTGATTGGAGATCACATGCGATCTCGTTATTTAATTAGAAATAAAATTACAACAACTCAATTAACCATAAATAAAATTGACCATAACTCTAACTATATTAACGACCCTAATTAAACAGACAAAAAATTAAACCCACGAAGGAAAACCCTAATTTAACCCCAATTCGTCGATTCGTGCTGCATCAGCTCTCTGCCACTATGAAAAACTCATCTCCTTATGAGTGGTTTTGTCTTCGATTGCGGTATTGGAGAAGCCTTTTTAAATTCATTGAACAATTGGTTTCAATTTCATACCCTTCTTTAATTCAGCATTATGTTTGTAGTTCTTCTAAATTGGAGGGTGACTATGCAAAATTCGTACCCCTTCCCACGAAAACTTCCCTTTTGGCTTATTCTTTATCTTAACCTTCTCATAAAAGGCTTTTGGTGGACTTGAGCATAATATTTCTAGTAGATAATTGGCCTATTCTTGGAGAACAAATAGCCTCTCACCCAAGGGTTATCAATTCCTCCTGCTAGGGTATCACATTTTCCAACCGAATGGCAACAATGATCTCGATCCCAATGACGGTGGCGACTTTGATATAGATGGTGGCACGGATCTAGAGTCACGCGGTGACGACGAATGGTGACCTTCTTGCAAGGAAGCTTCGAGTATGGTGGATGGGATCTCAACTAGTATCGATGATGGTGGATGTGGATTCCACAACAGCCACGGTGTTGATGAGCTCACGACACAAGACCCAAGCATTGCGGGAGGGCAGGACGTACAATGGCAACAGACGAGGAGGGGTTTGCTACCTTTGGCGGCATAGGGGTTTGCTACAAGATTGAGATGGTTGGAGGGAAGGGATATTGGAGCGACGGTTTGGGGGTCGTGAGGGCATTTGGATGGCAGAGGGAGGTGGCAACGGGGCTGGCAGCAGTGGCATAGGTGATGGGAATGGTGGGGTTAAGTGGTTGGGTGATACGACGAGGTACTAGGGTCGAGGAGTCGAGGACAAGGCTGCGAGAGAGGTGTTGCATGCTTGTAGGAGGGCTGGAGCAGTAGACTGCTGGGGAGGGATTTGTGGGGGCGTTCAGGTGTGGAGGGGGCACGTAGCAAGGTTGAGGAAGTTGGGGGAGGTGCTGGGGCAGCCGGAGGGGATGGAAGAGTCGATTCCACCTGTAGCGGCGTGATGCAAATGGATTTTTTGAAGGTGGAAATTATTTGGTAGAAGAAGTTGGAAGGGTTGAGAGAAGAAAGCTCGTCGGGAATACGAGGGGATGGAGAGGAGAAACATGGAGATCACGCGAGAGGAGAGAGAAGGAGAAGGGAGAGGAGAGATAAAATCTCAATTTAATTATCAACTGAACTGACTAAAACAATGGACCCCCATCCCTTTATATAGGAGGGATGAGATTACAAAAATAGAAATCAAATTTCAAATTGACAACTAATTATCCTAAATAAACGCTAACTAATTAACCGACTAACTACCTAATTTGAAATTCAAAATAAAGCTAATTGAGATCACACGCGATCTCTATATTTAAATTAAAAAAAACGCGACGACAAAAAAATGCGACGACATAATTAATAAATGCAGCCCTATATCTTGATTCCACGTTGCATCAACTCTCTTCCGCTTTTAAAAATTCATCTCCCGACGAATTGTTGGATCTTCGTTCCCTCGTCGGAGAAGTCGATGTTGAAACCATACTTCCAAACTTCCCAACTTGATCTTTTCCATGTTACATTCGTAATTTCTTTTCACTGAAGGGCATGGCTGCAAATGTTCTACCCCTTCACTTAAAAAGATTCCATAGCATGATATGTCTTCCAATTGGTCCTATTGATAAATAATTTTGGGAGCAGGGGGCTTCCTGTAAGTTTCCCAAAAGATGTCACTCCTCAATTTAGGGAATCCGATTGAGGAGGCATTCTTCATCGTTAGGGTTCCTTCTCCTTTTATACGGCGGCAGCGGCATGACGGGAAGGGAGGGCATAGGCGGTGGCAGAGGCTTGGACTGGATGGCCACGGGCGATGGTGCCGAGTTCGTCTGTGGCCATGACAGGGGGCAGATGCGGAGCCGCAAGGAAGGTGTGGGCAAGGTGACGAGGAGGGGTGTTGGCGGGAGGGGTAGTGGCGAGGGGGAGGCGAGGTCGTGGCGAGTAGTGCGCGGGAAGGAGGGGAGCCTGGGATAGGGCGAGACGAGGGAGGGAGGCGGAGTATGGGAAGGTGGCGCGGTGGAGGCGCGCTGGGACTGCGGCCTGGGCAGGGAGAGCCGAGGAGAGAAGGGGGGTGGGGAAGATGGTTGGCAGCGCGGGAAGGGGAAAGGCAGCGAGAGGGTTAGGGTTAGGGTTAGGGGAAGGGGCGGCGGCGATGTGGGTGGGGCTGGGTTAGGTGTTGGGGCAGCGGAGGGCGTCGGCGGGACTGAGGGCATGGTCGGGGCCGTAGGTGCAGCGAAGATGGTGGGTGGGGTCTGCACAAGGGTGGCGGACGGGGAGTGGGTCGATTTCGGGGGGTTTGGCGAATCTGAAGTTACCTGGACAGCACTCGGATCGGTTTTTTTCTCCTCCGAAATGGCCTAGACAGCGAGCAGTTCGTCGTTGGTGGCGAGATTTTCGTCTTCAAATTCGGGTTCGGTGATTGGTGTCGCTGAAGCCATCGATTTGAAGATGTGTAGGGCCTCGAAGTTAGACATAAGAGATCGAAACTCGGAGTGGAATGTGGTTTGTAAATCACGTAGCATGTTCATCGTCTCCTTGTTGTAGGCGTCGAGGGCTCGCCATTTTCGTTCGGACGAACGATAGTCCCTCGATGCATGTCGGTGCGAATATCTGGACGGATCGTCAGAACGTGAGGACGATCTGTAGGCCATGCTCTGATACCAAATGATGCAAATTGATTTTTTGAAGGTCGAAATTATTTGGTAGAAGAAGTTGGAAGGGTTGAGAGAAGAAAGCTCGTCGGGAATACAAGGGGATGGAGAGGAGAAACGTGGAGATCACGCGAGGGGAGAGAGAAGGAGAAGGGAGAGGAGAGATAAAATCTCAATTTAATTATCAACTGAACTGACTAAAACAATGGACCCTCATCCCTTTATATAGGAGGGATGAGATTACAAAAATAGAAATCAAATTTCAAATTGACAACTAATTATCCTAAATAGACACTAACTAATTAACCGACTAACTACCTAATTTGAAATTCAAAATAAAGCTAATTGAGATCACACGCGATCTCTATATTTAAATTAAAAAAACGCGACGACAAAAAAATGTGATGACATAATTAATAAATGCAGCCCTATATCTTGATTGCACGCTGCATCAACTCTCCTCCGCTTTTAAAATTTCGTCTCCCGACGAATTGTTGGATCTTCGTTCCCTCGTCGGAGAAGTCGATGTTGAAACCATACTTCCAAACTTCCCAACTTGATCTTTTCCATGTTACGTTTGTAATTTCTTTTCACTGAGGGGCATGACTGCAAATGTTCTACCCCTTCACTTAAAAAGATTCCATAGCATGATATGTCTTCCAATCGGTCCCATTGATAAATAATTTTGGGAGGAGGGGGCTTCCTGTAAATTTCCCAAAAGATGTCACTCATCAATTTAGGGAATCCGATTGAGGAGGCATTCCTCATCGTTAGGGTTCCTTCTCCTTTTATACGCGGCAACGGCATGACGGGAAGGGAGGGCATAGGCGGTGGCAGAGGCTTGGACTGGATGGCCACGGGCGATGGCGCCGAGTTCGTCTGTGGCCGTGGCAGGGGGCAGATGCGGAGCCGCAAGGGAGGTGTGGGCGAGGTGACGAGGAGGGGCGTTGGCAGGAGGGGTAGTGGCGAGGGGGAGGCGGGGTCGTGGCGAGTAGTGCGCGGGAAGGAGGGGAGCCTGGGATGGGGTGAGACGAGGGAGGGAGGCGGAGTATGGGAAGGCGGCGCGGTAGAGGCGTGTAGGGACTGCGGTCTGGGTAGGGAGAGCCGAGGAGAGAAGGGGGTGGGGAAGATGGATGGCGGCGCGGGAAGGGGGAAGGCGGTGGGGGGGGTTAGGGGAAGGGGCGGCGGCGATGTGGGTGGGGCTGGGTTGGGTGTTGGGGCAGCGGAGGGCGTCGACGGGACTGAGGGCATGGCCGGGGTCGTAGGTGCGGTGAGGATGGTTGGTGGGGTCCGTGCAAGGGTGGCGGATGGGGTGTGGGTCGATTTCGGGGGGTTTGGCGAATCTGAAGTTACCTGGACAGCACTCGGATCGGTTTTTTTCTCCTCCGAAATGGCCTGGACAGCGAGCAGTTCGTCGTTGACGGCGAGATTTTCGTCTTCAAATTCGGGTTCGATGATTGGTGTCGCCGAAGCCTACGATTTGGCGGCGCGTAGGGCCTCGAAGTTAGTCATAAGAGCTCGAAACTCGGAGTGGGATGTGATTTGTAAATCACGTAGCATGTTCATCGTCTCCTTGTTGTAGGCGTCGAGGGCTCGCCATTTTCGTTCGGACGAACGATAGTCCCTCGATGCATGTCGGTGCGAACGTCTGGACGGATCGTCAGATCGTGAGGACGATCTGTAGACCATGCTCTGATACCAAATGATGCAAATTGATTTTTTGAAGGTGGAAATTATTTGGTAGAAGAAGTTGGAAGGATTGAGAGAAGAAAGCTCGTCGGGAATACGAGGGGATGGAGAGGAGAAACGTGGAGATCACACAAGGGGAGAGAGAAGGAGAAGGGAGAGGAGAGATAAAATCTCAATTTAATTTTTTTTGAAGCTCAATCTCAATTTAATTATCAACTGAACTGACTAAAACAATGGACCCCCATCCCTTTATATAGGAGGGATGAGATTACAAAAATAGAAATCAAATTTCAAATTGACAACAAATTATCCTAAATAGACGCTAACTAATTGACCGACTAACTACCTAATTTGAAATTCAAAATAAAGCTAATTGAGATCACACGCAATCTCTTTATTTAAATTAAAAAAACGCGACGACAAAAAAATGCGACAACATAATTAATAAATGCAGCCCTATATCTTGATTCCACGCTGCATCAAAAAATAAATTTTAACGGATGAAATACTTGGTGGAGAAAAAAGAGGGTGGACGAAAAGAAAAACGCGCCAGTTGCGAGGGATTTGGAGAGAGAAGCACGAAGATCGCGTATAGGGAGAAGAGAAAGGGGGGGAGAGATAATTGAAATATTTCCCAATTTGTTTCAAAGTCAACTTATTAAACAAAGGACTACCAACCTCTTTATATAAAGAGGTAAGATTACAAAAATAGAAACAATATAAAATTCAAATCTTAACCTATCCTAATTGACTCTAAACACACTATAATCGACTAACTAATTGATCTAACCATTTAACTAATTGATTCGAGATCACAAGCAATCTCGTTATTTAATTATAAATAAATTTGCAACGACTCGATTAACCGTAAATAAAATTGATCTTAACTTCAACTATATTAACGATACTAATTAAACAGAAAAAAATAAACCCTGATTGATAAAATTGAATGGACGAAAACACTAATTGAACCCTAATTTGTCGATTCACTATGCATCAAATAGAGAGGGTAATATTGAAGTCCCTCGAAGAAGTAAAGGTCTCTCATCCAAGAAACTAGCAACAATTCTCGAGTTCAACCATAGCTCGATACAAGGTGTGAAGGATCCCCATATTATCGTTAATTCCAACCAAGTCTTATTATATACAAGTCGAGTCGATTGTTCATACTAAATGAATTCCCACCATCTTAATAATTACGCATGTCCCCATGACCTTAATCAATCAAGTAGAACAGAAATTATCCATGATAAGCATTTGAGGATGGAGAACAGAAGAAAAGAGCCCAACTACCATGGCCACAAATAGAAGGTGACAAACAATCAGTAACTCTACCATCATGTCAAGGTTCAGAAAGTCGATATGAGGTATTCATTCGGTCAAGTAGTCTGAACGATCAAAGGAGAAAGTGGATAAGCGGTGTGGAGGATGGGAAAAATACGAACTATGAATGTAAAATTTTAATAAAATTAATTGAGAATATAATAATCAATTCAAATATGTTGCATTAATTCGACTAGATGGATTAGTAAAGTATTATCATAATGGATATAATATTGCTTCGCACATAGAAATATATAAATTAGAAATGACAGATCCCACCAAGAAAAACTAGTTTAAAGTTTAAAATCATCACAAGCATAAATGAATAAATAGCTACTTAATCGACCAATTAAAAAAAGTGATTACAAATTCTGACAAATGGTTCTTAAACATGTATGTAACATATGAAATGAATATTTATACTAATAGATGACCAAAACACACTGGAATAGGACATAAACTGCATTTATATATTAATATTAAATATGATATTTCAAAGTATATATCTGAATATAGAAATAATAAATAGAGATGGGAGAATATAAGAAAACCAACATTTAGCGGCATGGAGATGGCTCCTAATGCAAATTGGAAATTTGGCGCGTCGACGAAAATTAAAATAATTTGAGCGGAGGATTTGGTGGAGAAAGTAGAGGGGTTGAGAAGAAGAAACTCGTCGGGATTACGATGGTTTTTGGAGAAGAAGAACACGTGTAGACCACGCGGGGGAGAAGGAGAGAGACGTAGATAGAGATAAAGATCTCAATTTTTCATATATCTGAACTGTTTAAAAACAATGGACCACCATCCCTTTATATAGGAGGGATGGGATTACAAAAATTGAAATCAAATTTTAAATTGAAAACTAATTATCCTAAATGGACTCTAACTAATTAACCGACTAATTTGAAAATCAAATCTATAACTAATTATTGGAGATCACAGGCGATCTCGTTTATTTAATTAAAGACACGACAACTTAAATAAACGTAAATAAAATTGACCGATAGAATTAAATAAATATTCGGCCCTATACTTTGGTTCCACGCTGCATCAACTCTCCTCCGCTTTTAAAAATTCGTCTCCCGACGAATTGCTGGATCTACAGGCTTGGAGGTTGAATCCGCGTTCTCAGTCATTCCCTGGAAGAATTGGTGTGGAGCGAACGGCGGAAGCCACACGCGGGCGTTGGTGACGTAGCCTTCGTGGTGGAATAGCAGGTGCGGCGCATAGGCGGGCGTCCATCTGATTTTTTTCCCGTTGATGTAGTGCTCGAAGAATTGATGAGGCATGAACAACATGGCCTTTGGAGACTCCATAGCAAAGCAATGACACAAGGAGAGGAGATGAGAGGAGGAGATGTGTCCAAGGAATGAAGCCATGGGGTCATTATATAGATGAATCCCAAGGTCCTAGTCCTAATAGGATAAGGAAGTCTTCCCAATTGCCTTCTTTCAGCACTTTTAAAAAAATTTCGCAGCATGGGGCTTGGGCGAAATTTTCGTGCCCCTTTACTTAAGCAATTTTAGTAAGAGGATTTCTTGCAGTCCCCTTTCGAGTAAAAACTTTTGCATGGGGGATTTTTTTGTAATTTTCCCAAAGTGGTTTCCAATCCCACATGTCACGGGATTCACGTCCCTTAGTCATCGCCCCTTTCGTTAGGGTTTTCCTGTCCTTCACGCGTGCAGTACGCGAACAGGGGAGGCGGCGTCGCGGGGAGGCGGGGCCACGAGATTTGATGCGCGGGAGGGGCGCGGGGTTCGGAGGTGGGTGAGGCGGGGACTGCCGCGGAAGGGGAGAAGGGTGGAGGCGTGGGGTTGGCGCATGGGATGCAGGGAGTTCATGGGGGAGGAGGGGATCACGGGGATGCGGCGAGAGGGAATTGGGGGAAAGGGGTATAGGGGCGGCGGTAAAGGGAAGCGCTGGCGGGGGAAGGCGGGTGCGCGAGGGAGTAGTGCGGCTGGCGCGCAGGAGGATGGCGCGAGGCGGTGATGAGGTGTGTGGCCGCGATATGGTGCGAAGGCGAGGTGTTACCGCAGGGGGTGCTGGCGGTGGCGTAGGAGGTGTGAGGGCGGGAGAGGGTGGCGGGTCAGTGGGACGGGACGGCGGCGATGTGGGTGGGTGAACGGTGATGGGTGTTGTGGGTGCGATGTTGGTGATGGGAGAGGGTGTGAGGGTGGCGATGGGAGAGGATGAGGGGGTTGGGGGTTGCCTCGCAGGGGTTGGGGGCAAGGTTGGGTGGGGCGACGGGTCTGCCGGGTTCGTGGGAGCGTCGGGACAGGGTGCGGCGGCCAGGGATTTTTCTGAGAGAGCGGGATTGATGGAGGGGTACTGCGGGGAGGTTGGTGGGGGAAGGGGGCTCGTCGGAGGTGCGCGGGTGGGGGCTAGAGAGGCTGGGGATGAGGCTTGCGTCGCCGGGGTAGGGGAAAAGGCAGGGGAAGGGGTTGGCGGCAGGGGTGGGGTAGGGGGGAGGGGGTGCGAAGGTCGCAAGTGGCCTGTCAAACAATTCTTGCGGCTTTTGCGAGTCATAATCTACCTGGACAGCGCGCGAATAGTCGTTGACGGTGTTGTTTCCTTGGCGTTCTTCGTCAAAACTCGTGACAACGGCTTTGGTGGTTGGAGGCTTTGATTGGGCGGCGAGTAGGGTCTCGAAGTCAGCCATCAAAGCTCGGCATTTGGACTGGAAGTCTTGACATTTGGACTGAAGATCACGCAGCTCGTCCATCATCTCCTTGTCGTAAGCGCCATTGAATCGTCGCTTTCGTTCCGACGAACGGTAGTCCTTCGATGCATGTCGGTGCGAACGTTTGGACGGATCGTCAGATCGTGAGGACGATCTGTAAGCCATGCTCTGATACCAAATGATGCAAATGGATTTTTTGAAGGTGGAAATTATTTGGTAGAAGAAGTTGGAAGGGTTGAGAGAAGAAAACTCGTCGGGAATACGAGGGGATGGAGAGGAGAAACGTGGAGATCACGCGAGGGGAGAGAGAAGGAGAAGGGAGAGGAGAGATAAAATCTCAATTTAATTATCAACTGAACTGACTAAAACAATGAACCCACATCCCTTTATATAGGAGGGATGAGATTACAAAAATAGAAATCAAATTTCAAATTGACAACAAATTATCCTAAATAGACGCTAACTAATTAACCGACTAACTACCTAATTTGAAATTCAAAATAAGGCTAATTGAGATCACACGCGATCTCTTTATTTAAATTTAAAAAAACGCGACGACAAAAAAAATGCGACGACATAATTAATAAATGCAGCCTTATATCTTGATTCCATGCTGCAGCATCTCCCGACAGGGCGCAGTGACGAAGAAAGAGTAATTAGCGACGAGGGGATGGTTACAGGTAGGCGCAACAGTGAGGAGAGAGCTTGGAGAGATAGTGAAGGAGAAAGAAGAGAGAGAGAGAGATATGAACAAAAGAGCATCGACGAAGAGAATGGTGGCCTGACACCAAGCATTGATGATGAGAAAGATGGGCAGCGACAAAGCTACGTTAGGGTCGAGAGATTGATGATCGAAGAAGATGGAGTAGTAAATGGAGGCGTTGGTGCGACGATCGAAGGAGCCAAAGCCGATAGGGGGTAAGGTTTTAGGTTTTCATTGGAGAATTGGATGAATCGAGGGTTTCGAGGGTATACTCGAAGTCAGGGGGCTCTCATTTAAGTGGGTGCATTTTTAAGGGTGCAGGGTTTAGGTCCTAATGTATATATATGGTCAAATAGACAGTATACTCGCAAGGGTGGGTATTCGATCGATTCGGGTGGGTTTGGATTATTTTGTTTAGGTTGAATTCGATTTGGGATGGAAAAAAATGGAACCCCCCACCCGATCAAAATACTTTAGGTTGAAGATTTCGGGTTATTGGGTTGGGTCGTTTGGGTTGGGTCAAAACCAAATTGGTCAAATTGAAAAAAAAAAGTAATTATTACCATCTAATATTTATGCAAACCATCTTTCCTAAATTTGCTACAAGTCTGCTAATGCTTGTAATATAATGGGAGTTTTGGATCATCTTTTTTTATAAATCATGAATATAAATTACATTATCCGATTTTAGAATTGTATTATTCTAATTACAGTTTTTCAAATTCCAATTCTAATTTGAGTTAAGTGCATTATCCAATTCTGTTTCCATTTTTAATCAAATCCATGAATGTGGATAACGTATTCCAACATCCCATTTCAATTCTAAATTTGTGGTAGTCCTTATATCAAATTTGTTATCATTATTTATTAACAATTTGAATGTTAGACTTTACATAATGTATATGTATATATTATATATATGCATGTGTATACGTATATATACATGTGTGTGTGCATAAGAATACAAGGTTCAAGTTGGGTGGGTCTAAATCATGGATCACACATAATATTGTTCGAGTTAATTGGGTGGGTTGGGTGGATACTAGCAAATATATCAACAAACCCAATACCCATATAAATAAAACAATTTGGGTCTAACCTGACTTGAAAATCCAAATAACCCAATTCATTTAACTTGTTTCAAATGATTTAATTGTGATACTTGTATTGACCCAAACAGTGCCCACTTATAGTATACACTCGGATCATTTATTCCCTTCTCATGCGTATACAACAACTATAGCATATGCAGTTAGCTAGAGGCCTCGAATCCGCATATCCAGCCGTCAGGGGTGCCTTTCTGAACATTGCCTCACGTTATGACTTATGAGGTAAGTGAGGGTAAGGAAGAAGTGGCTAAATTCTATTGCGCAAGGTTGACGTTAAACAAATAAAAGGGGGTAAAAATGTGAGAAGGGATGGGGAGAAGAAGGGAAGATGTGATTGTTCCATGACGTTGAAATAATAACAATTAGGGGAGGAGTTAGGTAAATGTCAGGGAGAGAAGGAAATAAAAGTAAAAGGTGGGAAATACACGTTTAAAAAGACAAAAATAATCTCCGTTCTTTTTCATTCTTTGCAGCCTCTCATATAGAGATGCCTAGAACTTTCACAGAGATGCACTACTGGAAATGATAAATATCCCAGATTGACACTCAGATGACGTAAATTACTCAACAAATTGCCTCCTAAATGACTGGAGTTAACCATTGAAACCAAAATTGACTGCTTGATAATGCTTTGGATATCCTTGCATCGGCCTTGGCCTTCTCCTTGTTCGATCCCCTCCTTCACGCTATCTTGCCTACTTCATTGTCATATGTCCCTCTGACGAAGTCTTCTCCCACTATAAGTAGGGTCAGCTACATGGATTCTCGCTCAAATCCATGTTGAAAGATTCGACTATTTTTTACGTTGGTTGTCAATTACCTAACGTAACCCCCTAGGGAAGGATTTGAACCCTAGTTTTTTGGGTGGTAGATACACTGCACTGCCATATATATCCCTCTCTTCATGCAATTTGGCAAGTATCACCCTAGATTTGCCATGTTTGTCTTCTCCCGTTCACATTTATTCCCACATAACATCAAACAATATTTAGAATGTGTCATTTTGTTTTGGCGATCACTTATCCGTGCAACTCGTTCATTGTCATTAACCTCCATTTCATGTTCGCCTCTCTATCGATTATACACCATCACTACCTAGCTCGTAACACATCCTCCAACCTTCACAATATCATCATCCCGCACTCCACCGCATCACATACCTTCCTCACCACAGGTAATGGCTTCACCATATCATAATTACAAGTTCCTGCTCGTAATGAGCGTCGATGAGCTCCGATAGTTTCGTGAAGCTGCTCCGGCTTGAATAGTTCGTCGCAAATCATATCATACTTTTGCAGGCACTTTTTCTGTACATCTCATTGGTCGATGCATATGTTCCAACGGATATCGAGAACTATATGGAGTTTGGAATCGAAAACAAAACACCAATTAGAAGATTAAGAACACTCACCAAAGAACGACTGTGTCCGTGGTTATCTCCGACGGAGGTGTTGTCTCGGCCTTCGATGTGGGTAGGAACGAACGACTACGGCACTGGACGCCGGTGGTGGGTAGGCGGTGGAGGTCGGCGATCGACTAGGGGTGGGGGGCTCGGAGATGAAAGTTGGAGATGTGGAGAGAGGAGTGGAGATGGCGAGGGAGGGAGGGGG
Source organism: Ottelia alismoides (assembly GCA_037367405.1). NCBI lineage: Eukaryota > Viridiplantae > Streptophyta > Magnoliopsida > Alismatales > Hydrocharitaceae > Ottelia > Ottelia alismoides. Next base: position 507,875 of record JAZKJV010000391.1, read on the forward strand.
TAGGGCTCGACGGGAGTTTGGGAAGGTTTTCGCGTGGGGGTCGAGGTGCGCTGTACTAAGAAAGGAAATCTAAGAAAAGAGGGCTGGTGCCTGTTTAGGCTCGAGTATATTGGCCAAAGTGCACGACGATCCGGTCCATGGGCATAGTTCTAAAACTTCTTAACCAAGGTGCGGGTGGGTCCGACCTATAGATCATACTTTAAGGGGGTGTTTGGATAGTGGGTTTAGGTGGGTTAAACTGGTTGCAGGTAACCCATTTTTGGATTTTTTTGGTGTTTGGATAGAGGGTTAAAGTGGAGTGGGTTAGAAGTGGGTTTGGGGTGATGTGATTGTATTGGAGTTTGAAAAAGTGAGAAGTTATTGTGATGTGATTGTATTGGAGTTTGAAAAAATGAGTAGAAGTAGAGTAGTTTATAATTTTTATATGATATGATGGTATAGTATATTATTTTTTGATGGAATTGATGATGGAGAATTGATTTATTTAATTTTTTAAAAAGATAAAAAGTGGGACCCACGTGGAGGGAGAAAATATGGGGTGGGGGTTAACCCGATACAAGAACGCACCCTAAGATCTAAGTTCGATCCAGGTATGGACTGAATCGGACCGGTCCGTGGACCGAATTTAAAGTATCCTTTTTCTAATTTGTTTAATCTTATTTATAAAGATGATTACGTTTTTTTAACATCATATAATCTTTCTAATATAAGTAACCATAATATGTATTACTTAACATGTAAAGTATAATATATGATGTAATATTGATAATGTAAAAAAACTTAGATCTATGTTGTATTAAATGTATCTAAAATATAAATTTTAAACCCATATTTTTATATGTGTGGATCGGGTCGGGCTACGTTTTGTGGCACATGTCCACGTCTCGCCCAATTGACGTGCGAGCTAAAGCACGCGTCGGGCCAGATCGATCCATCATGAAATCTCTTGGCACAAGCCCTGTCTATGAGCAGATTGGGTGGGCGGACCCCCAGCCCTTGGCTAGGTCTAGACCTGAGCGACTTTAACGTGATTTTGTAAAATTATAAAGTGGTTGTAAATTGCTTTACATGCACGTGCATCACTACTGCATCTTTGATTGGTCGGTGAGATTTTTCATGTATTAATAATAAAAATGTTATAAAAGTCTAAAGGCTGGGGTTGCAAATAAAAGAGTTGAAAAAAAGAAATAAAATTGCGAGGTTTTATTTGGACCCGAGAAGCGCAAAAATCCATGTTCACGGTTAATTTTCAAGAATATGCACTACTTGTACAGTAGATCGTATAAGAATAATTCTCCACGCATTTATTACCATCTACAAACTCTTTCACATGGGTTGTTCATGTATTTGCTTGACTACTTGCACTTAAATGTCGCTTCTCAACATCAAATCCGTGTTATTGTAAGTTTTCACTCAATTTCAATATTATTTATAAGTGAATGCTAATATATGAAAAATGTATTAGTTTATCTAAAACAATTTGTATATTGTTATCAATATTACGTACATGAATTTTCCTATGTATGAGTGAATATCTCAAATTTTGTTTTTCCCGTAATTATAATTTGTGTATGTGGGTGTTTTTTCTCATAAGTGTTTTGTTGTGAGACTCAAGTAATTGCTTTCATATACGAATGTTGGTATTTAGAATATTAACATTTTGTTTAGATAACAATTTCTGATAATGTATTTTTTCCATATTTGAATATTATAATAAAAATGAATAATTTTCCGTATATAAACACAAAAAATTCATGTCTGAGTGTCAATATTCAAAATTGTGAATTTTCCATGCATGGATGTTAAGATTCGAAAAATCCAAAATTATAAATAGTTATATATTTCAACAATACGTGGTGTGTGATTGTCAAGTAGTCAAAATGTGAATTATATATGAATGTTGGAACTTTTCTACAAGTATAATTTTAAACATTAACCATGATGGGTGATGTTGCTTATATTACTTTCGTCAAGAGAAATCATCGTGAAATATTTGATATGTACCACTCATTGTTTTTTTGTGTTGGTAGTGCAGTGCTATCTTGTTAGGAACTTAGAAATACTTTGCAAACACGGAAAAAATTCTTCTTGGAAAAAAACATCATATCCAAGGAATGACATCAAAAAATAACTAATCATGTCACGTTGTAATGTTGGGTATTAGTAGATTGTCTTTAGAAAATGGACAGTGTTGTGGTTATTTTGGTATTTTGATATTGGATAAATGTCGCTACATGCTGTGAGGAATGTCTAACTAAAGTATGTAAATTAACATTGTACTCGCATGATGAGAAAGGACTGAAGTTATTTTGTATTTGGCTTGCACATAGTGAAATAAATAATCTAGTGCTTCATCTATCCTAGGTATTTAGCCTTGGTCTTGATGGCTCGATAAGCTCGTTTCCCTGTGTTTGAACCTGGACTTATGCATGTATACATTAAGTCATGTTCTCTTCACGAAGATATTTAAAATGTGTTGAATCGCTAAATCGCTGCTCTAGTTATGTCAATTTGTAACGGAACCAATCACGTTGATCATTCATAAATAAAATACATTCAATCTAAGAGCTCTATTATTACAACTATGAGCGGGTAAAATTGCAAAAATAAACTATGAAAAAAAGAAAGATGACATTTATCATAGTTGGCATATAGATATCCTTTAAATATCCATGCACTAAATCATACCACGTCGAATATACCGAAGAGACCAAAGCACGATTCTGGGTATTTAGTCAACCATGTTCTTCACCTGAACTCGACAAACATATTTTTTGATGAGCTTGATGCTCAATATGCATCAAGGTCCATGCATGGTAATTCTAACTGTGTTTTAACCCGTTATATTCCATGCACTTGAGTTTTCGTGGAAAAATATCACTGCATGCCTATTTATTCACATGCATGTCTAAGTTCGTTTTGTGTAATTTGACTTCCATAAACACATGTATGCACATGTAATATGCATTAGAAAATATATAACATACATTTCTTTCATCTTGTGAAGCACATTTAATTATAAGATTCGTGGCATGTAGGTGTTTCTTTTATAATGATTAACATATGTTACCTCTTTAAGATGGCTTTGCATGTACTTATGTGGTTTGTATTTCTTAAACCAATTCCTGTACAACATGCAACGGTCTGTTCTTTTATGAAATAACTTTCTTGCACAACATGTAATGTTTTACCTTGATAAACCACACCATTGCATAACATATAATCATTACCTTTTATAAATTGTTTCTTTGCATAATTGTGGTGGTTTGTCTCTCTCTTTGAACTATTTTCTTACGTGATTTTTCACAATATTTGCACATTATACCTGAATATCAATCATAACATTTACACACATGCATTAACATTGTCATAATGCACGTACGTCTTAAATTATCGAGTCTTTAGAATTGTCTTTATTTTTAAATCCTCATACGCCTTTGTTGCTTTTGTTGGCTAACCCGCTGGCACCAACGATCCATAAACATGACATACGTGACAATGGAGATACAATTGTGGAGGATTTAGATTTAGTCTCTTTGGTTCATTGAAAACTATACACCCCCCTTGATGATGTTGCTGCTTGAGCTAACACATCCATGTGACCTTTTACGGTTTGTGCCTTAATCTTGTTTAAGGTTATCAAGTTTGTTCCTTTTAACTATAACATGCTTCATGTTTTGAAACTCGTATATTATAACAATAACATCCATGTTTACGCATACCAAGAGTTACCGATTTCTGAGAAAAACATGATACTAACAAGTATAATAAATCCAATCTCTTACGACGATTTATAGCACATGGGTTAACGGAAAATTCCTTCTGCATATTTAATTTATTATATTTTATCAGTTGTTCATATATTATTCTCATTTCATGGAATTAATGAAACAATGATGATGCCTTGGACTATTTTCTATACTTGGCCATGTCAACATAATTATATAAATCTATGTAGTTTTATCGATTATTGTTTTTTGTTTAATCAAACTTCACAAATATTTATTTTGAGAATCACAAATATTTTAACATAAAAAATTAATCGTGTACCACAATTAATATTGCAATAGTATATGGTAGGATGGTTTATTGAGTTAGATTACGTGATAGATATTACTAACCTATGTAAGCTAGTTACTTGAACCTCAGGGTTTGACTCACACTGTATATTATTTGACATTACCTCTTATCAAATATGATATTAGAATATGGTATGTATTCTCATCCAATTCTCAGACGTGCGCCTATGAGAAACCATGTACTTCTGTGCAAGATCTTATATAGGTAAAACATGTTGGATGTTGGATGTACTTCTAAACATAAGTGAGGTTATTCTAATAGATCATAAATGTTATCCTGCTTATTAAAGCCTTTGCTCCATTGGTTCATGGCATTGCAAGCAAAACCAATTTCTACACACGACACATGGGTTCACATGAGATGGCATAGTTCTGCACAGACAACCATAACATCGATGATTTACTTTTACTTTGGCTTCGTTTGGTTGCAGGGTTGGGTTGGGTCCAACCCTCCTCACAGTTTACTATTCACAAGGGTACCCCAATCCAGCAACCAAACAGACCCTTCGTGTTAGACATATAGACATGGATACCAAACTTGTACAATTCTCCCCGAACTCGTGTATGTCCGGAAGACTCCAACAATACCATGTATTTTGAATACCAATGAAGAACTATGTACGTGAAAGGGATTGGAGTGTCTCTTGTTTGATACCGACCAATGACGCCATCTGTGATCCAGATACTCAGCAAACCATTCCACGTACATATGTTACACGTCGAAAAATATCATACGAGAAAAAGAACCACAATTGTTTCCATTCACGTAAGCATACATACAAAAGTCCATGTCCACACACATATGCATACACACGTATATACATATATATGGTATTTATTCAAAACACTCGAGGGGTTTTTAGATCAGCTAATATCAATACATTGTCATTAAAAAGTCAACTCATTTCAAGATTCGTATCCCATCCATAAAGCTTAACGGTTTTTAACGGCCTTAAAATTACTAAAACCGGCCTCTTCTAGATGGATGGGTTGGGAATATTTATTTTTCACGAAAATTGGCTTATCATTCTCATTCTCAGTTCATCCCCAGTGTTTTGAAAAATGACACTAAAAATAGGAGGAAAAAAAAAGAGAGCAGCTAATTTGGCTCTTGAGGGGAGGGGGTGGGGAAGAGGGATATGTATGTATTTTTTTCCAATGGTTCCGAGCTTAATAATATCCCAGTGAGCACTCTTTCTAATCCATTAGTTTTGATCCGTTATTGGTTCTGCATCAAACTTTCGCAATTTAATCATTCCATATACTCTATAAAAACCCCGTCCCTTTTCGTCTAATTTGATTTATTTTTATTTGAATTTCTTTTGCACAAATTTCTTCTGCATTTTAAGTACACGACCCATCATTTCATTGTTTTGCATGCCAACTAAATTCCAATATAATTTTTACCTTTTATTCTGAATCAAAACAGCAAATGCATACATGCCATGTATACGCTAATGATGGTGTTTTCTTCATCAACAAGTTATTCAATTTTCCATTTCTTTCAGCATTTTAAGACATCTCTGAAATCATCATCATTTCATATGTTGCAGAATACTTTAACTTACATTTCTCAAATTTTAATCATATCGGTTACTAACTTTATGTAACCTACTGCTGATATTAAATACTTTCTTAATATTGTTAGGCTTATAGCTACGAAAGTAGGAATTTATTTGACTTACTTTCCACACTAAAATTATCATTATTAGGGTTGCAAACGGCTACGGATGTATTCATAATCTTTTACCGTATTCATTTTATACAGATTTTGACATATGTATCTGTATCAGTATATCCGTTCTCCTATATAAATACATTCATAGATTTATTTTTAATCATATATAACATAATTGTATATCTTCTTTTACCATATTTGTATACCTTTTATGATACAAACACATTTATAAATGTATATCACGTGTTTCCCATCCCATTCGTATATATTTAAGTTGATTATACAGAGTATTTTTAACCTTACTCGTATGCGTTCAGTAAATCCGTTTTACATCCGTATCCGTTTTTTAAGGATATTGTAAGATAAATTAAATATATGTTAACATCCGTATCCACATCTTTATTTGTATTAAAAATTACATTGTTTAAGGATAATTTAATATCCATATCCATTTTTTTAAGGATAACTACATTGTTTATTTTGTGTCAATTGATAGTTTGTTTATTTACGTATTTCCATGTTATATTTGCTCTCAAGCATAGAAATAATACTTCACATTTTGTTTTTATTACTAATTGAATTTAATTCTCACAAATCCGTATTTAATTGTTACATCTCCATTTCGTTTATATTTCATATCATGTTTATTATTTATTCTAAGTTTTTATATTATTTTTATTTATGGTGGAGTGGATGTTCGAACACTTCATGAGATTGAAGGATGAAGATGTGAGAAAAAATGATTTATTATTTTATACCTCCTTCTCTTGCTGTACTTGTAATGATGTAAATATGTTTTTATGTCAAACAATGAAGACATAATTTGAATACGAAGATATATCAATTTTTTCGTGCAAATATCGTTGCAATGAATGGAATATGAAGCGCGAAGAACATTTACAAATGATGATATTACTAAGAATAGATTTTCTCTTCATATGATATCAAATATGGGTTACATACACATGTTCTCAACGTACTACTGTAATCTAAAAGAGTTTAATAGGACTGCCCCCGTACTATTTTCATTATTTTTTATTTTTTTGAAAAATATCACCATCTATATTCATCTATATATTCATTCTACATGTCATTCAAATTTTGTCAGGAATGGAGACTTATATGCCCTCCTACAGAACATGTCGATTACAACAATTATAAGACTGTTAAAATCACATTTTCTAGATAGAGGGCATATGAGTCTTTGTTTCTTGTGAAATAGGAATGACATGTATGAGAGATATATAGATGAATATAAATGATGATATTTAAAAAAAATAAAAAAAAAACACCGAAAATAGAGGACGGAGCAGACAGGTTGGCTGTCCCAAGGAGGTAGACCATTAAATCCAATCTAAATTCCTACAACTTCATTGTTAATAATACGCTAATTCAGCATGTCTAAAACTTTATGCACATGTATTATAATACTTACTAACTTAACTAGTCATTACGTTATAATAATTCAACTTGCATAACTTAGCACCAAATACTAGCTTCAATTTAACATTGCGAAATATTTCAACTTCAATCTAATACATATTAATTCAACATATTAAAACTTCTTTCATCACTGAATATTAATTTAACATGTTTTTAAGTCATGGAATTACATGTTTCTATCTACTTTTTTATGTTATAAGATATTATCAATTCAATAAACTTTTAGTAGTCTTTTCTTAAAAGTTTACAAAATATTCAAATATGAACCATTTAAGGACTTTTTTTAAAATAATTATTAGAATAATATTAATCAATTAAACAACCATCAAGTTAAAAAATTTAAAAATATAGCCATCAATCGGTACCTGAGGTGCCGATTTGGGAAGTAATGCCCAAATCGGCACCTCAGGTGCCGATTTGGAGACATAAGGGATGCAAGTGCAAAATACCCAATGTGTTTGCCCAAATCGGTGATTTGGGCATCCTCATTGGATATTTTACATTTCCATCATTTGGGTAATTTATATTTCATCCATTGTTTGTTATTAATAGTTTTTTTCAACTAACCTTTTTTGTTATCAAAGTACACATTTACCATAGGATATAATCACATTTGAATGGCAAATGTATATCCTTTCTATTCTAAAATTGTTATTTTCAAAATATTACCTTTATTATATTATATATTTGGATCCTTTTCCTTCATCATATTATATATTTAAGATGCATGGGACCCTTATTTGTTGGCATCTAATTCATTAATTATCAAACCACCTATATGTATTATATAATGAACGATAATTAAGAATAAATGTTTTTATTACAATGAGTTAGATACTATATATTCATTAATTATCAAACAACCCGTTTGTAATCATTTTTTTTGTGATTTCGATTCGAAAATCTAACCTTATAAATTGAATCTTAGATTAATGCTCTACATATTCTTCAATTTTCGTTCAAATCGGAGGTCGTTTGCTATTCCATCTTGATGTTTGAAAATTCGGGTAATATTTTGAAAAGAACAATTTTATAATAGAAAGGACACACATTTGCCATTCAAATGTAATTACATTCTATGTAAATGTTGTACTTTTGATAACAAAAAAGGTTAGTTGAAAAAAACTATTAATAACAAACAATGGATGAAACATAAATTACCCAAATGATAGAAATGTAAAATACCCAATGAGATGCCCAAATCGGCACTTGAGGTGTAAAATTAATTTTTTTAAAAAAGAAAATAAAAATCCGGGCCATGGGCCGGGTCGAAGCCCGTAAATTTTGTGAAAACCCCAGCCCAGGCCCGGCCCAAAGCCCAGCATTTCGAGCCCGGGTTCGGGTCGGGCTCGACCCGGTTGCAATGTCGATTTTTTAATATTTGTGATTGTGGCCTCTGTTGCCATCGAAATCAGGCAATTTGAGAAAGGTATTCTTTCTCGTTTTCGGTTTTTGATATGTCGCAACACACTCTGACACGATGAAATCACCAGAAGATTCTAAACCATGCAATTACACAACAAAAGAACATAAAGAAAAAAATCCACGAAAATGATATGATGAATTATATGAAAAGCACTAGATCTCACATCTGCAATCGACACGCATGATGCTTGGACTTTTGACGGAGAAACAATACCGAACATAAGTGAAGAAGACAACACTTGTATGTAGGTGTAGACACAATCCGTCTAATAATTATACCATCGTGAATCACTCTCTAATTATATAACTTGTATAATATAAGTATCGCATGATAATGTATCTGCTATAAATTGTCTTGATTGGAATTTATATCTCTGTTTTCTCTTACTTATTTTACTAATTATTAATGTTAAAATAATATTAACATTCAGTTTATATATATATATATATATATATTACTGCTATAACTTTATTTTGAAATAAAAAATCCAATTTAAAAGAATAACATAAATCTAATTAAAAGTTGTCAATACGATCATGAGAATTTATACCATTAAAACAATGGCATTGTCCACTGTTTCTACAACTAATCATGTAAAGTTACATGTGTATATACATCCAGATATTAACAACACAACATGAGGGTATGAGGGATGCAAATACTCCAGATAGATAGGATAGATGTGGGGAGTACGTGAGTTACGGTGTTTCAAAGTCGGGCCTGCGGGCTTTGATGGGCTTTTGTGGGCTCGGGTTGGGCCCGGCCCGACTCTACAAATGTGAGGAAATGAAATCCCGGGCCCGACCCATATAAATAGCAGGTCCGGGTCGGGCTCGGGTTTTGGTGGGCCGGGTCCGGGTCGGGTTCGAGCTGGCCCGGCCCTATGCTCCACCCTATCCACACGTAATTGCCAATCTCATGTGTTTCAATGGCTGTTAAAGCCATTGGTGGGGGTACACGTTTTCTTAAACACACGACTAGGGTTCCATGCAGAACCATAGCCGCCGCTACCCTTCGGTGTTTTTTTAACACACAGGAGCCGCAGCCTCTGATGGGGTTTTCTCAATGGCAACGCCGCTGCATGCATAATCGATAGGTTCCAAAACTGGGGACCCATTTCAACGTCACCGCCTGCGATGCGAGGGAGGAGCAGTGCGACTCGCCGCCATGATGAAGGTGCGGCTACTGAAGGGGGAGCTCCGCCTGCTGCTTGGAGACTCCTACGGCGCCGCGATGGGGGGCTGAGGCAGGGGCTCGCGTGGGCTATGCTCGAGGTGGGAGGGGCCAGAGGCGCGCAAAGGGGTCTGGAGGTGCGCAGGGGTGCGCCGCGCCAAGGAGTGCGCCAGATCTGGAGCCCCAAGGCCGGGGGCCTGGAGAAGCAAGGCAGGGGGCTGGATCAAGGAGGAGCCGATTTGCAGAGCCTGGATCTGGAGCCGCGTATCCACGAAGGGGGTAGGATGGCTGGTTCGTGCGCGAGAAGGTGGGTGCCCAAGAAGATGGCTGGTTGGTCGTCGTGGCACGCTCACCTTATGGAAAGACCTAGCTGCTGAAAACCTTTCATCTTTGTCAGCGGACTAACCTTCATATTTCTTATAAAAGAACTCATGGATTCTCGGCCAAAATCAACCGAGAAGCAACGCCTCAACGAGGAGATGCGGCCTGGAGTGCACGCACAGAGGAGGTGCGGCCTGTGCTAGCAGAGCGGGGAGAGATTTGCACCACCAAAAAGTTAGGGTTCAAAAAAAAATTGAAACTCTAACAGACTCCAAACATGCCAAAGATCTTCAAGAATAACTGAAACGAAATCTTGAACAATAATAAATCTCAAGAATAAATCTTTAAGATTCGAACCCGCTCTGATACCATGTTGAAATATAAAATGCGGAAGCGAATCAAAGCAAGAACAATATAAATGAAAACTTTTATTTTACGTGGAACCCCTACTCCGTGAGGAGCGGGATGAAACCACGGGAGAATCGCCTCAAAGGGCTGATTTTTCTATTAACTTTCTCAAAGGTTACAATGGGTGTGGGGCTCTTTATATAGCCCCACCAATGTGACCAAAAGTCACCACTTCAAGATGTGGGACTAAACACAAGCCCACCAAGACCATTCTTTAACAATGAGAATTTACACAACATTTGAATTCTTGAGGAGTTGCATACCATATCTTCTTCCTTTGCTTCCTCATCGTACGAACTCAGCGGGTGATGTTCAGGTAAAGCTTTCATTGTGCTTTTTTATCCTTCTATATTTATGTTGGTTTTATTATGGGAAAGGACTCTCTTCCATATTTTTCCACCTAGATTGATTAAAGATAGACATATGCATTAAGCGATTTTAATGGAATATTTGGAGTTGTTTCGAGTGATTATGTTAGTTGAGGTTCAATATAGTGCAAATATATTTGTTTTTTAATTCATCTAGTATTATTGTTTCTGAAGAAATAGATTCAAAGATAATTTTATATATTATGTTTGGTTTTCTTGAGTTTGAGCGTTGCATGCATCTATGATCTCACGGCTGATTGCACATCAGGATCGATTCCTTCTTGCAAATACATAAAGTTCTTCATTTAACGGAAAAATACATAAGGTTCTTCGTTTTCATATTTCCTATTCTAAATTAATGTAACTTTCGTTATTCCTTAATTGCTAATAGGCTTAAAATCATGTGAGGTTATGGTGTTGAAATCTAACCTTTGATGGAACTTTTTGAATTGCAAATAGGCTTGGAACCTTGTCCGAGATTGTATCACACCATGCATCCATGTACTATGTTCAGAATAGATTCCCAAACTACGTCCTCTTACATTTTGCACCGTAATTCTCATAATCTTTTGTTTTATTTCTGGCCGGATATTAGAAATCTATTTCAAGGTTTGCATGGTCTATGTTATTTTCCACCTTCCTTAAGGCTTGCATGGTCTATGTTATTTTTCCACCTTCCTTATGCACAATCTTAACGTAACCTTCCTTAAGGCTTGCATTAGCATTTGAATATTGCTATGCATGCCTCTATTCTATCATATCACATAGGATGTAAAAAGCCAAAGAGTCCTGACACACTCAACATTTCGTTGACACTTTTGTTCCAGGTAAAACGTTTATGATTTGTATTTCTTGTGTAATGGGCTAATGTAATTTACAACTTTCTTTGTTTCGTGTAGTTTCATTTGATAGTTTGTGTTCATGTCTAATGTGATTGCAATATATAATCTATGTTTTGGTTGCTCGGACATGATTTTCCTTGGATATTGTCAAATAATGTTGGAAAAACATTTTGTTGGATTTTGCAGGTTGTAATAACACGTGCGTCTGTCTTCTACCACATTGAATTTATTTTTTTAGAAGACCTCAACGAATTTTATTAGTTGTAAATTATTTATCGTAAAAGCTACCCATCAGATATGTTATTGTCATGATTATTGAAGTTTTTTTATTAAATATTTATAAAAACAAATATAAATTTAAGAAGACATGGGTTAATATTCATACCGCATTTGTTTAAAAATATCTCGAGTTGAGTCATTGGATCAAGAAATTAGCTATTTCTCTACGTTTAGATGATTGTGTTATCTACAAATCTTTTTGCATACATGCATTCCCGTGCATCGCACGGGGTGCCTACTAGTTAACATAATAGATGGATGGAGAAGGTGAGCGATCAATGTTTGAAAGGGAGGGAGAGGGGGAGGTGCACGTCGCATGCACGAGAAAGGGGAGGCTCGTGCGAGCGGCATTGCACTTGAATTGCAAGACACGATTTGCAAGTGTACACATTTTACACGATCAAGTATATATTTTAAATATTTTTTTGCATTTATTTTTTACAAGTTTTTTTGGAAGATAAGATATACATATATTACTATTTGGCTTTTAATTCTGTCAGCACTATAAAAAATTTACAATAAAAGCACGGATTTTACACAAACCATCAAAGTTCACGCATGACATGGTTGAACAATCTTGACTGAGAAATAAAATTATATTGTTATTTTGCTTTCGATTTTACAGAGAACCAGGAAAATATAAAAAAAAGATGGTAAACTTCACATCAAATTACAGAAGTTTTAAAAATGATGTTAAAAGTCCATATTTGAACGAAAATCGATGAAAGATGACAAAAAATGCAGAATTTAAGTGATCTAAAATTAGCAGATTTGAAATATCAGTTTAGACTTGAAATAAAAAGTAAAAGATGGTCGAAAAATCTGTTTGGATAAGATTGATGGATGAATCCATTAGATCAAACACAGGGTTTAAAAAACCGGACCGGACCGGCCGGTAGGACCGGTTGGACCAGGAATCGACCCCACCCCGGTCGGTCCGACCGGTTTTAGGTAATTAATTTTTTAAAAAAAGAAAATAAAAATCCGGGTCAGATCGGTGCTCGGACCGTGTTGACCGAAGCGGTTGGACCGGGTTGACCCGGATTGACCCAGATTTGATGGTTTAGTATATTTTTAAAAAATAAAGGTTTAAATAACGAAATAATATGGTTTATCACTTGTACCCTTCTTAAATTCTACAGTTTCAGTTACATCCCTCTCTTTTTTGGAATATAACTTGTGCCACTACTTTCTTGGGTAATTTTCTAAAAGCAACTATAAATAAATTATCACAATATTATATTCATATATAATGCTAGAAAATGTTACTACCTTTGTAGAGTTTTATTCAAAATAGACAACCGTGTTTTTATATTGAAAGATTTGACATTTTAAATGTTTATTTCATTGATATATAAATACATATTTACATATATCTATATGATTTTATCGGTTCAAAAAACTGGTTCGACTGGTCCGACCAGTAAATTAAGCCCAGTCCGGTTTTTTCCGAGTCGATATGAATGATGATGTCATGCTGACATCATCACCGATCCGACCGGTTTGGACCGACAGTCCGACCCGATTGGACCAAACCGAAGACTAAACGGTTCAATATCCGGTCCGGTTTTTAAAACCTTGGATCAAAATCTAATGGTCATTAAAACCTGTTTTTTCACAATGACAAAGAAGAACTAACATCTTATTTGAGGGTTCCCTATACGTAAAAGCAAGAGTTTGTATAAAGGCATGCATGTGTATTAATATGCATGTATATATACAATGCATATGCACGTATATTAATGAATTGGATTGGTTCATATTTTGATAAGTAATCCGATTCAATACATAAATTTATGGGTTTGGAACATTACAATGTGGTCCGATCAAATTAATAATCTTATCGGATCTGTACGTAAATTAAGGATGAAAATGGATAGGATATGTCTATTTCCATATCCATATTCGTTTCACATGTATCGAATACGAATACGGATATGAATATGATTTGGATATACACTATGGAAATCACGTCCTTAAAAATTCGGATACGAATCCAAATCGGATATTTATCGAATCCGAATACACATTGGAAAAAATATACCCGAATACGGATTGAATAAAGAGCTAATCCAAATGTGAATCTAATAAAGAGTGAAATCCAAATTTCAATCAAATAAACATGGAATCCGAATATGGATCGAATAAAGACCACATGGGAATACATATTGATTTTTTACCAAAGTTCACAATGATTCGCATCATGATGAAATGAGGTGTTAATGTGACCTGCATTCTTTACCGGAAGCAAAACGAGGGATATGATTTCATAAGTTTTGTTCATGCACATCCCCAAACAAACAGAAATTTATTAATATCATTAATATACTTTATTATATAATATATAATACTAATATAATAACACGGAATTATGGCTTATATTTACTAACTAATATATAAAATAATATTGAATATTGTATTCAAATATCTATATTTGGATACAGATATTCAAACCATTACCATTTCCATATTCATATCCGGAAAATTTTTATAACCAATATCAATATTCGATCCGTATTTGATTAATACTCGAATACAAATATCTATATAGTTTTTCGAACCCCGACTTCATCGAAATTCCCGAGTCCGAGCAAGTCACGTGACGAAACTAGTTTTGTTGACCATCGTCATCGTTAAAAAAAAATCTTCAACCGTTAAAAAAATATCTTCAACCGTTAAAAGAAAACCTTTGCGTACAGAAGCGGCCGAACGCCCCTACGTCGACCATTCCGTATCCCCCACGCGGCCACACCGCCCCTACGTCGACCATTCCGTATCCCCCCAATCCTCCCGAAATCCGCCCAACCATAATCACATGTTTCAAAAGCTTCGGCGAGAAATCCTATCTTCACACGCCACGTGTCATCTCCATCTCAAATCTCTGCTGCTTCCCCCCGAAGCGGATTCCCCTAAGCCTCCGTGGCACTCCCCTCATCTCCTCTTTCCCCACGGAAACTCCCGCTCACAAAAATTAAGTACCAAATAAATAAAAACAGAAGAAAAAGAGCACAAAAGCGCCTCCCATTTCGTTGGCCTCTCCGCTCTGCCACTCCCCCGCTATATAACCCTCCCCACGTCCCACCCCCCTGCACTCGGGCGCGGCAATCGTTCACACCTCCCCGTCCAGGAAACCCTAATCACGCGCTTCCCGACGCCCTTCCCTTCCCAGAATCCGGTGAATTCAAGCTCATCTCCCGGAATTCGAGACGAACGACCGTCGATTTCAGCATATGCTTGCAATTTCGCGAGCAATTCATGTGTTTATACAGAGTTGATGTGAATCCCGCAGTCCGATCTATAACAGGGACTGCTGGATTCGATACGTCAGATGCTTCCGGTGGATCTTCGATGTGTTTGCTTTGTGATATGTCCTTGTGGAGCGGTGAAGAATCCGGGGTTAGGAAGATGCCGGAGTAGAGTGGATTCGCGGTTTAATTCTAGAAGAAATTACAAGAGGGGATTTAGATGTAAGGCGCGCATGATTGCCGCCGCAAGCGGTGGGTCGGATTTTCACTTGAAGTTCGGGGACTATACGAAGGATGGGGCAGTAGAGGGGCAGAAATTGTACGTTGTTAAGCATCTGTCGGAAGAGGCGGATTGCGAAGGATTGGATCATATCGAGATGGCGTCGAGGTTCACAGGCTTTCAGGAGGATCCCATGGTGGACAAGCTTCGGAGTCAGCTCGGTCCGATGCATCCAATCCCTACTCCGCCGTTCAACCGGAATGTTGCAGGTCTTTTTGTATTCTTCTTCATGTTTGGGGTTATTTTTGATAAACTGTGGACTGCGCGAAAAAGGAGCCAAGCAGCAGCGGAGGCTCGCAACGGGACCTGGCCTCAGGTGCCAACTAGTTTCTCGCTGTTTCTTGAGAAAGATTTGAAGCGGAAGGAGTCGGTGGAATGGGTAAACATGGTGGTAGGCAAGCTGTGGAAGGTCTACAGGGAGGGACTCGAGAATTGGATTATTGGTTTGCTCCAGCCCGTCATTGACGATTTAAAGAAGCCTGACTATGTTGAGAGGGTTGAAATAAAGCAGTTCTCGTTAGGGGAAGAGCCGTTGTCCGTGAGAAATGTTGAGCGCAGAACATCCCGCAGAGCTCATGATTTGCAGTAAGTTCGCACTGCCTCACATGGAAGAACTTGCATCAGATTTTGTAGTCACTTTCTGAAAATGCTGTTTCAACTGATGTGTTCACCCAAGTTTTAGAATATTTTTGTGACCTGTTTTAAGTCCCCATATGAAACTTAGTCAAGTTGATGGATGTTAGAAGGAGCTCATGACATATATTTTTTGTCAACTAATACTTTGTTGATAAATTTTGATTTGATTCTGCCTGGCTTCTGGAGGCGAACATTTATGTTTTGAAAACAAAAAATCCCGATTTCCCTTAAAAAACAAAACACACAAAAAAAAACAATCCACTAATATATAACTTTATCAGTAGTTAGCTAAGCTAGGCAGAGCTCCCATAAACTAGGGCTGCCCTTGGAATTTATTTTTTTAAGTCACAAATTAATGGAAAATTGCTCAGCTAAGTAGAAAAGCATGAACGTGTTACCGCCATATTTTTCTCAAATTGGATACATTATCATTAGAGATTTAGATTGAATACATATTAAAGTGTCATGCCAAAGCGTTCAGGTTTCTTTAGATGGCTACTGATCCTGATATTTGCATTTGTTTTGTTTTCCTTTAAGGTGAGGTGTCCTCCATAGTTTATATAACTTCTTCTCAACCTTTTTAAATACTTGTAAATAAACTGGTGTTGACTCATGTATCATGACGGGGCCTAAAGAGAGAAAGATGGATAAAAACACTTTATGAATCATATAAGCTGGCAAATTGACTGGACTTTTCTACTATCTGAGTAGGCTTAATTGAAATTATCTGGTATGCTACATCTGATGTAAAATCCTCCTTTTTGTTTTAAAACAAGAAAAAGAAACAATTCCTATTGCTGAATTACTTGTTTGCATTCAGGTACCAGATCGGCTTAAGATACACAGGAGATGCCCGTGCACTCTTGTCATTGAAATTAAAATTTGGCATCATCCCCGTTGTTGTTCCAGTTGGGATCCGAGATTTTGATATCGACGGGGAGCTGTGGGTTAAGTTGCGGCTGATTCCTACAGAACCATGGGTAGGAGCGGTATCATGGGCTTTTGTCACCCTTCCTAAGATTAAGTTCGTGCTATCACCATTTCGTCTGTTCAATATCATGGGTATGTAATATCAAATGATACTTTGTTTCATCATTTTTTCGTCTGTTGTTAATTGACAACTAATCTGCTTATAATCCTTCATCATCTTCAAAAATATCAAACTATTCTACTAATCTGCTGGTTGCCGGAGAGTCCAGATCCCAGTAAAACTATTAAACACGATCTTGCTTAATTGGATCTCTATGTCCAGGTTTGGTAACAACAAAAAAGGTGCACATTTCCTCTGGTAAACTTCTTCAAGTACTGCATTCAAGGATGCTGTAAAAAAGAGCTCCATTCTAGCCTGAGCAATAACAATTCTGATGGATAGAAAAACATGCTTAACAATTTGGCAAATTAAACTGCATCTAATTGAACCGAAACTTAGATAATTTTCTTCAGTCAAACACACCAAATGTCCCTTTCAGAAAAACACGTTAAATGGAATATTTGCCTCCATTGAGATCCATGTCATATCAGACGAGAACTTAGATCAAGAAAAGTATGCCAGCTCTACCAGTTTATTTTTCTCTGAACAATTATTTGGTATTTCTCTTTTCATCACCCAGAATAACATAAACCATTCCTACATCTGATTCAGTTGTCTATTATATAGTTGCAAGTCAAATTTTACAGAATTTCTTAAATCAATTTCCCCCTGCCACTGACATTATTTAGTTGTTTCTTTTTTTTTGTGCATGTGGGACGGTTTCTTCAGGCATTCCAGTTTTGTCAATGTAAGGCACATCTTCTTTAGTCCCTGTATTCACAATTCTTATTTTGTTGCTGTTGGCATTCACTTATTAATGACCAACATGTTACTTTTTTGGGCTGCATTCATGAATTTATAACAAAAATTCAGTTTACTTCACTCTTTTACTATGAATTCCTTTGAAGCTAGACATTTATGCATTCATTCTGGCTTTAGTTGGCAGAAATTGATGGATGAAAATGCCTTTTAAGTGAAGAGGCCTGCTTTTTTTTTGAAATTAATGATTACTTTTTTTTTTCATTTTACTTCACTTTCCAAGTGGCATTTTTATCTTAACTCTTCGTAGGGGATAACTCCAGCTTCCGAATGGCCTTTCCATTATTAGAAGAACTTGTATTGATATCATTTGTAACATTGTATGTTTAGACCCGAGCTTCTATTGGAAAAATTGACCAGGACTACTTCTTGGGATTGGATCTTGTTGAGTTGTACGAGTTATTAGACGGGTAAATAGGTCCATGGATGAGGGACCATTTACCCAACTTCCTATATATTGTACTTACTCCCCCTTATTTCAAATTATTCTAGGGAAGAGTGCCCTAATCTCTTGTGGGAGAAATTAAGGCTTGTATGCTTCCATGGGTTTTCCCTTTTCGTAGTGTTTCCATGTAAATCATCTTCTTTCTTGTGGTGTAATTGCTTGTTGTTTACATGGTATCAGAGCCTCGTCGATGCCTTGATTTATCTATCGTACTTATATTGTTTCGATCCCTTGTTGTCGGCTTCTTTGGCGACTTGAGAATCACGGTATCTTCCCGCCGACCTCCCATATTAGGGTGTGCCTTCGGCAACCCCCCTGTGGCTGGATATTCACGTGCTCCCTCATGCATGCAACTCCTAGAGGTTTACCCTTGCATGCATGCCTTTCCATAGCCAGTTCTTCATGCATCTCTCCCGAGGTCATCTCTAGCGCGTTTTCCTTCCTGAGGTTGGTGGCGTTGCATGGACTCCCCGAGGTTCATCGGGCTCACCTCGTGCACATGCCTCCCTAAGGTATGCCTTAGCTTGTTTGCCTTCCTAAGTTTGGTCTCCCCGCGTACGTGCGCCTCTCCGAGGTCTGCCCTCATATCCTCGTCTTCTACCTCTCTGACCGGTGATCCTCTTGCGCTTCCCTTGCTGTGCGGCCTATACTCAGGGTCTGCGAGTGCGTGATCCTTTCCGCTGCTAGCGTGTGCACCTTCCTGAGGTTGGTGGTGTTGCTTGGACTCCCGTGGTTCGTCGGGCTCACCTCGTACGCGTGCCTTCCTAAGGCATGCCTTAGCTTGTGTGCCTCCCTAAGCTTGGTCTCCCCTTGCGCGTGCGCCTCTTCAAGGTCTGCCCTCATACACTCATCCTCCACCTCTCTGATCGGTGCTCCTCTTGCGCTTCCCTTGCTGTGCAGCCTATACTCAGGGCTGCGATTGCGTGGTCCTTTCCGCTGCTTGTGCTCTATCTTGTGGCTCATCTAGGGCTTCTTCTAAAGGAGAAGCTTGTGTACAGTCATGTGGGATCCCTCTTTCCTATTGTGGTGGTTATTTGACAAGTGCCCTTGTGCAAAAGTTGGTTTTGATCCTCCTCCCCTTTTGAGGAAGGTACAAGTGCTGTGAGCTTACTTTTTCCCTTTCTTATCCTCTCCTGTGAGATTTTTTCTCTGGCCTTTGCTATGACTTAGGGAGAGATTGTTGAATCCGTGACTATTACGATGGATGATGCCTTGGCTCAAATTACCATGATGAAATTAAAAAAAATTTATTTTTTGAAGTCAAAGGAGGGAATAACACACATAGGTGTTTGACCCAAAATTTATTAATAAACAAAATTAAGAAACATTTACAATTTTTAACATTACAGAACCCAATCCTCTACTAAACCTGTAGAATGTACCACAACATTTTCCTTATAAAATCTTTATCCAGAGAAGAGAAGCGCATTCCTGGCCAACCAAATAGCCCAGAAAACAGCCAAAGGGCGAATCATAGCTCGATGGGGACAATGTCTGCCTGCCACTATGGAGTCGCTAAAAGAGCTCATGCTCGTCGTATAAACCCACTCAAGACCGCTCTCAGACCAGTTAGGTGCCGTCTTTTGACAAAGAAAAAATAGATGTTCCAATGATTCTATCTCAACCCCACATAGAAGGCACTTGTCCGAGACAATCCCCAAGAGTCTAGCGCAACGGTCCCTCGTCATCAATCTCTGCCTCCTGACCAACCAAAGGAAGAAACCAATCCTCTCAGGGAGGCCAAGCCCCCAGAAGAAATTGCAATCCCTAATCAACTCCTCAGAGCGCGAAGGAGGTGGCCTACAAATCGCGCCATAGGCCTTCTTGACCGAGAAAGGGCTCCCTTTCCAAACCCAATGATCCATGATCCCTACGATCCCCCATATCATGTAAGGAGTCCAACAAGCTGAGAAACTCTTTGAGGCGCTGGTCCGAGAACTTAGAAGAGAATAACGACATCCAGTTTCCGTCCGTCCAGCAATCAGTAACGCTCACCTCACGATGAACCGCTAAAGCAAAAAGGCGAGGAAAGTGTGAACATAGAGGCCCAACATCCGTCCATTCATCCGTCCAGAAAGCGAAGGATTCCCCATTACCCAAGATTGGTCTAAAGAGATCATGGAATCGGGGAAGATTCCTCAGAATCCCCTTCCAGAAAGGCTAAGGCAACAAACCACGACAACAACTTAGAGGCGATGTACTGCTAATTGCATAGATCCGGTGAATAAGGGTGCAACACAGATCCTTACTGTTCCCTCAAAGTCTGCTCACCCACTTTAGTAACAGGGCTTCGTTCATCGCATCTAACCGCCTGACACCAAGACCGCCCTCGCCCTTAGGCAAGGCCCTAAATGTCGATTTCGGTCACCATTTCGGTATCTACCAAAACAGAATTTCGATGGAATTTCGGTGGAATTTCGACCGGACTATCGATCATTTTAGTCATTTTTTGTACTAGGACCCCCATATTTCGGTCATTTCGGTCGAATTTTCTTTTCGACTGGATATCGATATTCGACAGAAATTCGACCGAATTTCGTTGAAATTTAAGGCCATGCTCTTAGGAAGGGTGACCGATTCCCAGTCCCACAAGATGCATTGCTCCAGCCTCCTGTCCACTTCTGCCCCCACATGAATCTAGACGATCACGAATGCCCTTCGACGTAAGGCAAGTGGACATGAATAAAATCGGAATCGAAGATAAAACCGCCTTTAGCAGCACCAGGCGGCCACCCTTGGATAAGATCGACGACTTCCACCCTGCAAGCCTACTTTCCAACTTCTCAATAACAGGTAACCAGTCAACCAATTTGGTTCTGCTCAAGGCCAACGGTACCCCTAAGTATCTGATAGGGAGGACACCACAGCCCATACCCAACTCTTGGCTACAAATACACGTTACCTCCTCCGATAGGCCAAAAGGAATCACCGAGGATTTTCTAGAGTTCTTGGACAGACCAAGACAACTCGCCAAAAAGCTCCAGAGTGATAGCCATGCCACTTGTCTCCTCTTTGCCCCCCTCAATGAAGAAAATGGTGTCATCGGCATACTGAAGAAGTCGGACAACAATCCCATCACGCGAAAAACCATAGGTGAAACCACCGTTAAGAACTTGATCTACAAGGTGAGCCAAGACGTTAGAGGCAATGACGAAAAGCAAAAGGGCCAAGGGACAACCCTGCTTGACGCCTCTCCGTAGGTTCTTTCAGGCAACCATTCACAAGAACCGTCAAAGAAGAGGTCGTGACACAACGCTTCATCCAGGAAGTTCACAAATCCGAAAAGCCCCTCCTACGCATATCCGATCACAGAATCCTCCAATCCAACGTGTCGTATGCTTTCGCAAAGTCAACCTTCCACAGAAGCGTCTTTTCCCCATGCCTCTTCCAATCTGCAATAATCTTAGAGGCCAAAACCAAGCAAACTGCAATCTGTCTCTCCGGAATGAAAGTCGACTGAAACAGGGAAATAATGTTAATGGAGCGTGGAACCGAAGTATAGGGTCACATATTTATTTAATTTTAGCAGTTAATTTTATTTACGTTTATTTGAATTGTCGCAGTTTTAATTAAATAAACGAGATCGCCTGTGATCTCAATCAATTAGTTAGAGATTTGAATTCCAAAATTAGTCGGTTAATTGGTTAGAGTCAATTTAGGATAATTAGTTTAAATTTGAATTTGATTTCTATTTTTTGTAATCTCATCCCTTCTATATAAAGGGATGATGGTCCATTGTTTTAGTCAGTTCAGAATTTATAAAAATTGAGATTTTATCTCCCTCTCTCTTGTCTCTCTCTCTCTCTCTCTCCTCGCGATCTACGCGTTCTTTTCCTCAAACCTCTCGTTCCCGACGAGTTTTCTTTTCTCAACCCCTCTATTTTCTCCACCAAAATCCACCGATCAAAATATTTAATTTTTGTCGACGCGCCAAAATTCGATCCGCATCAAATGTGCTCAAGTGTACGGCTCAATCTGATAGCAAAGGCCTTTGCCACAATCGAATATATAGCGTTAGACAACGCGATCGGCATGAAGTCTTCAATTCTTTCCGCTGCCTCATGCTTAGGAAGGAGAAAGATCGGGGCTTTATTAATCTTATTGAACCTGCATTGCCCCGACTGCACTCCAGCATAACCTCCAGCACCTCGGCACCCTCCAGATCCCAGAAATCCCTGTAAAAGGCCACCGCGAATCCGTCCCATTTGCGTTCAGACTCCAGACTGCAACCTTCAATTCATCCATGGTGACCGTCTGAGTCAAGCTAGAGGTTAGCGAGGGTGACAAGCTCGGAGCGCCCAACCCCGTCCATCTCCACCACCTCTCATTCAACCGCGTCGAGAACTCACAGAAGTGGCCCTCTATCACTCTATCCATCTCCCTATTGCCGTCCACTCTAACGCCGTCGACTATCACTGATCTCAAAGCGTTACTCCTACGCCTCCTGCCTACCACTATGTGAAAGAAAGCTGTATTTGCATCACCCTCCCTGATCTAGTTGTTTCTAGTCCTCTGCTTCCATTCAACCATGTGCTTCTTGTCTTCATCGACGATCTTCTTTTGCGCTAACGCATGCTGAGCCAGCTCGTTAGCGCATAGATCTCTAAAATCCTCTATGCCGTTAAGCCTAGCCACTTCTTCTTCCGCTTCCACTCTTATAGTGCAACGAGCATCCTTGGATTCCTTCTTGAATGCGCAAAGACATGCGTACAAAAAAATAATTATTTGATGTGGTCAACCGCTATAAAAGTGGCATTAACCTCAAGGAGACATGGGGATACATTGATGGACAAAAAATCCCCTAGCTATTATTGACAAATTGTATGAGCAATGATATGCAGAAGACAATTAATTTGCATAAACTAGATCATCAATGATGTGTCTCCTGACATCCAACCGCTAGTCCTTCAAAGAAGTCTGCTAGGGAACAATGACTCACTCTTGAAAGTATGTATGGGCAGAAGAAACAAGATATCTAGATGTATTAAGTGAGCATGGAAGTCTACAACATGAAACAAGAAGATATGTCTATTGCTGAATATTATGCCGGGAAAACTAATTATCCATAAGGTTCGTTTCTGTATTCAATGACCACAACCATCCCTGCAAATATTTAGAAAGATCTAAATAACGAGCAATTACCCCTACAAATATCCATAATGTTCCTATGTTAAAAGGTCTACATGAGTGGCAAAACCACCCCTACAATTATTTAGAAAGAAAAGGCTACTCATATCGGTCAGTGCTTGTATTACTAGAATGAGTGACTATCATGTCACAATAAGGATGTTATGAATATGAGCAGAGGAGTTTGTAAATTGTAACATCACAACTCATGCTTAAGTATGATTTGTTGAGTTGTTAGAGTGTTTATCGAGAACACATTCAATGGGCGATTCGTGAAGGGGAAGCAACATGGCGGCGGAGGTCCAATGTCCGGCCGGGGTCTGCGAAGGAGGAGGAAGAGCGGAGGGGTGGGTGGTCGTGACACACAAGAAGCACATCCGACGATGCTTCAGGTGCGACGTGGGGGGACACTTGGCTTCGACGTGCCCATCCCCTCTACATTGTTTTCTGTGCGGTCGGGTTGGTCATCAACACAACTCTTGCTCGCTGATGATTGGCCGACCGGTCCAGGAGCTTGGCGGCGATGAAGCTTCATCTGGTTTCCCCTGGGAAAAGCTTTGGATGCTTGTGCTCCTGGAGGCGAGGAGGCTCGATCCTATGCCTCCGTCGTTTGGGACATTTCTTCAAGGCCGAAGGACGCCTTTCTGATTGGTGCATGGATGAAGTATTCTTTGAGGGTGCCTTCAGTATGGGCGGGTCTCTCGCTCCAGTTTGCTGGAGCGTTCACGGGAGATGTTATGGGCTTGGGGGCTCGGCGATGTTGCACACGAGGCTTGTCAAAGCAACATATGATGCAGTTGTTGGATTTTGAGTTGAAGAATGATGTTGAAGGGACATTCCAAGTTTCGAGCATGACTCCGAGATGGAGTTTGAGT
Source organism: Ottelia alismoides (assembly GCA_037367405.1). Lineage (NCBI taxonomy): Eukaryota > Viridiplantae > Streptophyta > Magnoliopsida > Alismatales > Hydrocharitaceae > Ottelia > Ottelia alismoides. The sequence goes on from JAZKJV010000391.1 coordinate 532,349, forward strand.
TTGAGTCCAAGATTGTGCTCGAGCTTGAAGGGATCTTGTGCACACATGTGGTTCACAATTCCACGTTGGCCTTAGGCCAACAATTACTCGAACATATAACCATATGTAGCCCTTAGTAGATTTATCAAAGAAGAAAATGATGTATTTGATATTATGGATAAGTAGTTGCGTTGGGAACATTTTGCTTTTGTGGGTTGGTCCAGCCTATTGCTCTTTTCTTGATTTTATTTTGCTTTTCGAGGTTGATTCACATGTACCACTTTTGTCACTTCATGGTATACTCATGGATTGGCTAGTTCTTATTTGGAAGGCTGCAATTTCTTAACTGCAATCTTGCAGATTCCATTCCTGTGAATAGTTTAGCACGTTCTTCATTGCCTAGGGTCCCGAAGCACATGGAGATTTTACTCGTTAGTGTCAATTGGGAGGTCTATGGACTTTTGTTCTTCATGATGCTTTCTGGCTAATAGGTTTTATATTACGTCAATTTGAACTTGCTCGACCGTTCAATTGCGACCTTATAGTGCAATCGTATTTTCTAGTCCAATTGTTGTTATTGTTTCTGTATATATATGCCTCCAAGAACTTTCAATTATAAGATGCAGGGATATGTTTGTGTCCTATGTGTGCTGAAACATTGATTTTTAAATTGTAATTTTTGCTCCATCTAATTTGAATTTCCCCAAATTTTGGCTTCCATCAACTTCCCTCCAACTTCAACCAAAAAGGTAAGGGCCAAGGTGCAGATAGCCAAAGAAGGATGGTCCAAATTGGAAAGAAGGGTTTATACATAATCACAATATACAACTTGGTATGTGCATGGGGTATATGCACTGATGAGATGAATATGTGCATGCGAGTTAGAGGTGAGTGAAAGTTGGAAAGCAATAGGTATGCATTGGTGAGAGATGAAGTGGAGTGCATGTGGAAAGCTGGAGTCTTACAAGTAATGAGACGTGAGAAATGTGTTGTGGTAGGTATAATTATGAGTATGTATGCAATGTGACGTGGTTATTTCCAATATTCCACCTCTCTTGGATTTTTTTGGTCAAGTTTCTCATGTTTTTGTATGGTGCAAAATCAACATTATACTTTCAAGTGACCAATTATATTTGGCATGCCCATCCCCAATTTATATTTCTAAACATTTTCTCGGGTGATCTCTTTTTAAGGTTGACTTTCTTGGTACACATGCCTACATTCATGATGAAAGCATGTATAACTATCCCTTGGCATAGTAGGAGGTTCTTTTATAATCTTTAGATTGTTCCCCCCAATCGAGGAAGTAAATAGCTCTTTGTAATTGTTGGAGTAGAGTATATGTGTTGTGTGCCACTTGAGTTGTAGATGAGTAAATAGATCACTCCAGGATCCATCTACCTCATCCAGAGTTTAGTCCTACATCTACCGTCTGTGGGATGTGGAGACTCAGCGGGGGCATATATAACCCCTACACCCATTGTGTCCAGTGAGAAAAGCAATAGACTATCAACCCTTTGAGGCGTTCTCTCGTGGTTTCATCCCGCTCCTTAGGAAGTAGGGTTCCACGTTAAAATCTCAGTGTTCCAAGTTTATATTTCTAGTTTATGCTCTGTTTATCAACGCTTCCGCATTCCTATTTTCTAACATGGTACCGGAGCGGGTTTGATTCTCGAGAATTTTTTAGTTCTTTATTTTTTATTCTATTCGAGATTTGATTATTATTCGTTCTTGAAGATCCAAGAAATTTTAGGGTTCCAATCAAGAACTCTAGATCTCGTTTTCAGATCTCGTTTTCAGGCCACGCAAAGCCTTCCTTCCTCCTCTCTCCAGATTGGAAGAGCGTGGATCTCCAGCCCACTTCTCTGAAATGGGCCTTCCAGATCCTTGCTTAAGAGCATGTCCAGACATGACGCCCCCAGTTGGCGGCGGTGGCCGCAACTCCAGGCGGCGGTTGCAGCAGATCTCGCACAGAACACTCCGCTTGGCATTCTCTTTTCTAGTTTCCCCGGCACACGAACTCCACCAGCCGCATCCCTGGCATCTCCTCCTTTGCATGGCTCCAAAGCCTCGCGCGTGCTCCTCCATCGTCACCGCAACATCCTGGCGGCACCGCACATCATCTAGGAGACTCTAGATGCATCGTACCTCCAAGTGAATCGTCTCTCCTTGCGAGCTGCAGGCGACAACGAGCATCCTCTTGCGTCGCTCCTCTCCTTGACCTACTCCTCTCTTGGCGATCTCCAGCGCAGGCGACGCTCCCTTCCGCTCCCAGGTGTCACCATATCGGAAGAAGGCCCCCCATTGGGGGGGGGGGAGGAGCAGTGCCCAGGAGGGGGCAATTGTCCCTGTAAGATGGGGTCCCGTGACTGGGAAACCATAACGAGGGACCCGTACACTATGTAAAAAAAACAGAGGGCCTGATTAAAAAAAGGAGGCCTGCTTGCGCGAAAAAAGGCGTTGGTTTATCCGCAGGAAGCCCTATTTGGGCTCTAGTTTCAAGGGTCCAACTGGACCGTGAATATTTTTTTAAAAAGGGGATCACACAAAAAAATGTTTCAAAAAAGGGAAGAGAGAAAGAAAAGCTGTAAAAAATGATGAAATGAATGACTTATTAAAAAATATGTGAATGCTATTAAAAAAAGAATGAAATAGCCGTGAAGAAAAATAATGATGATTTAAAAAATGAGAAAAGCCAAGAAAAAATGTGATGGCTTATGTGATGTTTTGTATTCTCTCCATTTCTTTTGTCTTCTCCCAACTTTGTCGATTCCATTGTTTTCTGACAAGTATGGAGAAAGGAAGAGTAATGTGTAGAGTCACATGCCTGATTGTCAGATTTTCCAGATTCTCCAGATTTTAGATTCCAGACTATTCAGATTTCAGACTCTACAATTCAGATATTCAGACTCGACGATCAGATTCCAAATCTCTAGTTTTAGACGCGCATGTATATGCGTGCTTCTTTTCAGATGTGCACATGTTTGCCATCATTGTTTATGGTCCACATTATTTGTGTTTAGGCCAGAGTTTACATGTGTTCTATAGTTACTCTAGAGTAGAGATCCCATTCTCTATGCCATGTTGGCTAGAGTTTTCATGTGGTTTCATATGGACTCCATAGTAGAGTACCATTCTCTGAGCCATATGGGTGAGACTGTGAACTCCCTCAGATATGGGCACCCGTTTACAACACATTCGTGGTATTACATTTACTAAAAAATGCATTAAGTTGTTGAAATTTAGGGAAAATTTATCACGTTTCTGCAATGACATTCAACATCAATGTAACAACCATAGAACCAACAACAACAAGTGCCACCAACATTTCATTTTATTAATTTTCATATATTTACAACATGTACAAGAAAGGCCGACAATATATACAAGTTTCCCAAAATATCCATAAGATGAAGAAAAGCATAGCATTTACATTATATGAATCGAAAACTATGACAAAAGTAACTGTACCATCTGGTATATACTCGGGTGACATGAATCATCCACCATGTACTGAGATGCAGGCTGCTTGCCTGCCATGCATGCAAGGAAGAAAAAGGACGTCATAAATGTCAGTACAACCAACGATTTAAAATAATAACAAGTAATTTAATATGTTCAAAAGAAAGCAAGTAAACATGCATTTATGAATCTAAAATCCACCACTACCTGCGTAGAAAAAGACTTTGATATTATTCTACATGCATTTCCCTTTGATTACACAATATCCCAATATTTTCCATTTATAACGTTTTCCTATAATAATTGAGGCCAGTGAGTATATATTATTTTCTTGTCATTGAGATTATGTTATGGATCTTGATAAGGGGTTAATGAGGTGATGCTTGATTTGATTCTTGAGTTCTTGATAATGGAAAAGATGAGATTCTGATATGATTGTCAATTATATCTAACTTCTCGAGTCTAGTGGATAGTCTGTGGTCTTGGTCTGTATGTGACCTCATATTATGACTCTAAGGTGTGAAGAGTGCCTTAGGGTCAGGGTGCCTCCGTAGGCATGCGATATTGTATAATGCATCCTAACTAAGTTCCAACACATCTACTGACTTAATTATAATCAACTCTAGTCAACAAAACTTATAATTGAGTTCATCTCTTAGCCAAGATCCATTATACTTCATTATGAGTTCAGTTGTAACTTCTCCAATTTCAATTGTAGTTGATTCATATATAACCCTAGGCGATTCAGATGTAGCCAGAGGAATCAGATGTAGTATCACCAAGACTATTGGCGGAAAAGTAATCAAAACTCAAGCGGTGAGGAAGTCTCCTAAGAGTCTCTTCCGTCTCTCCCTCTAAATGGAAGTGCGATCCATTAGAGGGATAGATCTACTCCAAAACTAGGCCACTAAAACGGGTGAGAAAGACTCTCCAGAAAAGTCACTCCAGACGGACTCGACCGGTATGAGTGAAAAAACTAAAATCGAGGATCTCCCGCATAGGTATCCTAAATTAGAGGATTAACGGAACAGGTTAAAAGTCGGGATCTTAATAATGTGTAAAAAAAATGTAAGCTCACGTAAAATCGAAGAAAGACTGGGATCCTAGACCCACGCATTTGACAGTGTATACAAGTATCCCAAAGTATACTGAAGAGGAAGAAAATCATAGCATTTACATTATATGAATCAAAATTTGTGACAAAAGTAACTGTACCGTCTGATGTACACTCGGGTGCCAGGAATCATCCACTAACTACTGAGATGCAGGCTGCTTTCCTGCCACACATGCAAGGAAGGAAAAAAATGTCACAAATGTCGGTACAACCAACAATTTAAAATAATAGCAAATAATTTAATATGTACAAAAGAAAGCAAGTAGATATGCATTTATGAATTTAAAATCTACCACTCCACCGTAGAAAAAAGTTTTGATATTATTTGATGCGGATTGGTTTTCGGCGACGGCGAAAAATAAAATATTTGACGGTGGATTTTGGTGGAGAAGAAAATGCAGGGATTGAGAAGAGAATGGAGGGGTTGAGAGAAGAAGCTCGTCGGGAACACGAGGGGTTTGGAGGAGAGAAACGTGAAGACCACGTGGGGAGAGAGACGAGAGAAGGAGAGAGATAAAATCTCAATTTTTCATATCAACTGAACTGATTAAAACTCTAGCCTATCATCCCTTTATATAAGAGGGATGAGGTTGCAAAAATAGAAACTCGAATTTAAATTGAAACCAATTATCCTAATTTGACTCTAACCGATTAACCGACTAATTTGAAATTCAAATCTTTAACAAATTAATTGGGATCACTTGCGATCTCGTTTATTTAATTAAAAACACGATAACTCAAATAAACATAAATAAAATTAACGGATAAAAATTAAATAAATGCAGCCTTATATTTCCATTTCACGCTGCATCTACTCTCCTCCGCTTAAAAAAATTCGTCTCCCGACGAATTGCTTGATCTTCGTGCTGTTGAGGAGAATTTCCTCATGGCTTGTTGGTCGAATCTCCCAATTTCGCTCCGACGATGGTGTTTCGTCGCGTGTCGGCGCGAATGTCTGGATGGATCGTCAGATCGTGAGGACGATCTGTAGCCCATGCTCTGATACCAATTGATGCGGATTGGTTTTCGACGACGGCGAAAAATAAAATATTTGACGGTGGATTTTGGTGGAGAAGAAAATGGAGGAATTGAGAAGAGAATGGAGGGGTTGAGAGAAGAAGCTCGTTGGGAACACGAGGGGTTTGGAGGAGAGAAACGTGAAGACCACATGGGGAGAGAGAGACGAGAGAAGGAGAGAGATAAAATCTCAATTTTTTATATCAACTAAACTGATTAAAACTCTAGCCTATCATCCCTTTATATAAGAGGGATGAGGTTACAAAAATAGAAACTCGAATTCAAATTGAAACCAATTATCCTAATTTGACTCTAACCGACTAACCGACTAATTTGAAATTCAAATCTTTAACTAGTTAATTGGGATCACAGGCGATCTCGTTTATTTAATTAAAAACTCGATAATTCAAATAAAGATAAATAAAATTAACGGATAAAAATTAAATAAATGCAGCCTTATATTTCCATTTCACGCTGCATCATTATTCTGCATGCATTTCTCTCTGATTATTGAATATCCCAATATTTACCTTTATAACATTTTCCTACAGTAGTTGAGGCCAGTAACTATATATTATTTTCTTGTCATTGAGATCATGTTATGGATCTTGATAAGGAGTTGATGAGGTGATGCTTGATTTGATTCTTGAGTTCTTGATGACGGAAAAGATGAGATTATGATATGATTCTCAATTCTATCTAACTTCTCGAGTTTAGTGGATAGTATGTGGTCTTGGTTTGTATGTGACCTCACACTATGACTCTAACACATGAAGAGTGCCTCAGGGTCAAGGTGCCTCGTAGGCATGCGATGTTGTATAATGCATCCTAATTAAGTCCCAACACGTCCACTAACTTAATTATAATCAACTCTAGTCAACGCAACTTACCATTGAGTTCATCTCTTAGCCAAGATCCATTATACTTCATTCTGAGTTCAACTCTAACTCCTCCAATATCAAGTGTAATTGTCGGATATAACCCTAGGTGATTCAAATGTAGCCATAGAGAAATTATACGTAATATCGCCAAGCCTATTGGCGGAAAAGTAACCAAAACTCAAGCGGTGAGGAAGTCTCCTAAGAGACTCTTCCGTCTCGCCCTCTAAATGGAAGTGTGGTCCATTAAAGGGATAGGTCTACTCCAAAACCATGCCACTAAGACGGGTGAGAGAGACTCTATAGAAAAGTCACTCTAGACGGACCCGACCGGTATGGGTAGATGATCTCGAAAAACTAAAGCTGAGGATCCTCCGCATGGGTATCCTAAAACAGAGGGTCATCGGAACATGTTAAAAGTCGGGATCCCAACAAGGCGTAAAAACATTACGAGCTCGCGTAAAACCGAAGAAAGATTGGGATCCTAGAATCGCGCACTTGGGTGCCGCTGCCCTAACTGGGCTTCCTTCCTTCCGCTCAGTTGAGGGTCACAACGCTCTCGTATGGTCTGGTATAAGGGTCACCATGACCAGCACTATCAACTATTAGTCATCAATACTTCACTATTTTTTTTGCTCCTTCCTTGACTACTCAAACCTTTCTTAGTATCTCCTATAGATAACTTACAAATCTAAGTCTTTTGTCTAATATTGATCTTTCTCAAAGGAGGGACCCCTAACATCCTTTAGGTCCTTGACATACTTAAGAACATGACTAGATTAGTCACTACAAGGACCTGGCAACGATTATTGTGATATTGGAAGAAACAACAAGAGGTTGGATGGATTGCTCAGATGTGACATAAGTCTTCTAGGAACCATGAATACTGATCTTTAGATTAATAAATACAACAAGCTGATTATCGACTACTAGATGAAAGGGATATGTAGTATAATCGTCCAATAATGCCACACCATTATATCAACTTTGTAGTTCATATCTAGGTTAGTATCGATTGACTTTCTTCAATAAAATTCTTTGTCGCACTCGATAGTTTATTTGCAAAGAGAATTGACAACGATTTCTTAATAGTATTCACGAATATGCAGTTATCTTGCACTATCTCTCAAAACCTTCTTTGATGCTTCCAGAATACTCCCTATGTTTAGTTTCTTCTTGCCTCACACTAAGATACTGAATGTTTGAGGCTAAAGATTATAAGCACGGGCCCCATTAACTTTAATGGTGGTGCCCTGGATTATATGAGAGAGATATGGGATTAGGGATTTGGTCTCAATTATTAATAAAGATAGATTTAAATGTGATAGAAGTTGATGCTGTGGGCAATTAATCATGGACAACTCAAGACAAAGACAGTCACATGGTTATATATATATTTTAAAAAAGCATTTGCAGAGATCTAGAATTTAATCTGATGAATTATATATATGTATCTCAACTCAGTAATTACAGAAATAAAAAATCTAATCTGGTAACTTATATATTTCAACTAAACATTACTTACAGGCTCTAACAGTACTTAACAGACTAACATTTAATCTGATACATATATATTATGTATATCTTTCAACTAAACAGTAATTTCAGAAATCTTAAAATTTTATTCTTCCAGATCGTAGATTTGCAAAACAAGGAGCCGAAAACCATGACAGAACAATAACAAATCTTGTAATTTCATTAGAAATAAATCTCATTTTTGAAAATTTTGAAGTATATAGCTCCATAATTTGCAGATTAGAGAACAACATTTACAGAACAACACATTCAGGAAAAAAACAAATTATTTTTTTAAACTTCATAACTTTGCAAATCAGAGATCAGTACAGTAATATGTCAAAGTAATAAACAATAATTCCAAATTTAATTTTCTGTAATTCAATGGAGAGAAAGATCTAATATCTAAACAAATGGTTATATGTATCAAGGATTGCAGTAAAAAAAGGTTGGAGATAGTGCATGCAGGGCCACGATAGAGAGGATAGGATTGTACCTTGATCTTGAAGTATTTGGAGATCACTTGACATGCAATAGTTCCAATTGAGAGAGGAGTAGCAGCTCCAACTTAGTGAGAACAGTGGATGCTCTAATGTATGCAGCAACTAGTTACTGTCCCTGGAGCAGCACATGAAGTTTCTTTGAGGCTAAGCTGCAGCACTGAGAAGTGGGGAGGATGGCTGAAATCTGGAGCCAAAACAACAACTCCAATCTTATGTTCACGGCTGAGATTGGAAGGCAAGAGAGGTTCTCGTTTGAACTCTCTGGAAAGAAGGTCTTGGGATTTTGGAATTTAAAAGCTAAAAAGACAAGAGAGGAAAAGAGGAGGAAGCTTCCACTTAGATGATGTCAGCCATGAAATCATTTGTGTGACATCATATGGTGACATCAGTAAGCTGATGTCATCAAAGATGTCATCAAAATTTTAAAATATAATATCTCTACTTTTGTATTTGTTGTAAATCTCAAACTTCACCGTATTCACGCCTCGAGTTTCGGGGATTTCGATGTGCAATATCTTGATTTGATTGTCTCTAAACGATGATCAATATGAGTATAATATTTATATACTTTTGATCGTGTATAAACACCCGTTTCGATATACAGTTTTAGTTTTGGGGTTAAATTTTGTGAAATTAAAATATCAAACAATCTCCTATTGATGAATGGTCGATTTCGTTGGTCTTATTTCATCGAATCATATTTTTAGGCGGTCTTGGTTTGTTTTGCAATTTTCGATTTCACGTTGCGGCTTTTCTGCAGCACGCATTTCGATGCGGTCAACTTTTGACCGATTGTGACCGAACGACTTTTGATTTACGATCAATTGATCGAAATAGGTTATTTATCGTTCATTAATAACTTTATTGAATTATAAAGACCCTAATCGGGTCGGATTCTATTTTAATTGGACCCGGATGTTACAGAGACCAAGTTCTCTGACGAGGAGACCTTTTAGACTCCATTCTCCAGTGTTCGTGAACTTCAGCACGAGATCCTTCCGAGGTTCCTATGAGAGAGAACCCAGTTTTAGGTCTCTATGAGAGAGGCTCATCTTCAGAGATCTGCGTATGGATAATTAGCGACTCTCTTTGTTTGGCCCTTTTAGAGATGGAGCAGTTGTCCACATGTTATGGTGGTCAGAGTTCTTCAGGTGGAGACCCATCCAGTTTCAGTGGTTCCGACAGGCACAGTTCAGAGCACACACGGTTGACTCACACTCCAGCCCGTTTGTCCTCCTTACTTGCACGACATGAGAAGCAACGTCTTTGACAACAACCGACAGTTGTGTGCGTTGAGTTGATATTGCCCATATTGTCCTGTAGTGTGAGTTTGAGATCTCTTTCTGTTTGTCCAAGCCGAGCATTGCATGCTCCAGCTTGAAGGGGGGTGTTGGAGTATATGTGTTGTGTGCCACTTGAGTTGTAGATGGGTATATAGATTACTCCATGATCCATTTACCTCATCTATAGTTTAGTCCCACATCTACCGTCTGTGGGATGCGGAGACTCGGTGGGGGCTATATATAGACCCCTAAACCCATTGTATCCAGTGAGAAAAGCAATAGACTATCAATCCTTTGAGGTGTTCTCCTGTGGTTTCATACTGCTCCTTTGGGAGTAGAGTTCTACGTAAAAATCTCTGTGTTTCAAGTTTATATTTCTAGTTTGTGCTCTGTTTATCAACACTTCCGCATTCCTATTTTCTAACAATAATCACATGATAAATTTTTTTATCAGCCATATTCTATCTTTTGACTTTTTATATATACAATAAGTTCTCCCCTCTTTAGACTAAAAAGTTTGTAGCATCTTCAATGGACATATGGTGTTTTAAAATAAATGGATAGATCTGAAAACTGAGAATCATTTGGGAATCTGAGATCATTTTTAAAGAAACTGAAGCAGTATTTTTTCTAGCGGTAAAAAAGTTTGCAATTTGTTTTCTCGTTGTCTTATGCGTTGATATTCTTTAGAAATGTTGTTTTTATGGGGACATTTTTATTGATTCTGGAGTTGTAGGAGATGCCATTAGCATTTTTATCTGATAGTTGTGGATTTTCTTTGTTTGACTGCTATTTTTTCCCGTTGAGCACCACTCATATAGTTAATTTTTTCTTATTTTATTTATGAGAACATTTTTCTTTTATTTTTCAACTGGTTCATTTATTTTGTTTCTTGTAGGTTTCTATTGAAGCTTCTCACTGAGGATCTGCCACGGCTTTTTGTTCGGCCAAAGAAGATTGTGCTTGATTTCCAAAAGGGAAAGGCACTCGGCCCGGTTCCTGGTTATTTTAGCAGTGATACAATTCAAGAAGGAAATAAGGACTATGTCGGCGAGTTATCAGTAACTCTAGTAGATGCACGGAGGCTTACCCATTTTTATTTTGGTATAAATTCATCTTGAACCTTTTGCATATTATTTTATAGCAGCTTATCAAATTCTCTAAAACTGAATTGAAAGGTTTTGCAATGCCTTTGGTATGGTCAAATGCAAAAATTTTTGGTGCTAAATAGGAACACTGGACTTCGATGTACATTTACAGTTACTTATTATAACCAGCAATTTATAATTTAACCATTTATGCCTGGAATCTCGCTACCAGTAGATAATAAGTCATGCAATTCGTACATGAGACAGGCTACACAATTTTTGATATTCTATATATTAAGAAATATAAATATTACATATTTCATTAGGCCAAGAGTCCATTGAATCAGCTTCTTGCATTGTAAAACAAACTTGCAAAAGTCGGTGGTCCGTACTCGGTCGGTTGGTCACTGACCAAGGATTAATCAACAGTCGGACGCCGAATCAGAATTAGTCGGACTTTAATCGGTTTTGAATTTTATGATTATTTTAAATATAACTCATTTTATACATATATTTACATAGATTTTGTACATTTTTATATTACCATAATAAAATAAAAGAAGTAATTGAATTTAAATAAAGAATTAGGCATATTATAATAAGTTTGCTTATAAAAAAGCAAAACATTAAAAAAATATGGTATCTCTAAGCAAAAATTGGTCGATTAATGTACGTAGTCGGAATTAGTCGATACTTGGTCGGCCACCCCACTTACTAGACTAGTCGGACCTACTAGTCGGGCTAGTCGGATGACTTTTACAACACTGTTGTAAAATGTATCAGCCTGCATATAAATGCTTGATCCTGAAACAGTGAAACCACTAATCAACTCCATTATGTGATTTACTTGGACAGATCCGGTACTTGAAATCCCTGACAAATACCTGGTACAAATATACAACTATTTCATTGGTGGATCTTAACGCAGGAATATTTTTGTGTAACGACTAATGGCAGAATCGAAACATTGCTTTGACTAGCTGGTAGTAGTTCATAAAAGCTGTCACCAGTTTTTAATATTTGATATCCATTTATTAAGGAACATTCCTTTCGAGAAAAGTTTCTGCTACATGTAATAAATGCTCCATGTTTCGGCATCTACCAGTAAAAGGTCTTTCTCATCGGAGAAACTAAATTTCATTCATTCTGTCATATAACTTTTTACCTAAATATTCTTGGAGAAATAGGTGGTCAATGTCATCATTTCTGAAGGTTTAGCGATTTTCTGAAAAACGTTTCCTTTTGCTGACGAAATTGCAGCTAAAACTTAAACTTTTGGGATACAATGTGCTCAGGCAGTTTAAAATATGGCATTTTGTATACTCCTGAAGCTTTATTATCGAAATTGAGCCTTCAAATATGATTACCTCTTCACCCATCAGTTAATTTACTGGATTTCTGGATGAACGCTACCACTAATTTTTACCATATTTTACCATATTGTCTTCCTTAAATTTCAGCAAAGAGTGATCCATATGTCATTCTAAGTTTGGGAGATCAAGTTATCCGCAGCAAAAAGAATAGCCAGACCACAGTGATTGGACCACCTGGAGAGCCTATTTGGAATCAGGTGTTGTTATTAAATTACTCCAAAGTGTACATTACGTTTAAGTGGTCTGATCCTTCTGTGGACCCTGCATAGGGAGAGCTTATGAATCACGATGCCCTTTTATTTAGTCGTTATTGTCTTGCTCTTACCATCATTTTTTTCACAATATACCTAACTTGATGCTTGAATCAGGATTTCCACATGCTGGTCACTGATCCTAAGAAACAGAAGCTAAGTGTTCAAGTTAAGGATTCCATAGGTTTCACTTATTTTACTATCGGAGCTGCTGAGGTAAATATACAGCTTTTGAATGTCTGTCGTGCCCATTTACCTGATTATACCACTGCAGTGGATCATATTATTTTTTAGTGGTTTTTGTTAAATTGTTGTTTCACTGGTTTTTGCCGATCTGTGACGCTCGCCACGTTTTCTACATCCTTTCGAAAAATATGATGTGTTCTCTGCAGCTAAAATCATCGAGACTGTTGGATTAAATGGTTTTTATTGCTGCCTTTGATTGTTGGCTACTGGTTTTTCTGTGTGTGGTGGGGGGGGGGGGTTACAGAAATCTACATTGACACTTTTGTAAGAAAAGGCCTACTGGATACGGAGTTTGGACCATTTCAAGTTTGTGAATGTGGTGATCGAAACACTTATGTTTGGGGCTATATTTCAAACATTGGGAGTAAGCCATGTAGTTATTGGACAAATTTATTTGGCAACTTAATCATATGCTTTTTGGCTGTAACTTTGGGTCCAATGTTATTAAAATGTTATTTCTTCCCGAAGGGGCACATAATGCATGTAAAGTTGTAGAAGTATATATGTATTGGACTTCACAATATTAATTAATTGGAATCTTTAGTTTATTGAAAGAGAAAATACATGACCTCTTTCACAAAATAATAATAAGAATTACCATGACAACCAAAAAGCATTTTCCCACATTAAGTAGGGTAGGCTACATGGATTCTTTGCCTCCATTCAGATCTATCTTGGGTCATTCTCGGGCTTAGATCCAAAAAATCAAATATCCCTTCGGATATTTTTATTCCAACACTTCTTGGGCCTTTCTCGCCTTCTCTTAGCCGGTTCCACATCCCAAAACTCACATCTCCTAACTGGTGCATATACCGACCTCCTTTGCAAATGACCAAACCATCTTAAGAGGTTTTCTCGTATCTTATCCTCGATCGGAGCTACACCAACTTTACTTCTGATTGCATCATTCCGAAACTGTTGGAGTATATGCGTCATATGTTCTAATAAGTAAATGAATCTCTCCAGCATCCATTTACCGCATCCGGAGTTTAGTCTCACATCTACCAGTGGTGGGACTTGGAGGGTCTGAGGAGGCTATATAAGAAGCCCCATACCCCCTTGTATCTAGTGAGAAAAGCAATAGAAGCATTAGCACTTTGAGGCGTTCTCCCGTGGTTTCATCCCGCTCTTTCGGGAGTAGGGTTCTATGTTGAAATCTCATGTTCTTCATGTTCATATTTATTTTTTCTCTGATTCTGCTTCCGCATTCTACTTTCTAACATGGTATCAGAGTGGGTTTGATTCTCGAGGATTTCATGTTTGTTGTTTTTATTCGAGATTCGATTTATAAAAATGAGATTCAATTCTAGGGTTCTTATCGAAACATAATTTTGTGAAGCCTATAAAGAGTCTCATACAAATATGGAGATCTCGATCTCCTTCGCGCAAGGCGGCGGCTACCACAATTTTCTAGAACCCTATTCTTCCAGTTCCAGATCCAGATCCAGTTCTCTAAGGAGATGGCAGCGGCATTGCTTCCGCTCCAGCAAGCTATCTTCAGATTCAAGACGACACTTCCCTCTTTATCAGATTCGCGAAAACCTCGTAAGGCGGCGACACCTCCGGCCTCGGCGGCACCCCGGCAACCATTGCCGCCTCCTTCGCGGTACCACCATCTTCCTCTATGGCACACGAGCAAGTGGCTCCTATCTCCAAGTCGAGCAAGTGGCTCCTCATTTTAGTCTATCCAGGCTCGCGACCGTCCTTGCGAGCCCTTGGGATGAAGCAACTCCAGAGTGATGGTGACGTAAGATCGAGCAACCTCCAGTCCCGCAGCCCTAGCGCAAGCCACATCTCTGAACTCCAGAGGCGACGCCGCAACCACCCAACTCCAAGGCGGCACTGATACGATTCATCTTCCGCCATCGTGTATATTGCAGGAGACACAGATCTGCTTATTCCCAAGCGACGATGCCGCTATCCCCATCGCAGGCGACAACCCTAGCTACTATTCAAGTCTCCATCGGCAATCGGCCTCCAACCCTAGCCGCACCAGCGACGTCGTTCCAGGCGGAGGCTCCTCCGGTCAGAGCTCTCCCTCGTGCGTGATGCCCTTAGGTGGTCCAGCTGCAGCCGCAAGGTCTCCGCATCTAGCCGCACATGGCAGCGTAGAGCCCTCCAGCTGCTTCAGGCTCCTTCGCGTGAACTCCAGGTCCTCCCTCGTGCGATCTTACGCATGCTATAACCCTCCAAATCCAGATCCGCTCCTCCAAGGCTCGGTGACGCTCTTGATCCCCATCGAGGGGAGGTGGCAGTGGGTTCCCACAATGGGAACCATAGGGCCTGATAGTCTTATCTAAAGAAAAAAAAGAGAGGGGTCAACCGTTGAAAAAAATGCTCAGTTCAAAAAAAGAGAGAAGACGAAAGGGTCTATTTAAAAAAAGGAAAAAGGAGATGGGGGAGGTGGATTGTTTTGAAAAAAAATTGCAAGGAGAAAAGCCATTAAAAAATAAAAATGAAACGACTTATTAAAAAAATGATTAAAAATTTGAGAAGAAAAGCCGAGGAAAAAATTGAGATCGGCTGATTCATGTTTTCTTCCCTTTTATCTTGTCTTCTCCCAACGTTGTCAACGTCATTGTTTTCCAACAAGTATGGGATAAAGGGTGAGTATTATGTAGAGTCTACAAGAGGCTAGATTGTCAGATTCCAGTCAGATTCAGATCTCTAGACCAGATGCATGGCCAGATTTTCAAACTCTAGAGATGTTCATACTCGACGATCAAATTCCGAGTCTTCAGTTTCAGACACACGCATGTATGCAGTCTTTTCAGATGTGCGCTTGTACGCCATCATTGTTTGTGGTCCCCATCTTTTGTGTTTCGGACAGGGTTTTCATGTGACCCATATGGACTCCAGAGTAGAGATCCCATTCCTTATGCCATGTTGGAAAGGGTTTTCATGTGGTTTCATAGGGACTCCAGAGTAGAGATCCTATTCTCTGAGCTAGATGGGAGAGACCCAGTTCTTCGATGAGGAGGCTTTCATACTCCATTCTCCAATGTTTGTGAACTCCAATACGAGATCCTTTCGAGGTTCCTATGAGAGAGAACCCACTTTGAGATCCCTATGAGAGAGACTCATCTTCAGATATCTATGTATGGATAATTAGTGATGTTCTTTATTCGGTCCTTTTAGAGATGAAGTGTGAACCCCCTAGGATCCGGGTACCCGTTAATCGCACATTTCGCGTTACAACATTCATTTCTATCGCATTAAGCAACTGAAAGTACGGGGAAATTTTTCGCGAATGATACAATTTCATCTGACATTCTCAATCAACATTTATAACCACAAACACATAGAACGATGGTCACCAAAATCTTATTTCATTTCATTAACTTCCATATATTTTACATGTACAAAGTCTGACAGTACATACATTATATCCCAAAATCTGACTGAAGAGAAAGAAACATAATACATTATACATTGAACAGAAACTAGCACAAAATAAACCATACCGTTGGGTATAAAATTTATCTTCTGAGTCCATGTATAGCTACTGAACTGCAGGCTGTTTGCCTGCCAAGCGTGCAAGGAAGAAAAGGCGTCAGCGGTTGCTGGTACCTCCCAAAAACTTATATAAAAATAACAGGCATTTATTATTTACAAAAGAAAGCAAGTAGAGAGGCATGAGCAACTCAAATTTAAAATTTATTTCTACTTGCAAATGTAAAAGGTTTCCAAATTTCTAGCAAGCACCTCTGATGATCAGCCATTATCCCAACATTTCCCACATGAGTATATTTCTATGGTGACTAATTGATCATAAGTATGATATTTTATTCTCATATTACTCAGAGATCATATTTTTGGATTTTGATGATGAGAAAGATAAGATGAGAAGACATAATGGTTTATTTAATTCTGAAGCCTAGTTACTCCTTTAAGTTAGTGGATAGTCTGTGGTCTTGGTTCTTGTGAAACCTCACACTATGACTCTAAGACTTGGGAAATGTCTTAGGGTTGGGGGGCCTCCGTAGGCATGCGGTGTTGTGTAATGCATCCTAACTAAGTTCCCAACACGTCCACTAACTCAAAGGGATTTTGAATCAGATTAGTATCTTTTCCAGTTACTCAATTTTAATTATAATCCCTTAAAACCTTAAGTGCAACAGTCTCAGATGTAACTCTAGATGGTATGGATATAGAGATGGATGATCTGGATGTAGAATCAATCCCTTCAAATCTTAGTGCAACAGTCTCAAATGTAACTCTAAATGATATAGATATAGATATGGATGATCTGGACGTAACATCGCCAAGTCTGTTGGCGAAGAAAAACTCAAGCGGTGAAGAAGCCAACAAAAGGGCTCTTCCGTCTCGCCCCCTAATTGGAAGGACGGTCCAATAGAGGGATAGGTCTACTCCCAAACTACGCCACTGAGACGGGTGAGAGGGACTTCCCGGAAAAGTCGCTCTAGAAAACAGCCCGACCGGTAACGGGCAACCGAGCTCGCACGTAAAACTGAAAACCAAGGATCCCCCGCCTGGGTATCCTAAAACAGGGTCAGCGGAACTGGTCTAAAGTCGGGATCCCAACGAGGCGTAAAAACACTGTGAGCTCACGTAAAAACCGAAATGGGACTGGGATCCTAGACCCGCGCGCTTGGCGGCCGCTGCCCAAACTGGGCTTCCTTTCTTCCGCCCAGGTGAGGGTCACCGCCCCCTCGCACGATCCGGTGTAAAAGGCCACCATGACCGGCAATATAATTTATAAGTCATTACCGACTCACAATCAATTTCATTTGCTTGTCTACTTTCCTTCTCAATTCCCTTTTTGAGATTAGTAATACAGATCTAGCTCTCTTCATCTTAAATCTTGGAAATCATTTACCAACTTCGTAAAAGAAGAGTATTAATATTTGATACAGATCTAGCTCTCATAATCTATAATCTTGGAAATCATTTCCAACTTCATAAAAGAAGAGTATTAATATTTGATACAAGAGTAAAGATGTATGCTCCTTTCTTCTATTGGATATTCGATTCTCTTTTATATATGTATATAATATAAATTCGAATTTTCACTAAGATTTCTAAGCACAACTAGATTGTATTTTACTATCAACGATAGCTTGGAAATCCGAGTATTTCTAGCAGTAGATATATTAGCAGTTTACTGTTGTTTTTATGAATCCATTTTAATCAACAGATCCTCATCGGTTAATTATCTTGCCTATAGACAAACCCAGTCTGAGTGTTTCATTTTTGTATTTATATCTACGTATATGTGTGTATATCTCCAGACAATTAATGTGTAGGTACTATTCTACTACAACTAAGATTTAAGTTCTGATCCTATTTAAAGTAGAACCTTTATCTTAAGAGATTAACATAGACAGGGGAACACTCACAACTAACCAATATTCCAGGTGGAGCCTAAGGCGGAATATTATAACCAAGGTTTAGGGAGAATTATCATTTTTCCGTTACGTCACCTAACTCTCGAAATTGAGAAATTTCTGGGAGGAGTTTCCTGTTCTGGGCATTGACAAAGTGCAAAAAAGCAAATATTTGGGAAGTGATATAAGATCTTGAGGTGAGATCTTGTGTGTATAAGGCATAGAAATAATTTGGAGGTATGAAAGTGAAGTTACCATCACGTGTAGATTAAAGATTTTTTTAAAAGAAGGGAGAACTTGATTGTCAAAGGTGCAACAAAATGATTATGTGTTCAACCCATGTGTGCAACTACAGATATATTTAACATTAATACTGTCATCCACTTGAATTGACATTAATACTTAATTGCCTAAAATAATAGTGTTCATATGTTCCAACAGAAATGCAAATTTGCATATTTGTTACTTTAAATCTTGTTTGGAACGAACTAATGAAATTATTATTCATGTCAAATTTTGATTCTAAACTTCCCTTAAATCAATATCCTTTAGTATTTGATTTTAATTCCAGTAATGAGGATCAATAGGTATAAGTTCAGCGATTTTTATGACAGTCGTATAATGCAAACCAATACAAGTGTAAAATTTTACTAAAATCATTGTTGACCTATGATTTCTTTTCTCAAATCTGTACAAGAAGTACCTAGAAAACATATATATATATATATATGTATATACGAAGAGTTACAGTACATATTTGTGTATATAGCAGAGAAGCTATTTACCAAACTTTGTTGGTTTCACAATGAATAAATCAATAACATGTAGTTTAATTGAATCTGGATTTTACTGGAGAAGTATTATTGAAAATAACACTATCTATAACTGCATTCCAACCTATTGTTTGGATATTGATAGGATATGGTAATAACAAAAATAGAAATGTAATATGATCTTCAAACAAAAAGAGAAGAAAAAGAAGATGAATTTAACTTGTGTTAGATGGCATGCATGGCAGCAAAAGAGGGAATTAGGGATTGTACCTA
Source organism: Ottelia alismoides (assembly GCA_037367405.1). Lineage (NCBI taxonomy): Eukaryota > Viridiplantae > Streptophyta > Magnoliopsida > Alismatales > Hydrocharitaceae > Ottelia > Ottelia alismoides. Next base: position 551,452 of record JAZKJV010000391.1, read on the forward strand.
ATTAGATTTCCAAATAGAAATCTCTTTGCATGCTACAATTGATGTTTTGGATCAGCTCCTACATGGCAGAATCTGGAGCAGCAATAGGAGCTCTAAATAGCCCCTAATCTGGAGCAAGAACTTTAATAGATTTGCAGTCCCAACTGCAATTTCATACAACAGACTCTATGATAATTGTAGACTCTATTTAGAATTGTGATCGATCTAAATAGTTTAAGAGATATTCTCATATATTCGTGTAATAACAATTTCTGAAAATCCTCAACTCTGAACAGAGATCTGATCTCAAGAATAGAAAGCCGAGGAATTTTAAGATTTGTAATCTAGATCTCCCATGATATATTCTTTTAGAGATAATAAAAATTTAAGTAGTTGGTCCCAGATTTGATTTTTAAGGTACAGTAGTACTGTAATAAACTTTCATTTTTTTAAAAAATCAAAACCATTATTTCCAAACCCTAGAGTTTCTTGGGAATTTAGCCCCAGACCTGCTTAAAAAAAAACGGTAACCAACATTTAGATATCTTCATTTCATGAAAATCAAGCCTTTAATTCCAACCCGTGAACTAGATCTGAGAATCAGATTTTACCTTGCCCCCAATTTGATTGAAATATACGTGAGGAGTAACCAGAGAAAATGAAAGAAAAACTTGTGTAAGAACACGATGGCAGCAAGAGGGAAGGGAAGGGGGAGTGTACCTTAGTCTTCTAAAGGAGAAGAATTGACTTGCATGCAAGGAAAACTTCCAAGAGAATTTCCAGCAAAGAGGGCTGCATCAGATCTTGCATTTGTTTTAGAAACAAGAAGCTTGTAGGGCAGTAGATTTACCTGGAGGAAGAGCTGAAATTGGAAGGAGATTGGAAGAGAGCAATACCTCCAGCTGTATTTCTTTGGCTGAAGAAGACAATCAAGGGAGAGGGGTAGCAGCAGCTTGCAGCAGCTGCTTCCAGGAGCCCTGTAGCTGCTGTAGCAACAGCAGAAGACTGCTGGACAGCAAAGAAGAAAGGAGACGAAAGAAAAAAAAATCAAGGAAGAAAGAAGGGGTCTCGTTGGGGGAGAAGGAGAGGGAGATAGAGATGTTGATATGATATCAATTGGAAGGGTATTTATAAGGAGTTAAACTCAAGAGCTGCGTGACAAGTGGGGAAAGAAAGGAGATTAGGTGGCTGCCTGTGTACTGTTACAGCAGAAAGTTAAATACCAATAATATATATATATATTTTTTATCTCTATTTATTTGTCATACATAAAAATCGACCGTACGCACACCTCGGGCTTCCGTTTTTGATACGAAATATCTCAATTTGATCGTCTCGGAACGACGATCAATATGAGTACAATGTTGATATACTTTCGGTCGAGTTTCGAATACCCGAAATTTTCGGATACGGCTTTGGTCTAAGACTAAATTTTGTAATTTAAAATATCATGTGACCTCTGATTGACGAACGGTCGATTCCGTTGGTCTCGTGTCATCGAATCGGATCTAATGACGGTCTCGGTTCGTTTCGCGGTTTCCGAATTTGCGTCGCGGCTTTTCACGGCGCGCGCTACGAAGGGACCGATTTTTGGTCGATTTCGTCCGAACGACTTTTGATTTACTACTAATTGGTCGTTTAAGGTTGTTTAGTATTGACCGTCAATGTTATTGGGTTCATTAGACCCAAAATCGGACGAGTTCGGGTTTGGCGGATTTCGGATGTTACAAATATAAAAACCTCAAAGGGAGTCTCGTCCTCGAGACTCGAGTCAGGGCTATATGGTATCTTGCTTGAATTTCATATGTCCATAAAAACCTCAAAGGGTTTTGAACCCATAAAAACCTCAAAGAGAAATCAAGCCATATATTGTAACATATATCTAATTAGAAAGGCTTGTTTCGATGATTACATCAGAAAAGTTGCGGGTATTGTGTCCGCATTTCGGCTTCAGTCTCCCACGTCGCTTCCTTGACGTCATGTCGGTGCCACAACACCTTGACCAATGGAATCTCCTTGTTGCGAAGCTTCTTCATAGCATGGTCAAGTGTCTGGACTAGTTTCTCCTCATAAGTCAGATCTGGCTCTACGTCGAGATTCTCGTAACTGATGATGTGCCGAGGGTCGTGGACATACTTCCTCAGATTGGATATGTGGAAAACATCATGGATAACTGAAAGATGTGGAGGAAGGGCTACTCGATATGCCACTTTCCCCACTCTTGCAAGAATCTCAAACGGTCCAACATATCGTGGCGCTAACTTGCCACGAACACTGAATCTCTGTACTCCTATCATGGGAGATATTCGCAAAAATACCCAATCTCCCACCTGTAATTTACAGGGATGTCATTAGTATGTGATTATTTAGATGTCATACATATGTTATAATTGAATGGATGAAGAGGAAAGATTGGATTACTTGGAACTCCAAATCTCTTCTTCGACGGTCTGCATAGCTCTTTTGATGGCTTTGCGCCCTCAGAAGCCTTCGTCTCACGAGATCAATAGCTCTCGCAGTCTCCTCCAAGAGATCTACGGAGTAGAGAGCATGGTCACCTACCTCTCGCCAACTGAGAGGTGTAAGACATCTCCGCCCGTATAGGGCTTCGAATGGTGTCATACCAATACTGGGGTGATAGTTGTTGTTGTACGTGAATTCTATTAATGGCAGATGGTCCTTCCAGGACCCTTTTCACTCCAAAGTGCATGCGCGAAGTAGATCCTCAAGCGTCTGAATGGTGCGCTCACTCTGTCCATCTGTCTGTGGATGATATGCAGAACTCATTTTCAACTCTGTCTGTAGTGCTGACATGAACTGATGCCAATAGTGAGATGTAAATCTCGAATCTCTGTCAGACACCACTTCTCGTGGTATACCGTGAAGTCTGATGATGTTTTGCACATAGAGCTTGGCCAATTTGGATGGAGTATAAGTCGTGTTGAAGGGTATGAAATGGGCTGACTTGGTCAACCTATCAACAACGACCCAAACGGAATCATGGCCACCTGGTGTTTCCGGCAATCCTGTAACAAAATCCATAGAAATGCTCTCCCACTTCCACTCGAGAATGGGGAGAGACTGCAGTAATCCTGATGGTCTCATGTGCTCGGCCTTGACCATCTGACAGGTCATGCATCTGCTGATATACTGCGCCACATCATTCTTCATTCCATCCCACTAGAAATGTCGGCATAGATCACGATACATCTTTGTGTTGTCTGGATGGATAGATAATCGTGAACTGTGTGCCTCATCAAGAATATCTCAGCGTAGCTGCTCGTCATTGGGTACAACAACCCGTCCTACCTTCCATAAAATAGACTCCATCACAACAAAGTCATCAAATTCATCCTTGACGGCGCGCATGTATCTATCTCGGATCCAAGGATCTGTCTTCTGGCCTTCTACAATACGATCCCAAAGGCTGTATCATGGAGGCACGGCAGTAGAAATGGATGCGCTCTCCTGAGGATGCCAATCGGTCAAAACGGCTAGCGTATCCCATGTATATGGCCAGTTCGTCGTACCATCAGCATGCGTTCTCCTGCTAAGTGCATCAGCCACCACGTTTCCCTTACCGGGTTGGTAAGAGATTGTGCAATCATAATCCTTCAGTAGCTCGAGCCATCTGCGTTGTCTCATGTTCAGTTCCTTCTAATCAAAGATATACTTTAGGCTCTTGTGATCCGTGAAAATTTTAATAATTCACCCCATATAAATAGTGGCGCCATATCTTCAAGACGAATACAATTGCCGCCAACTCCAATTCATGCGTAGGGTAGTTTCGCTCATGCGGCCTCAACTGTCGTGATACGTAAGCAATCACCTGCCCTCTTTGCATCAACACTGCTCCTAAACCTTCTCCAGATGCATCTGTGTAGACTGCATAGTCCTGAGTGCCTGAAGGAAGAGCGAGAATAGGCGCTGTAATCAACCTCTTCTTCAGTGTCTGGAAGGCCTGCTCACATGAATCGTCCCTAATGAATGGAACTCCCTTCTGCGTCAATCGTGCCAAAGGACGAACGATGCGTGAAAATCTGCTGATAAAGCGTCTGTAATAGCCCGCTAATCCGAGGAAGCTCCGAATCTGCGTGACAGTCTTGGGTTGCTCCCAAGACATGACTGCCTCAATCTTCGCAGGGTCAACTGTGATACCTGCCCTAAAAATGACGTGCCCCAGAAATGAGATCTGAGATAACCAGAACTCACACTTGCTCAACTTGGCATATAGCTTGTGCTCCCGCAATATATCCAAAACAATCCGCAGATTATTTGCATGATCCCATTCATTTCGTGAATAGATGAGCACATCATCTATAAACACTACCACAAATTTGTCCAAGTATGGACGAAAAATCCTGTTCATCATATCCATAAATGTTGCAGGTGCATTGGTGAGCCCAAACGGCATCACCACAAACTCGTAGTGTCCATGGCGAGTTCTAAAGGCTGTCTTCGAAATATCCAACTCGTGAATCCTTAGCTCATGGTAGCCTGAGTGAAGATCGATCTTCGAAAATACCGAAGATCCTTGGAGTTGATCAAATAAATCATCGATGCGCGGCAAAGGATAATGGTTTTTCACCGTTCTCTTGTTCAACTGCATGTAATTGATGCACAACCTTATGGATCCGTCCTTCTCCTTGACAAATAGAACTGGAGCACCCCAAGGTGAAGTGCTCGGTCTCGTGAATCCTAAGTTAAGTAACTCCTTTAACTGCACCTTCAGCTCTCTTAACTCAGCAGGTAACATACGGTAAGGAGTCATCGAGATCGGCTGTGTTTTTGATAGTAATGTGATCTCAAACTCAATCTCTCTCTCATGAGGTATTCCCGGTAGCTCATCAGGAAACACATCTGGGTATTCTTGAAACTACTCGGATGTCATGTATCATCGACTCCTGATCATATATCTCCCAAACGAATGCAAGATATGAATCACAACCCTGATCGACAAGTCGCTGGGCTCGCAACACTGAAATGTACTCCATGGTGGAGTCATGTACAGTGCCCTAAAAAGTGAACTTGGGTAGACCTGGAATTCTGAAGACAACCGTCTTCCTAAAGCAATCAACAAGTGCATGATGGGCGGATAACCAATCCATACCCAAAATCAAGCTGAACTCATCAAGCTGCAGAAGTAGACAATCTGCGATCATCTCGTGACCGCCAATCAGTACGGGCAAGTGCCTGACTATCAGAGAAATGACAACAACTGGCCACCTGGCCCTCGCATGTGATATGGAGAAGAGAGAGTCTCTGCGACTCTACCTAAAGAAACTAGTAGTCTCAAAGATAGAAAAGAATGCGTCGCACCAGAATCAAATAAAACGTGGAAAGCTCGATAAGAGCGGTCAGTATGTGTGCTAGTTGGTTAGTCATCTCCTGGTCTGGTCGGGATGACATGGCTCTGCATGAGAACCATTTTTAGTCATAAAATTTACTGTTCGCGGATAATATAATGTATGCTCTTTCTCTTCTCTTCTTGGGATATAATATGAAAATTAATGAAATTGGTGACATCTGTGGTAATTGAATCTGAATGTCATATTTCCCTTCTCGGACTCACGACAAGTCGGAAGACTGTCGCTATCCGAGAACTTAATGCGATCGAAATTATAATACTGCGAATGTGCGTATCGGGGTACCACTGCTCTGATACCAAACTGTGAACCCCCTAGGATCCGGGTACCCGTTAATCGCACATTTCGCGTTACAACATTCATTTCTATCGCATTAAGCAACTGAAAGTACGGGGAAATTTTTCGCGAATGATACAATTTCATCTGACATTCTCAATCAACATTTATAACCACAAACACATAGAACGATGGTCACCAAAATCTTATTTCATTTCATTAACTTCCATATATTTTACATGTACAAAGTCTGACAGTACATACATTATATCCCAAAATCTGACTGAAGAGAAAGAAACATAATACATTATACATTGAACAGAAACTAGCACAAAATAAACCATACCGTTGGGTATAAAATTTATCTTCTGAATCCATGTATAGCTACTGAACTGCAGGCTGTTTGCCTGCCAAGCGTGCAAGGAAGAAAAGGCGTCAGCGGTTGCTGGTACCTCCCAAAAACTTATATAAAAATAACAGGCATTTATTATTTACAAAAGAAAGCAAGTAGAGAGGCATGAGCAACTCAAATTTAAAATTTATTTCTACTTGCAAATGTAAAAGGTTTCCAAATTTCTAGCAAGCACTTCTGATGATCAGCCATTATCCCAACATTTCCCACATGAGTATATTTCTATGGTGACTAATTGATCATAAGTATGATATTTTATTCTCATATTACTCAGAGATCATATTTTTGGATTTTGATGATGAGAAAGATAAGATGAGAAGATATAATGGTTTATTTAATTCTGAAGCCTAGTTACTCCTTTAAGTTAGTGGATAGTCTGTGGTCTTGGTTCTTGTGAAACCTCACACTATGACTCTAAGACTTGGGAAATGTCTTAGGGTTGGGGGGCCTCCGTAGGCATGCGGTGTCGTGTAATGCATCCTAACTAAGTTCCCAACACGTCCACTAACTCAAAGGGATTTTGAATCAGATTAGTATCTTTTCCAGTTACTCAATTTTAATTATAATCCCTTAAAACCTTAAGTGCAACAGTCTCAGATGTAACTCTAGATGGTATGGATATAGAGATGGATGATCTGGATGTAGAATCAATCCCTTCAAATCTTAGTGCAACAGTCTCAAATGTAACTCTAAATGATATAGATATAGATATGGATGATCTGGACGTAACATCGCCAAGTCTGTTGGCGAAGAAAAACTCAAGCGGTGAAGAAGCCAACAAAAGGGCTCTTCCGTCTCGCCCCCTAATTGGAAGGACGGTCCAATAGAGGGATAGGTCTACTCCCAAACTACGCCACTGAGACGGGTGAGAGGGACTTCCCGGAAAAGTCGCTCTAGAAAACAGCCCGACCGGTAACGGGCAACCGAGCTCGCACGTAAAACTGAAAACCAAGGATCCCCCGCCTGGGTATCCTAAAACAGGGTCAGCGGAACTGGTCTAAAGTCGGGATCCCAACGAGGCGTAAAAACACTGTGAGCTCACGTAAAAACCGAAATGGGACTGGGATCCTAGACCCGCGCGCTTGGCGGCCGCTGCCCAAACTGGGCTTCCTTTCTTCCACCCAGGTGAGGGTCACCGCCCCCTCGCACGATCCGGTGTAAAAGGCCACCATGACCGGCAATATAATTTATAAGTCATTACCGACTCACAATCAATTTCATTTGCTTGTCTACTTTCCTTCTCAATTCCCTTTTTGAGATTAGTAATACAGATCTAGCTCTCTTCATCTTAAATCTTGGAAATCATTTACCAACTTCGTAAAAGAAGAGTATTAATATTTGATACAGATCTAGCTCTCATAATCTATAATCTTGGAAATCATTTCCAACTTCATAAAAGAAGAGTATTAATATTTGATACAAGAGTAAAGATGTATGCTCCTTTCTTCTATTGGATATTCGATTCTCTTTTATATATGTATATAATATAAATTCGAATTTTCACTAAGATTTCTAAGCACAACTAGATTGTATTTTACTATCAACGATAGCTTGGAAATCCGAGTATTTCTAGCAGTAGATATATTAGCAGTTTACTGTTGTTTTTATGAATCCATTTTAATCAACAGATCCTCATCGGTTAATTATCTTGCCTATAGACAAACCCAGTCTGAGTGTTTCATTTTTGTATTTATATCTACGTATATGTGTGTATATCTCCAGACAATTAATGTGTAGGTACTATTCTACTACAACTAAGATTTAAGTTCTGATCCTATTTAAAGTAGAACCTTTATCTTAAGAGATTAACATAGACAGGGGAACACTCACAACTAACCAATATTCCAGGTGGAGCCTAAGGCGGAATATTATAACCAAGGTTTAGGGAGAATTATCATTTTTCCGTTACGTCACCTAACTCTCGAAATTGAGAAATTTCTGGGAGGAGTTTCCTGTTCTGGGCATTGACAAAGTGCAAAAAAGCAAATATTTGGGAAGTGATATAAGATCTTGAGGTGAGATCTTGTGTGTATAAGGCATAGAAATAATTTGGAGGTATGAAAGTGAAGTTACCATCACGTGTAGATTAAAGATTTTTTTAAAAGAAGGGAGAACTTGATTGGCAAAGGTGCAACAAAATGATTATGTGTTCAACCCATGTGTGCAACTACAGATATATTTAACATTAATACTGTCATCCACTTGAATTGACATTAATACTTAATTGCCTAAAATAATAGTGTTCATATGTTCCAACAGAAATGCAAATTTGCATATTTGTCACTTTAAATCTTGTTTGGAACGAACTAATGAAATTATTATTCATGTCAAATTTTGATTCTAAACTTCCCTTAAATCAATATCCTTTAGTATTTGATTTTAATTCCAGTAATGAGGATCAATAGGTATAAGTTCAGCGATTTTTATGACAGTCGTATAATGCAAACCAATACAAGTGTAAAATTTTACTAAAATCATTGTTGACCTATGATTTCTTTTCTCAAATCTGTACAAGAAGTACCTAGAAAACATATATATATATATATATATGTATATACGAAGAGTTACAGTACATATTTGTGTATATAGCAGAGAAGCTATTTACCAAACTTTGTTGGTTTCACAATGAATAAATCAATAACATGTAGTTTAATTGAATCTGGATTTTACTGGAGAAGTATTATTGAAAATAACACTATCTATAACTGCATTCCAACCTATTGTTTGGATATTGATAGGATATGGTAATAACAAAAATAGAAATGTAATATGATCTTCAAACAAAAAGAGAAGAAAAAGAAGATGAATTTAACTTGTGTTAGATGGCATGCATGGCAGCAAAAGAGGGAATTAGGGATTGTACCTAATTAGATTTCCAAATAGAAATCTCTTTGCATGCTACAATTGATGTTTTGGATCAGCTCCTACATGGCAGAATCTGGAGCAGCAATAGGAGCTCTAAATAGCCCCTAATCTGGAGCAAGAACTTTAATAGATTTGCAGTCCCAACTGCAATTTCATACAACAGACTCTATGATAATTGTAGACTCTATTTAGAATTGTGATCGATCTAAATAGTTTAAGAGATATTCTCATATATTCGTGTAATAACAGTTTCTGAAAATCCTCAACTCTGAACAGAGATCTGATCTCAAGAATAGAAAGCCGAGGAATTTTAAGATTTGTAATCTAGATCTCCCATGATATATTCTTTTAGAGATAATAAAAATTTAAGTAGTTGGTCCCAGATTTGATTTTTAAGGTACCGTAGTACTGTAATAAACTTTCATTTTTTTAAAAAATCAAAACCATTATTTCCAAACCCTAGAGTTTCTTGGGAATTTAGCCCCAGACCTGCTTAAAAAAAAACGGTAACCAACATTTAGATATCTTCATTTCATGAAAATCAAGCCTTTAATTCCAACCCGTGAACTAGATCTGAGAATCAGATTTTACCTTGCCCCCAATTTGATTGAAATATACGTGAGGAGTAACCAGAGAAAATGAAAGAAAAACTTGTGTAAGAACACGATGGCAGCAAGAGGGAAGGGAAGGGGGAGTGTACCTTAGTCTTCTAAAGGAGAAGAATTGACTTGCATGCAAGGAAAACTTCCAAGAGAATTTCCAGCAAAGAGGGCTGCATCAGATCTTGCATTTGTTTTAGAAACAAGAAGCTTGTAGGGCAGTAGATTTACCTGGAGGAAGAGCTGAAATTGGAAGGAGATTGGAAGAGAGCAATACCTCCAGCTGTATTTCTTTGGCTGAAGAAGACAATCAAGGGAGAGGGGTAGCAGCAGCTTGCAGCAGCTGCTTCCAGGAGCCCTGTAGCTGCTGTAGCAACAGCAGAAGACTGCTGGACAGCAAAGAAGAAAGGAGACGAAAGAAAAAAAAATCAAGGAAGAAAGAAGGGGTCTCGTTGGGGGAGAAGGAGAGGGAGATAGAGATGTTGATATGATATCAATTGGAAGGGTATTTATAAGGAGTTAAACTCAAGAGCTGCGTGACAAGTGGGGAAAGAAAGGAGATTAGGTGGCTGCCTGTGTACTGTTACAGCAGAAAGTTAAATACCAATAATATATATATATATTTTTTATCTCTATTTATTTGTCATACATAAAAATCGACCGTACGCACACCTCGGGCTTCCGTTTTTGATACGAAATATCTCAATTTGATCGTCTCGGAACGACGATCAATATGAGTACAATGTTGATATACTTTCGGTCGAGTTTCGAATACCCGAAATTTTCGGATACGGCTTTGGTCTAAGACTAAATTTTGTAATTTAAAATATCATGTGACCTCCGATTGACGAACGGTCGATTCCGTTGGTCTCGTGTCATAGAATCGGATCTAATGACGGTCTCGGTTCGTTTCGCGGTTTCCGAATTTGCGTCGCGGCTTTTCATGGCGCGCGCTACGAAGGGACCGATTTTTGGTCGATTTCGTCCGAACGACTTTTGATTTACTACTAATTGGTCGTTTAAGGTTGTTTAGTATTGACCGTCAATGTTATTGGGTTCATTAGACCCAAAATCGGACGAGTTCGGGTTTGGCGGATTTCGGATGTTACATGAAGCAGTTGCCCACATGTTGTGGCGGACCAGAGTTCTCCAGGTGGAAACTTATTTTCAGTTGCAGTGACTCTGACAGGCGCAATATATAACACATGCTTTCCTACGAGGAGATTCTGTTTGACTCACCTGCACAACATGAGAAGCAACATCCTCGACAACAGCCGATAGTTGTGCATGTCGAGTTGATATTGTCTGTAGTGTCATATAGCGTGAGTTGAGATTTCTTTCTATTTGTCCAAGCTGAGCATTGCATGCTCTCGTTTGAGGGGGAGTGTTGGAGTATATACGTCATATGTACTGATAGGTAAATGGATCTCTCTAGGAATTATTTACCACATCTAGAGTTTAGTCCCACATCTAGAGTTTAGTCCCACATCTACCGGTGGTGGGACTTGGAGGGTCCGAGGAGGCTTTATAAGAAGCTCCAGACCCCCTGTATCCAGTGAGAAAAGAAATAGAAGCATCAATCCTTTGAGACATTTTCTCCCGGTTTCATCCTGCTCCTTCGGGAGTAGGGTTCCACGTTAAAATCCCATGTTCTTCATGTTCATATTTATTTTTCTCTGATTCCGCTTCAACGTTCTATTTTCTGACAGAAATCGATCTTTACGTGTATGTCTACACATCCACCTTAGCATTTTCATTTCTGCTACTATCATTCTCTGCACATGCCTATGGTTCACTTGCCAACATTCTGATCTGTAGAGCATAGCATGTCTCACGGTTGCTTTGTAAAACTGTCCTTTTATTTTCAAAGGAAATTTCTGATTACATAGAACAATAGAGACTCCTCTCCAATTTAGCCAACCTACATTTATTATCAATTTCCCCGTCATGTGGCAAAATAGATCCCAAGTATCTAAAAGAATATTTCTTTTGAACGTTATCGTCACCAATCTTCACCCCGATTCCTTCTGTATTTCTTTCATTAAAAGTGCACTCCATATTTTCAGTCTTATCCTTAGACAAAAACCTTTAGTCTCTAATGCATGTCTCCAGACCTTAAGCTTCACATTTACTCCATCTCTAATCTCATCAATCAACACAATATCATCAGTGAATAACATACATCAAGGTATCTCATCCTGAATGTGACTAGTCAACTCGTCCATAATGAAAGTAAAAAGGAATGGACTTAAAGCTAAACCTTGATGCAGACCAATGGTGATGTCAAAATAGCATGTTTTCCCATATTGGATCCTTTTACAATATGAAGCCCTATCATACATATCATTTATGAGGTTAGTGTATATGACTTGTACTTGTCTCTTCTCCAAAACTCTCCAAAATATCTTGTGTGTGATCGCAAGAAGGTCGATGCAAGTTTCCAAAGTAAAATAAAATCAATTCGGATTCATGCCAGGTCACTCAACTATTGAGGCCATCCACTTGCTGAGGAGAACAATGGAGATTTATAAAGCTAAAAGGAAGAACCTCCACATGATTTTTATTGATTTGTAGAAAGCTTATTATTCTGCCCACAGGAGATATTGGAGAAGAGACAAGTACGTGTCCTATATATTAACCTCATAAAAGATATGTATGTTAGAGCTTCATTTTGTGCAAGGATACAGTCTGGGAAGACTGATTATTTTGACATCAACATTGGTCTGCATCAACGTTCAACTTTGAGTCCATTCCCTTTTACTTTGATTATGGACTTGTTGACAAGTCACATTCGGGATGAAATACCTTGGTGTATGTTATTCGCTGATGATATTGTGTTGATTTATGAGACTAGAGATGGAGCAAATGAGAAGCTTGATGTCCGGAGACATGCGTTGAAGACTAAAGGATGTCGTATAAGTAGGGCTAAGACTGAATATATGGAGTGTACTTTTAGGATGTTGAGCCGACTAAGCAGGCCCAAGAAGTGTTGGAATCATGCTACATGAAGGGATCTTATTTTTTTAGATCTAAGTCCGAGAATGACCCAAGATAGACCTGAATGGAGGCAAAGAATTCATGCAGCCGACCCTACTTAATGTGGGAAAATGCTTTGTTGTTGTTGTGGAGGTTCTTCCTTTTAGCTCTACAAATCTCCATTTTCTCCTCAAACAAGTGGATGACTTAAATAGTTGAGCGACCTGTCATGAATCCGAATTTATTTTCTTTTACTTTGAAAACTTGCCTCAACCTTCTTATAATCACACGTTCTCAAATTTTCATAGTCTGACTCATCAGCTTGATACCCCTGTAATTCAAACAATTTTGAATGTCTCCTTTGCTCTTATAAAGAGGCACCATGATGCTTCTCCTCCATTCTTTAAGCGTTTTCTTACTTCGCCAAATAACATTGAATAAATTTGTAAGCCAAGCCAAACCACGTTAACTTAGAATTCTCCATACTTCAATAGGAATGTCATCAGGTCCTACACCTTTCTCAGGTTTCATAGCCTTCAACGACTCATCTACTTCCTTCCTTTGGAACACCCTATAGCTTGCACGATTCAAGTAACTTTCACTACTAGCTAGATCTCCCAAAGTGATCTCTTTATTTCCTTCATCAATGAAAAGTTTACGGCAATACCGCTTCCACCTAGTCTCTATATCCTTCTGAGAAACAAGCATACACCCTTCCTCATCCTTAATGCATCTCACTTGAGAAGTGTCTTTGGTCTTTCCTTTTCTTGTTTTGGCCAAATTGAATATATCATTCTAGCCCTCCTTAGAGTCGAGATTTTTGTACAAAACTTCATAAGCTTTTGACTTAGCTTCGTTTATAGCTTTCTTTGCTTCCTTCTTTGTTTTTTTTGTAGTTTATGACAACTTATGATCTTTTCATAGCAAACATTGCTCCCATCTAGTCTTTGTATGATTATCTAAAAATCCATTGATCTTATCTTGGTACGATTTTTAATGGATTAGAAGTTAAATGTGAAGATAAGTTAGATAACGTTTCGTTTCAATTAGATATTCTTCATCAAGAAGTTGATATTAATCTCATTTATATAGTTACTTACCATCAAACATACTTTCTTACATTAGTATTAGAAATTATTAACTGAAATGATAATTTATTGATCTTTAACTTTGCATCCAACTTCTACCTAAAAACCACATCGAAGATTGACGACAATATTCCTTCAAGGAAACAATCTCATCTTTCTCTTTTTGAAATGTCCACGTTTTATATCGAGTCAAATTCAAAAAATATTAATGTGTAACATGAAGTTACATATGTAAATTTTGATAATATATGATACATACCTCTCAATAGCGATAAGATAAACAATACATTTTTTTTAAATAGATTGTAAATCTGTATCAAATAATTTATAAATGTCACCAATTATTATGGCTAATGAGGAGATCATAATTTATTAAAGAAATTAAAGAGACATACCATAGTTTCATTAATTTGATATCCTATAGAATTAGCCTAATGTTCGAAAAAAATACGACCAATTTCCCCTCTCTTGCTGTCTAAACGATCTTATTACTAGTTCATTATGATACTTATATATCTTTTCTAATTGTTAACATGGATTCATTACTTAACTCCAAAGCAATGAAGTTGCTATTTATATCCTTCAATATATGAATCAATTAATGAACATCGTATTGTAATTGTTAGAAAATAAGAATGCGGAAGCGTAACAGAGATAAAAGACTAAAAATGTTATGGACACCGAACTTACATGGAACCCTACTCCCTAAGGAGCGGGATGAAACCACGGGAGAACGCCTCAAAAGGTTGATTCGTTCATCGAACTTTCTCACTGGATACAATGGGTGTGGGGGTCTATATATAGCCCCCACTGAGTCTCCACATCTCCAAACGGGTAGATGTGGGACTAAAGACTGGATGGAGTAAATGGATCCTAGAGGTATCCCTTTACCCATCTACAACTCAACAGGCGCACAACTAAATACTCCAATACTCCCCCTCAAGCTGGAGCATGCAATGCTCAGCTTGGACAAACAGAAAGAAATTCAACTCACAATACATGACACTACATACAATATTAACTCAACGCACACAACTGTCGGCTACTGTCGAGGACGTTGCTTCTCATGCCGTGCAGGTGAGGAGGACGAACGGGCTGGAGTATTGGTCAAATTGAGGATTCATAATCTGACCATCGAGTCTGAAACAACGCCTGGAGAAGTCTCCTCGTCGGAGAACTGGGTCTCTCCCATCTGGCTCAGAGAATGGTACTCTACTCTGGAGTCCCTATGATACCACATGAAAACCCTTGCCATCATGGTATAGGGAATGGTCCTCTACTCTGGAGTCCCTATGACTCACATGAAAACTCTGGCCGACAAAACAAGAATGATGGGAACCACTACAAAAGATGGCATACATGTGTTCATCTGAAAAGACCGCATACATGTGCGTGTCTGAAATTGTAGACTCGGAATCAATACCGAGTCTGAATATCAACTGTAGAGTCTGATCATCTGACCGGTCTGGAGAATCTAACATCTGAATCTGGAACAAGACCTGTGACTAATACACAATACTCCCCCTTTCTTCCATACTAGTCGGAATGAAGACATCGACCAAGTTGGGAGAAGACAAGATAAATGGGGAAAAAACAAAACCAAATAAGCCATCGTATTTTTCTTCGGCTTTTATCAATCAGATTTTTTTAATCATTTTTTTAAATAAGTCGTTGACACTTTATGGCTTTTCTCTCTCTTTTTTGTACGCGCCTTTTTTTTAATGACATACAACCTCTTTGGGGTTGTTGAACTCATCCCACCCCTCAAATTTTTTTAATACACAACCTAAACATGAGCCCAATCTCATTATCTCCCTTTTTTCCTTCTTTTTTTAAAATACGAAAGTGGCCCACTTGGGCCTGAAATAAACTCTCCCCTCCCCTTTTTCTTTTGTTGCCCATATTGGGCCTGAAACTCGCTGCAGATTTTTTTCTAACGTCGAGCTGCTCAGTTTTCCCCTTTTTTCTCTTTTTTTTCGAAACACAGGGCCTAACATGGCCAATATACAGCTGCACCTCAATTCAATTTTTTTTCCAAAGAGGCCCATCAACCCCATTAGACATTAGGGTTCCCACAATGGGAACCCCTTTCAAATGATACCTTTCAATAGCAGCCGCCACATGATGGGAAGGTGGGCGCCACCGCCTGCCTGGAGTCTCGCCAACATCGCCTGATGAAACGGAAGTTCCTCTAGCAGGAGCATCTGCTTGGAAGTGGAGGGGCAAGCTATACCGATTGGAGCTTTTCGTCGGAAGGAGGAGGAAGCCGATCAAGCAAAGGAGGGAGGAGGTGTCGGCAATGGGGCATCGCCCGCGCGTGGAGGAGTGCCGCCTGGAGCGGCATGGCGAGGGAGATGCGACTCGCAGATAAAACTCGGAGTGCAGGGGCTACACCGATTGCTGGAAGGTGACATGCTGCCCCTGGCGAGAGATGGGCTTCCTAGAGGTGAAGCTGGAGGTTACATAGGTCAGGTGGTGAGCTACCGAAGGAGCATCGAGCGGTGAAAGGGTTCGCGTGCGGAGATGCGATGCGGCCATGAGGAATGCGATGAAGAAGAGGCGGAGCACACGGGACTGCGCCGCTTCTCCTCTTGGAATGGGGCATGCTCGCCTCCTGGACTCGTGATGTTGTAAGGAGTTCCCCGTGGAACCCTAGATCTGGAAGAATGGAGGCGCATCCTGGAGAGGCGCCTGTGTGCCCTAAAGGCTTCTTGGCACTTGGAGAGGCGCCTGTACGCCCTGCTGCGCATGACGAAAGGCGATGGCACTGCTAAGATATTTGTGTAGAATTAGGGTTTCATAAAAAACCTAGAAGCTTGGACAACAAATCCGAACATGAATGATAATCTTCAATCACAATCGACTCTTGATAATCGAATCTCGAACAGAATAAAAATAAATACTTAAGAACAAATCCTCGAGAATTGAACCCTCTCTAATACCATGTTAGAAAATAAGAACGCGGAAGCGTATCAGAGATAAAAGAATACAAATATTATGGACATTGGATTTACGTGGAACTCTACTCCCTAAGGAGCGGGATGAAATCATGGGAGAACGCCTCAAATTCGTTCATTGAACTTTCTCACTGGATACAATGGATGTGGGGGTCTATATATAGCCCCCACTGAGTCTCCGCATCTCCAAACTGGTAGATGCGGAACTAAATACTGTATAGGGTAAATGGATCCTAACGAGTATCCATTTACCCATCTACAACTCAATAGGCGCACAACCAAATACTCCAACAGTAATCATCACATTCTAAGGATGGAAAATTATTTTAGGATTAGCACCAATTGATGTTTAAGTAATCCTTTTTTTAGAGTTGGAAACAAATAACAATACATCTGTATCCCATTTGCTACCGTATCCAATTTATATAGATTTTTACATATGCATTCGTATTAATTTTAAAATGGAAAAGAGTGTGTATCACTTTGATATCTGTTATCTATATCCATATTCATTTAGCCATTTAAATATACTTTTTTGTAATTTTATGTACGGAATTTTATAACTTATTTTACCATATTTGATATAGTTGCTATGATATATATGCATCTAGTACATTAATTTAATGTGATACCATCCTATACATCAATTCTTAGGCTAATCTACATGCAGTGTTTGCCCCCTCCCTCTGAAGATGGCTTCCCTCCAGGTCAATCCCCTCCTTTCCTGCCGGTAGAAGTGGTGAAAGTTCAGGCAGTCCGGAATCCAAGGATTCTACTGTGCCCTACTGCCATATAGAATGAATTCTTCTGGACACTCTTCCCGCCCTCAATGCAAAGATAGCCCCTTTCTTGATTGGTGGTCCACGTTCCTTGGGAAGCTTCTCATGATGTCAACTTTGCTCCCTTCTGCAGATCGCCGTTCTTCATATTTCTATAGAAAGCCTTGGTAGAAGGATTCACATGCCCTACTATATAATAAATAATCAGGGGAAAGATTTGAGCTTTCAATGGTTCGACGACGGGCGGGGAAGAGGTGACCAACCCGTCCCGAGAAGGAAAGGGAAGGATCCTCTATGTCGTGAGGCCTACTCAACAAAGCAAGCCTGCCGTGATCCCCTTCCAAACCCCCAAACCACTCGCTTCAACGGCACACTTTGCTTTGGTCCTCCACCGTCAGTGAGTAGACATCTTCCCCATTTTTGCTAGATTGAGAACGGAAGCCCCACTGGATCAGGGCCTGACACCCACCACCAAACAAGCGTCGAAGCGGGCCCTAATATATAATATCGGTTGGATGTGAGATAACTTCCAATTATTCTGAGATAAAGGTACTTTATCCTAAGATAAGCAGTCACACTATAATTACATCATTCATTATGTTTTTCTCTACAACATGTAACACTTCCTTCTCTCAAACCAACCACAAAAGAACAAAAGATAAACCTCACCTATCTTGCCTTGTTTCTTATCCCTCATACAATTACTTGTATCACAACCATATTCTTTTTACATTTGTCTCCATGTTAAGTATACACCAACATAGTGATCATAACCATAAATATATGTAACTACATTCATAATCATAACTTAAAGTAGATAGTGATATGATTATATGTCTATATCCGTATTCATATCTGACCGTCTTCATCCCTTTTTGTTTGCAGTTGTAGATTTTGCTTTCATCTTTTTTCATTGATAATCAATTAAGATATAAAATTAATTTATTCATCGAAATATGCAATTATCTTATACTAATATTTCTTAATGGAACTATAAAATTAAAATTAAGGGGGGCATGTGCCCCCTAGAATTCGTCCATGCTCCCATATAATTCTCCCATTCCATATATGAGTACATGGTTTTGTAGCCCATCAAGTACTCTGTATATTCATGGTCAGTCACATGTACTAGAAATCCAATCCGAGATATTTGACTTCAAACCCGATGATATTTATAGCTTCAAATATAAAGTACTCACCAGGTAACACGGTGAAATGAGGCAAAAATGTGGGAATTATGTGATCAATGATTCAGTATCACCCATACATGGTAAAATATATTTAAAACAAGAGAAAATTTCACTGTTTTGCGTATCTTCCCACATGGCACTGCTACCTTGGAAAAATATATAGCCCACCTTATTGATATTATTGACTTGACGATACTAGCACATTGCCGATACATCGTGAATATTGCCGATATTCAAGACCATATGCACGGTTAAATGGTCTTTGGTGTTGTTTCGACTGCCCTCTTTGTAGTTGTATGTCTAAGAGAGAGAGAGGGGAGAGTGATCGACCTTCCCCTCTTGATAAACTGATGGTCTTACTATCTCTAATGGTTACTACCCCACCATTGTAAATGAAGGTCTAACATCAGTGAGCAAGGAAGCACCTACTGTTTAGGTTCTGATGTGTCATTGTTGTGACTGTGAGCTTGTGGATACATCCCGGTGCTCTTCTAATTAGTCTCAGTTGTTATTCCACTCATTATCTCTATGACCATTTTCATTATTTTAAGTTTAAATGAACTTATGTCTAATATTCAAAATCGAACATGAAATATTGATTTCATTCAACTCATTTATGGAACATTAATGTATTTCTGCATCTAAGCATAAAAGCAGAACGCTTAACCCCTTCTAGTTCGCAGTTGCAAGGGTATTAACTAGGACTTAGTATACTCTTCCAACCATTTAATAGTCTAGAATGATTCCATTATCATCCCACCTCAAGGGAAACCCTACTCCAATAGCGAGGTTCTCTAATCCGGAGCGAGGTAGAGGGAAAAACAATGAGCCATGTGAGAAAAGAAATAAACCGAGAAAAATGACCACGCTCTTCTAGACAATCCATTTAGAAAGGAGGATTAGATCAATCGAATCTTTCTAGTTACTTTGTTCCCTATTTCTATTTTTGGAATAAACTGAGTAATATTGCTTCATTGGTTTGAACTAAGGAATAAATTATATATGATGCGAAATGGATCTTGCTCTGTCGTTGATCATAGATTTTTATATAAAAAATACGAATCAGAGTTTGAAGAAGGGGAAATAGCTGTCGACCATAACAAATAGATGATAATTTACTAAATCATATAGTTTGAGATCCGTCAATATGGTACCCTTGTGGTTATCTATTTGATTGTATTGAAAGGCTGTTTTGGATATTAAATGGACGTTTCAAGATGGTAATCTTAATGTGGCTAATTTATCCTCTTTTGTAATCAGTTTCTCTACAACGCCTGCTACTCTAGCTACTTGTTAACCCTTTCCAAGTGCTTGATTGTATGTAAAATAAGTAAATGTGAAGGAGACATAGTAAATATATAGCAGAGTCTGGGATGCATGGTACTGTAAATATTCTTGCATGTCCTCTGCTCATTTCTCTTGGAAATGGAAAAAGCGAATTAACATTTCTCTTGGAAATGGAAAAAAGCAAATCAATATCTGTATAAAAATCTTGCCCACCTCTAATTTTTTTCACTAGCATCCAACAGGTTAGATTTAGATGTATGCTGCTCAGACTATAGACCTCGCCACCAACTAGGTATGAGGAAGATAGTTTATCTTTTATACTATATCCCCAAAGTTAATCTTTTAAACTATTTCCCCAACTTCAATTTTTCTTAGTAGGCAAATCTTGGAAAGATTGTTTACTATGTTCCAACTACTATGACATGAGGGGCATCAATAATTCATAGCTTTCCTTTGTTTGTGCTGTTGAAATTTTTGTGAGGACTAAAAATTAATTTAGTAGCTAGGATATATCGTGTAGGATAATATTTTTGGTAAAAGGTTATATCTCATCATACTTGGACAACGATTTATCCAATATGATCTATGTTGAGATATTTTCTATATTTCATCTCTTTTATGTATTTTCTATTCATTCCATCTTCATTATGTAATTTATCCAACGAGTCTCTCCTTTGTATAAGAGAACCCTATGACTTCATGAAAATGCAATTCATTAATTTCCCTCAACATGTTATCAGAGCGACGGTCCTAGATCGGAGTTTGGGTACCCCACCTGTGCCCTAACCCCCCATCCACTAGCCTCCGTAGGTGCCCCCACGCTCTTCGCACGTCGCAACCACATTCACCTCCTCGTCTCCGCACGTCGCAGTCGCCGGGGGTCCCGCGTATCACCATAACAGCAACAGGAACACCACAACAGTCAACGGAGGCCCCAACGTCGCCACAATGGAGCCATAGTGCCTCCACACTACTGCCGCTCGCCCTAGCATGATCCCTTGTGCCCCCTCACAGCTCTCGGTGCCACATACTATCTCCGGGACTGATTTATTTCCTCTTTAACGTCAAACTGTGGTTTAAAACGTGATTTCAGACCTCTAAATCATGTTTTTCGACTTTAGCGTGGATCGAGAATGGACAATGATGGTTGTATGAGTCTACACGTACAACCAATCCTCCATATGATTGTTTAGACTCGCTCAAATCAATATACTTCCTCAGTCGAGTTTCACTTTCGGCGTTTTTCTATCATATCAGAAAGCAAAGGTGATATCTTTTCTTTGTGTGATGCCTTCAGGGGTCCAACTCCCATCGTGAAGATGGACATGACCAATTATGAGTTGTGGTCCATGCATTTTCTGATCCTTATGCAGTGCAACAATAAGGAGCACATTCTAACGAAGCCAGAGCCGGCTGACAAGATTAGGGACAATGCTTTGTGGAAGCAAGATGACGCGTATGCGCATATTTGGCTCTCTGGGACCCTCTCCATAGAGATAGGCAATGATATTGTTAACCAGCCTACCGTTAAGGTGCAAAAGGATATTTTGGCATCTACTTTTGCTTAAGCGAAGAACGAGGTCATGATTCTTCCGCTTCAGTTTGACATATACATGGCAAACCGGAATGACCATCCACTGCACACGTTCTACTCATCGCTTCATGGCATGTTCGAGAAGTTTCACAGCATCATATCGATTACGACCTCCATAGAACAACAAATGTCATATAGGAACTCCACGATAGTTGGAGTTTTCTTAGTTGCGCTTGGCCCAGAATATGAGGCAGCTTGAGCACAACTCCTTACTGGGGCGACCATACCTCTCATGGAGGGGGATTACAGTCGTCTCGGCATGCTTCTTATTCCACCTGCTGCCACCTCACTACCTTCCTTAGTGGTGGCTGCTTCTCGCGGCAGAGGAGGTTCTACTCAGTTCAGAGGGCATAGTCCCTGTGGCAAAGGTGGTAGACGTCAACGTGGTCCCTGCACCTATTGTTGTCATCCATGACACTCTGAGGACACATGCTATTAAAAGCGTGGATAACCCGCATATGCTCGCATTTTATACGAAGCAGATTGAGCCTTCAGATACAACATCTCAGATAGATCTACGCCTTGATGACATTGTCTCTCGTATATGAAAGATCATGACTCCAATGGCTGGCACTATCACTACAAGATCTACAGGTACTGCAGCTGTAGTTAGAGACTCCTCGAGCTTCTCAGGTATCATATAGCTTTTACTGGTTGTAGCGGTGCAGATATAGCATAGTGGATCATGGATTCTGGTGCTTCTTACCATCTATGTGGAGACATAGCCCGGTTCATGTTTTACAAGTCTATATCGTCTAGTAGATGGGTAGTCATTGCAAATTGGGTTCACTTACCCATCACAGAACAAGGGTAGGTGCATTTGACGCCATCCCTGCACCTACATAATGTTTATATGCTCCTGATTTTCAGATGAATTTGCTTTATATTAGTCATATTACAAAGGATATGCAATGATGTGCCATTTTGACCTCTCTTCTCTTGTATTTCAGGACATACTCACGGGCAGGGTGATTGGGATGTGGCCATGAGCAATGAAGGCTCTACAGACTGGTCCAGTCTCCTCATGCTGGTGCCTCTATTATTCCTATTGGACCAGCCTCACTGTACCTATGACACCTTCGTTTTGGTCACCTTCCTCTACAGAAGCTGTGTCATGTCCTCCCACAGATCTCCACGCGATCTTCCTTCTAGTGCAAGGCTTGCCAGTTTGGGAAGCATCAACGTTCTTCATTTCCATCTCGTCGGAGTCAGAGTAGTTCTTAGTTGTTTGAGCTCCTTTAGTTAGATATTTGAGGTCCGAGTCGTAAACTTGATCACTAGGAACACCATTTTTATCTGATTTCTATAGATGACTATTCTAGACTTTCTTGGGTTTTCTTGTTAAAGAATAAGTTTGAGGTTGGGTCTATCATTAAATCATTTATTAATGAGATAAGGAATATTTTCTCTGCTAATGTCAAGTATTTGCATTCTGATAATGCCTTAGAGTTTTGCACTTTACAACTATTCGAGTTTCTCAAGTCTCTTAGCATTGTTCACAAGACCTCGTGTGCACATACATCTCAGTAGAATGGTGTTGCCGAGCGCAAACATCATCATTTACTCGATGTGACCAGAATCCTTTTTGATTCAAAGTCGTGCTCCTCACTATTATTAGGGTGATGCGGTTCTCAATGTCTGCTACTTAGTAAACCATATGCCATCCTTTGTTTTAGGAGAAGAGTTTCCTTTCTCGATTGCGTTTCCCGAGAAGGATGTGTTGTCCCTCACACCCTCTGTCTTTGGATATGTGGCCTTTGTTCACAATCTTTCATTTGGTCATGACAAACTCTCTCCCAAAGCTATCAAGTGTCTTTATTGGCTACTCACATACCTAGAAAGGGTACCGCAATGGAAATACTTTGCCAATGTTGATGTTACATTCTTTGAGTCTGTCATGTATTTCTCTCCTACAGGTGACGGACTGGTCCCATCTGACTCTGATGAGGAGGTCTACATGCCTCCACCTCCTACAGCTCTATCGCCTCCTACACCTACTCTACCTCCTCCATTACCTCCCTCACCACTACCTCCAATACCTATACCACCTTCTGTGGCTGCCCCTAGACCACTACCCACCTTGACTCGGTTTTTGCTACGTGTGTTTACTTGCAAGTCTCGCTCTGTTCCCCATGTTTACAGGTCTTCCGCATCATCCAGCACGCCTCAGGTATGTAATGAGTATATTGTTTCTACTGATGGCACTATTGAGTTGTCTATGCAGCAGATTCCTTACAGGATGAGCAGATACCCTCTCAAGAGGAAAACTTACATATTTAGGAGGTGGCAGATGATCTCGATGTGCCTATTGCTCTGCGAAAGCAGAGACACACTTGTGCTTCATATCCTCTTACAATTCAAGTTTTGTTGAGCAGCCTTTCAGAGATTTTAGGAGATTTACAATGGTGCTGTTGGGTGTGGAGATACCGTGAACATATTAGGAGGCCATTCAGGAGAGTCAGTGGCGTCTTGCCATAGAGGAGGAGATAGTCGTGCTACAAGTCACATGGCATTTGGAGCTTTGTTTCAGCTCCAATTGGTGCATCCGTTGTTGGGTGCAAGTGGGTGTTCATGATGAAGCACCGGGCAGATGCCAGTGTAGATTGCTATAAGACGAGACTTGTGGTACGTGGTTTCACTCCATACATATGGGGTGGACTATTAGGGTACATTCTCTCCATTAGCTAAGCATTTTACTCTGTGTATATTTTTATTTGTTGCAATGACACGAGATTAGCTCCTCTATCAGCTTAATGTGAAGAATGCTTTTTTCTATGGTGACCTACATGAAGAGGTTTACATGCAACAACCATCTAGGTTCGTTGCTGAGGGGGATTATTAGAAGGTTAAGCAAAATCCAAGAGCATGGATCTAGAAGCTCTCGGACTTGATAGAGCGATATTGGTTTTTGAGATCGACTACCAATCATTCATTGTTTGTTCAAAGGACTCAGAGAGGTACAATTGTCATACTTGTGTATGTTGATGATATCATTGTTACAAGGGATGTTGAGTAGGGCATCCGAGCTGCTAAGGATTTCCTAGGTCAATAGTTTGTGATCAAGGACCTTGGTAGCCTACACTACTTCGTTGGACTGGAGTTCGTCAGGAATCAACGAGGTCTTGTGATGATTCAGATGACATACGTTAAAGATCTTCTCTCTGAGACATGCATAGCAGATTGCAGGCCTGGCACTACTCTTATGGACCCGAGCATGAAGCTCTATGATGATGACACTGAGGAGGTCGACAAGAGGAGGTACAAGGAGCTTATTGGGAAGCTTCTTTGTGTGACCATCACCGGGCCAGATATATCCTTTGCAGTGAGCAAAGTGAGTCAGTTCATGAAGCAGTCTAGACAGACACATATGGATGTTATCCATATGATTCTGAGGTATCTGAAGGCCTCACCTGGCACTAGTCTTCTATTCAGTTGAGGTACATCACTTGGCGTTACAGCTTGTGCAGATGCATATTATGCAGGGTGTCCTAAAGACATGAAGTATATCTCTGGCTTTGTAGTGTTCATAGGGAGTTCCTTGGTGTCATGGTAGAGCAAGAAGCAGTCAATGGTTGCAGATTTAGGTCAAAAACAGAATATATGGCCATGACACAAGCTAACATAGAAATGACGTGGGTCAAATTCGTTCTTACTGACCTAACGGTTGAGGTGAGTCTTCCCATGCACCTCCAATGCGACAACCAGGCTGCTTTCTTCGTCGCTAACAACCCAACCTTCCATGAGAGGACCAAACATATCGAGGTAGACTGTCACGACACTCGAGACATGATACATAAGGGCCTTATCTCCAGTACTCATGTTAGTTCAGGAGATCAGAAAACAAATATACCTACAAAAGCCCTAGACAGAGGGCCTTCCCAAGATGCTATTCCAACCTGAGCATGATTGATATATATGCTCCAATTTAAGGGGGAGTGTTGAGACATTTTCTATCTTTTATCTCTTTTATGTTTTTTCTATTCTTTCCATCTTCATTATGTAATTTACAACGAGTCTCTCCTATATATAAGAGAACCATGGGGCCTTATGATAATTCAATTCGTTATTTCCCCTCAACAATATAGGAAGGTACGTAATCGACAGAGTGGTAGTAGGAGAGCCTTATTGGAGAGTATGGAGGCGAGGATGGCAGGATGAAAGGCATCGATGCTACCGAGGGTGGGGGAGCTGGTTATGCTGAAGCATGTGCTCTCGATCATCCCCATCTTCTTCTATGCTACGAGGGCATTGCTTGCTGGGGTGTGAGTGAAGATTGAGGCCATGATGAGAAGATTTTTCTGGTCGGATGACCGCCAAGCCTAAAGAGGTATCCACTTGGTAGATTGGGAGAAGGTGACTTCTGTGAAAAGAAAAGGTGGGTTGGGCGTGATGCGGATGGAGGAGATGAGCAAAGCTTTTATGACGAAACGGGGATTCTGCATTTGGGGGAAATCAGAGGATCTGGTATATCACTTGTTGAGAAATATGTATGTTGTATCAATGGCTCTGGAGACTGTTCTGGGGAGATTGCCTTCCTCGCTGTGGAGAGGAGTTAGTGAAGTTTTACCGGCGATAGCTACTAAGATCAGTCCAGTGCTCAGGGATGGATTTGGATTTCGCTTTCAGCTAGATGACTGGACGAGGGATGGGGTGCTGGGGGAGTGCTACTCTCGACTCTTGCAACTTGCTAGAAACAAAGAGACGCTGGTGCAACAGGTGTGGGATCATGGGGCGTTGTCCCCGAGATTCTCTTCGGCCTTATTAGATTAAAGAGTGAAGGAGTTCCTGGCACTATAATCGGAGTTGGCACGGATTGATGGTCCATCCACGGGTAGTGATTATTTCGTGTGGGATAGTGGGAGATTCACGGTGAGGAAAGCATATCGTTTCCTGTTGGGGGATGGGGAGGTGGTGCGAGTGGAGCTGAACATGGACATGGGTATGGTTTGGAGGTGTAAGGTCCCGAATCGAGTCAAGGTGTTTCTTTGGTTGTTCAGGGGTGGGCGGACCCTCACAAAGGGGTGTCGAGGTCAGTTGCTTCGTGTAGCGGATGTTGCTTGTGATTAATGTGGGCCGACAAGGGAGGATGAGGATCACATATTTTTCTCATGTCTGGCCTCGACGGAGGTAGGAGCAGAAAAAACATTCCATGACTTGCACGGCATAACTGCACCTCCTTTTGGCAGGATGTCAGATCGGTGTGTGGGTACGACATGAGGACAATTCGTTCCTGTTTGCTTTGTTGTGGGCGATTTGGTGTGTTAGAAACAATGTTATTTTGTAGGGATGAGTTTGTATACCGAGAATGTAATTGAACATTGTAGGGCACCCCACAGGTCATGTCAAGTATAACTTTATGTAATTTTATCTTTTCATCTTTTGATATATAAATATACGTATACTTAGAGGTGGGTCCCAAGCTAGGAGGCCACCCTTCATTTTTCTCAAAAAAAAATCTAGGAAGGGTTATTTCGTTGACATGTTTAGTATAAAGAGAGGAAAATACTCTAATAAAATGCCATATATTTCGATGTCATCTTTATAATTTTTTTAATAAGTAATCACCCACTATGCAATTGATTTTAATATTAATATTTTGTACTATTTCAGGATTTTTACACTTGTGCCCACATTTATTCCCCTATCTATTTCATATTTACATGACAACCTTTATAAACACATCTAAGTTGAGTATCAGAATGGATTTTTCATTTTAGGTCACATGTATAGGTGTGATAGGGGTTGCTGGTAGCGAGGAGTTGGGGCATGATGGTGGGCAAGGATCAACCCATGGGGGGCAATGTAGGCTCGGGTGGTAGGAACTGGGCCAGTGGGTGCATGGGATTAGGGCTGAGGCTGTGGGTAGAGTGGGTTGGGTTGGCTTCGGACAGAAGTGGGTAGGCCTAAAGGGTGGCGTGGGGCTGGCACATAGGTGGTGGTGATAATAAGAGTGGTGGCGTACGAGCTTCTCTTCGGCGGAGAAGTAGTAGTAGATTGTGGGGGGGGGGGGGGATTTGCACTGATACTAGATTGAATACCAGAATGAATTTTTTTAACAAGACAGAGAACTCTTGGCCTCCTTATATAGGTGGAGACCTTACATTAGGGATATAATTAGAGGCGACTCTATTGAGTTAACTAGAATACCCCCATTCTAATATATTGGGGTGAACACCGTCGAGTGCTTCCCCCTCTTTTGAGCTTCAAAAAAAAAACTAAAATACCCCCATAGTTAGGGTCTACAAAATATCGCCCAACAATCTACAATCACATTTGTGCCCCTTCCATTAATATCCATGGGTCAAACCATTAAAGATAACACTCAAAGAACTAAATTGTGATAATAATATTGACAACATAAAAGCTTCCCACCTCTATGATGTTTATTTTTATTCCCCACTCCTTTATCTTATGTATCCATTACATACGGTTTTGACCCCCTTTTCTAGCAACTTTTGCTCTTCCCCATCCTCCGCCATTGGTTGGTGGTTCCACTCCTCTTTGCTTCCTTTCCGACATCTTCCCTCGTCCTCCCCATCCTCGGCCCGCTATGCTTCGTTATATTTGTTCAAGCTGTTGGTTCCCCTTTGATGCAAATTGAATATTCGGCGACGGAAAATAAAATATTTTGATGGTGGAATTTTTGGTGGAGAAAAAATAGAGGGCTTGAGGAGAGAAGCTCGTCGGAAAAACGAGGGATTTTGGAGAAGAGAATCGCGGAGATCGCGAGGGGAGGAGAGAGACGAGAGAGGAATAAATTGGAGGGGTTGAGGGGAGAAGCTCGTCAGGAAAACGAAGGGATGGAGAAAAGAAACGTGAAGACCACGTGAGGGGAGAGAGAGAGAGGGGAGAGAGAGATGGAGAATAAAATCTCAATTTTTCATATCACTGAACTTGCTAAACAACTAGTCTATCATCCCTTTATATAGGAGGGATGAGATTACAAAAATAGAAACTCAAATTCAAATTCAAGCTAATTATCCTAATCTGACTCTAACCGACTAATTTGAAATTCAAATTGAAACTAACTACTTTAGAGATCACACACGATCTCTTATTTTAAAATAAAATTACGACGACTCAAAATAAACGTAAATAAAATTAACGGATAAAAAGTAGACAAAAATGCGGCTTTATTTCTCCAGTTCACGCTGCATCACCCTTTGTCCTTTCCCTACAATTAAGCGTACATCTACAATATCAGGCAATTAAAAGCACGCTACACCCTCCTTGTTCCCATGAACGATATACTACCAAGGACGGAGCATATAGTGGTAGTATCCTGGATACCTTCGCCCTTTTATGACATATATGCATCCTCCTTGCACAATGACGTGTATGTGGGACTTTCCCTCCTTGTGTGGCCTTTGAGCAGCATCCCATCCTCCAAACCCATACACACCTCCTGTTTGGTTCTAATGGTGGAATGTGCCTAGTACCCTACCAATAATGCGGTGTTGATGATTGAGTAAGTACCACCTATGCCAATGAGCATGTTGTGGATCGGTGCTTTGGCATCACCGCGATCATCCCTCATTCGACAACTGAAATGGCTTTCTTATTTGTGTGATAGATCTCTCCCTCAATTAGCGCTCATGAAGGGTGGAGGAGGATGGAGATGTGGGTCTAAAGGGGATGATATTAGGAGGCTAGTGCAAAGGTAGGTCGAGAGTGGGTGGTCACATAAGTTCCTACAAGGTAGATGAGGAATGAGATTGGATTTCAAGTTGGTTGAGGCCACATCTTGTCCAATCTCAAAGGGGGATGAGATCAAACTCATCAATGGGGGACAACTTCCATCAAAGTTTGATTGGTGGGAGGGATGGGGTTGGGGATGCAATTAACTTCATTTAAGGGACTTTTTTTATAACACATGTTTAGTATTTTAGTCCTTTAATTGCTATTGTTTTGACTAGTGGATGTCAACGACAAGGGGCCCGATATAGACATATCGGGATTATTTTGTGAATATCATGTAGGTTGGTGAGCAAGTGTTATTAGCAACGTTTTCCGGGACACATAAAAAACCCTATCTAATTAAATAAAACAATGTTTGGAATTTGGATATCGAGAGAACTTTATTTCTAAAGCAGATAAAGAATCGTGGAACTGGGTCTGGTGATCTCTCCCCAATATACATGGCATTGGGCTCATACTTGGTGTTTGATCCTTGGGCGTGGCAGTGAACTGCAGATTGATTTGAGGTTTGTAAGGTGTTGTTGAGGGTGGATGTTTTCGTGTGGCTAACTAGGAGAGGTAAAATAATGACCAATGTGTATGGAGCAAAGATCATGGCGTCAAATATTGATTTTGATGTTGTTCGGCTAAAGTCTGAAAAGGTTCAATTTGCTTATATAACCTACCTAAAACAGTGAAAATGGATATAGAAAACAATATTTTCTTTAGAAATTAAGATTTCTGCTAAAATGGTGAAGCCTTCTCTTACTTTAAGATTTCTAATGATTTAATTAATAAGATATAAATTCACATTTATTTGCTAAAGTAAATGTGTTAGGAGTATTGACTCGCGTCTCATCATGTGCTACATCTTATGAAGTAAATATGCAATTAAGAAGAGAAATTATAATGCACATGTATTTTGATAAAAAGCATAAACTATATAAAATATTAGATAAAAATGTTAGATTGTAAATACTTGCTATGTTTATGTACCCATAGATGATGCTTTATGTATCGATGCTTAACAATAACCACAATCTCATGTCATGCGATTATAATTTGATTTTTATCTTCACAATTTCAATAATGGGGGCAAACCCCCCCCCTATCTGAAACATGGTTCTTGTTGTACCTCCTTCAAAATCTAGTCAAAGATGCATGTTTAATTTTAGTTGGATTTTAGTAAATGATATGTTTGTACATGCTAAATGGGCCCTAAGATTATCACTAATAGTTTCTTGCAATGTGATGATATATGAGGCCACATATAAAACTTAGATATCAAGAGTCTTATTAGAGCAAGATGGCTCACTAAAGAAGCGATCGCCACATTTCACAAAAAAAAATTGCTATATGTTGTCAATGTTGCCTACATTTTGCTGATAACCTGGAAAGAGAAATCGGCCGGGAATTGATTTCACTCACTTGGGGAAATCGAAATTTTGACGAAATTTTAACCATGGCAAGGATCTTAGCGGGGAACAGCATGGAGTTCCCTCTGTGTCATGGTGCTGAAGAAAATATCAACCATTTTTTTTGTGTGCATGAGCCAGGGAGTTCTGGGCAGGAAAGGTTATCGGCTGTCTAGATTCTACTAGTGTGGTTGGTTTCTGGGGCTCCATTGGTGCTGCACATTTTAGGTTGCAATGTGAACAGCTGAAACCTCGAGCATTCTTTTGAGCACTCTGGTTGGTGATGAATGGAATGAGGCTTAGTCATGAGAGATTCTATGTGCAGAATGCAATCGAGCATGTCAAGGCTTAAAATTTTAGACTGGTCTTCTTAAATTCTGAGGTTGTGAGTATCAATGTATAACGTGATGTGCACCATTTTTTGGGTGCTCAGATTTTTTTCTTCAATTTTTATAAATTAAAAAATATGGGATCAGAAACTTGGAATATCCTCTGCTTCTTACTCAATAGGAAATAGATAAGGTTAACCACTATTTTTTATGTTGTCCTTTATACCTATGAACTTTGCCCCTTCAACATGAGCGATGTCCTACTTACCAAATTAGTCTTCAGTTGCCTGATTTTTACATGCAATTGTTGTATTTAAAATTTTGCATTTTTTCCAAGTAACTTTAGTCATTATAACTTAAATAAGTGTCTACATCTTTTTTGCCAGGTTGATCTTGGGTCATTACAGGACACCGTTCCTACAGATAAAGTAGTGGTTTTGCGAGGTGGTTGGACACCATTTGGTAGAGGAATTTCTGGAGAGATCTTATTGCGCCTTACGTATAAAGCCTATGTTGAGGACGAAGAAGAGGATGCCATAAGAAGGGAATCCCTGGACAGATTTGTATCTGATGATGAAATGTCCGATTCTGAAGAAATGAATGGCTTTTACCAGCAAAATGGAAGTGCTTCCACTACTGAAAGAGGAAGAGAATCCTTTATGGATGTATTGACTGCTTTACTTGTAAGTGAAGAGTTTCGAGGTATAGTAGACTTTGAGACAACATCAACCAAAAATAAAAGTTCCATGAAATTCAAATCATTGATGTCAGAATCACGTGATCAAGATGGTGACAAAACATCAGAAAGTTCTGGAGGTACTGCAACTGTGGTTTCAAATCTTGTTTTTTTGAAATTGGTCCTTCTCTAGAACTCACAGTAGAATCTTTCCTTTTTTTCAGCGTCAGCTCTGTTGTGGCTTGCTGCGATCACTAGCATCACTACATTAATTTCTATAAATATTGGTGGTGCAAGCTTATTTAATCCCTGATTGGTGTGTAAAATACCACATGCCAATTACTGTTCTTTTGAAACAGGTACCTTAATGGTTATTTTCATTTAAGTGTCCTGTAAATGTTGCAAGAGAATTACAAATTTTCTAAACTATATTATTTATAAATAATATCAGTTAACATAAAAAAATAATAAAGTGCAGTTTGTTGAATCCGCCTACTTTCAAAATGCCCAACCTGTACACACTTCCTTTCCAAAATAAATCAAAAGAGGGGAAGCACTACGTAGATTTACTGAATTTGTTGTAAAAATATTGGTGTCAGACTGATAACTCCCAGCGGATCGCCGATGGTCAGTTCTATTTTTCACATGTTTTCGAATAGGACTAACAAAAAATAGAGTTTTTTGTACTTGCACGTCTCTTTCATTGACTTCTTTGCATCAAGGAAGTTTTTGTTTACTTATTTTCACCCGCAGATTCATGTTATTTTTTGTTACCGTTTTGAACCATCATTGCACCACGTTAATTTTTTTACTGTGGCAGTTACCCTGTAAGATATTTATCACAGAACTTATGTTGATTTGTTTTTTTATCTCCCCTCTTGGTTAATGGCTATTTTGATCCATCAAACATTTCTCTCCTATTGTTTGAAGTGAGTGATTTTTCTTTCTTTCGGTAATCAGTTGCTTTCTTCGAGGACTCCTGGATGGTATATTGAGGCCCTTTCTTCACCTTGCATTATCCAGAATTGCTGGGTTAGTAAAGAATTTTGTGTACTATTATGATGTTGACGTTTCAAAAGCTTACGGAGCTTATGAAGTTTTGTACAAAAATCTTGACTTTAAAGAGGTCCAGAAGGATATATTCAGATTGGCCAAAGCCAGAAAAGAAAGACCAAAGATCTTTCTCAGTGAGATGCATTAAGGATGAGGAAGGACACATGCTTGTTACTCAGAGGGATGTAAGGACTAGATGGAAGCCCTATTTCCACAAGCTTTTCATTGGGGAAGGAAATAGAGAGATCACTTTGAGAGATCTAACTAGTAGTGAAAGTTACTTGAATCGTACATGCTATAGACGAATACAAAGGAAGGAAGTAAAGGAGGTTTTGAAGGTTATGAAACATGGGAAAGGTGTAGGACCTGATGACATTCCTATAGAAGTATGGAGAGTTCTAGGTGATCGTTGTTTGACTTGGTTTACAAATTTATTCAATGTTATTTGACGAAGTAAGAAAATACTTGAAGAATGGAGGAGAAGCATCGTGGTGCCTTTTTATAAGAACAAAGGAAACTTTCAAAATTGTTTGAATTACAAAGGTATCAAGCTGAGGAGTCATACCATGAAAATTTGAGAATGTGTGATCGAAAGAAGGTTGAGACAAGTTTCCAAAGTAAAAGAAAACCGATTCAGATTCATGCCAGGTCGCTCAACTATTGAAGTCATCCACTTGCTGAGGAGAATAATGGAGATTTATAGAGATAAAAGAAAGAACCTCCATATATTTTTAGTTGATTCAGAAAAGTCTTATGATTTTGTTCCACATGAGATATTGCGGAGAGTTTTGGAGAAGAGACAAGTACATGTCCTATATATTAACCTCGTAAAGGATATGCATGATAAGGCTTCATCTTGTGTAAGGATCAAGTACAGGAAGACTGACTATTTTGACATCGACATTGGTCTGCATCAAGGGTCAGTTTTGAGTCCATTCCTTTTTACATTGATTATGAATGAGCTGACTAGTCACATCCAGGATGAGATACCTTGGTGCATGTTATTCACTGATGATATTGTGTTGATTGTTAAGACTAAAGATAGAGTAAATGAGAAGCTTGAGGTCCAGAGACATGCATTAGAAACTAAAGATTTTCATATAAGTAGTTCTAAGACTGAATATATGGAGTGCACTTTTTATGGAAAGCAATGGTGGAGGAATCAATGTGAAGATTGGTTACGATAACATTCAGTAGAAAGATTCTTTTGGATACTTGGGATCTATTTTGCAACATGACGGAAAAATCGATGGAGATATTACTCATAGAATAAATGAAGGTTGGCTAAAATGAAGAGGAGCCTCTACTATTTTATGTGATAAGAAAATTCCTTTTAAAATCGAAGGAAAGTTTTACAAAGCATCCGTGAGACATGCTATGCTCTAGGATCTGAATGTTGGCCTATGAAACATAGACGTGCAGAGAATGGCAGTAGCAGAAATGAAAATGCAAAGGTGGATGTGTGAACATACACGTAAATATCAAATTCAGAATGATGCAATCGGAAGGAAAGTTGGTGTAGCTTCGATCGGGGATAAGATGTTAGAAAACCACTTTAGGTGGTTTGTCCATTTGCAAAGGCGGTCGGCTCATGCATCAGTTAGAAGATGCGAGTTTTGAGATATTGAGCCGGCTAAGAGAGGGTGAGGAAGACCCAAAAAGTGTTGGAATGAGACTATCCGAAGGGATATTAGTTTTTAGGATCTAAGCCCAAGAATGACCATGATAGATCTGAATGGAGGCAAACAATCCATGTAGCTGACCCTACTTGATATAGGAAAAAGCTTTCTTGTTGTATTATGATGTTGATGTGAGTGTTGGTATTTAATGAGTATTTTTTCAAACGCTAAATGATGAGAACAGGAGATTAATTATAATCCAAAATTTGTTAACTCAACGAAAATGATATTACAGTTGGCTTTATTATGAAATATGCAGTTGGCTTTATTATGAAATATGATAATCTAGAAGTTGAGCCCAGATGCCAATAAAGGGGTATACAAAGTAAATGTAGAAATAGTTAGTAGTGTTATTATCTCTTTATGGAGTTTGTTGTTATTTCTTTATTTTCTATAGACCTCTCTGTAATTTACCCTTAAGGTCTCTACCTATATAAGAGAGCCTAGGGTTTTCTGAATAAACAACGAAGTCTCTTTCCCCAACATGGTATCAGAGCCACCCTAGGGCTCTCCTACCTCCCGCCGCCCCTTCCCCACCCGCCTCCCTCTTCTCGGAACTGCCGCCCTCCCGCCGCTTCTCTCTCTCCAGCGGCAACCCTCAATCGCCGCCGCCTTCTCCTTCTCCATCTCCAGCGGCAACCCTCAATCGCCGCCGCCTTCTCCTTCTCTCTCTCGCCGCGGTTGGATCCAGCCATCCTTCTGGTTGGATCCCAGCCTCTAGCGGCCTCCGCCAATAGCCCCTGCCAGCCGCCGAAGGGGATCCTAGCCCCCAGCGGCCTCCGCCAATAGGCGGCATCTCCATCTGCTTCCCGCGCACAGCCTCCGGGTGCGTGAACAGCAACACGCACAAGGTCTTCTAGCGGCTCCTAGCCGCTGAAAGGGCTGCCAGCCTCTTGTTAGGCGTGCCCTAGTTTCTTCCACATCCATTCTATGGATTTGAGTGCGTAACGTCTACATACGCACTCAAATTCGATGCAGTTTTTGTAGACATCCAGCATCACGTCTACATATCCTAGTTCTTCTCCAAGCGGCAGTATGTCAGAATCAAAAATTGATATGCCCTCCACCGGCGCATTCAAAGGTCCTGCGCCAATAGTCAAGATGGACAGGTCTAACTATGAGCTCTGGGCTATGCAGTTCATGAGCCTTATGAAGTCGAATGGTAAAAAACATATTCTTACCGAGGATGAGCCCGCAGAGAAGACTGGGATCTATGCCTCTTGGGAGGCTGATGATTCCTATGCAAAGGTCTGGTTGTCCGGCACCTTAACGACGGAGATTGCCAACGACGTCCTCCATCAGCCCACTGTTAAGGCAATGTGGGAAATTCTTGCCGCCACATATTCGCAAGTGCGAAATGAGACGAAGATGTTGCAGCTTCAGCACGACATATTCACAATGAAGCAGAGCGGCAGACCTCTCTATTCTCTTTATACATCCTTAAGAGGGATGTTCGAGAAGTTATACAGTATCATCCCTCTGACTGCAACTCCTGAGCAGCAGAAGGCGTTTCAAAACGCCACCATGGTGGCGTTCTACTTGCGGCCCTTGACCCAGAGTACGATGCAGCTCGATCTCAGATTCTCGCTGATGCAGTTATTCCTCCAGTCGAGGATGTTTACAGACGGCTTAGCCGCATTCCAGTCTCCTCCAGCTCTTCTACTCCACCTCCTTCAGCGATGGCAGTCTCGCGTGGGAGAGGTGGACCACCATCTGGCCGTGGTCGTGGACGTGGCCGTGGACCCCAGGGGAGGGGTGGTCGCTTTGGTTAGACATGCTCCTATTGTCATCGCACAGGACACTCGGAGGAGACATGCTATTCGAAGCATGGATTTCCAGCATCAACACGTATTACAGAGCACTCTCAGTCTCCACTGACTTCTACTGCAAATAGTCGATTTGACGAACTTTTTTTTGAAAGCTCAAAAAAGGGGGAGACACGCGATGGTGTTCACCCCAGTATATTATATTTAAAAAGAACAAGATACTTACATCGTGAGAGGGGGAAGAAGGGAGGAAAAGGGAGAGACCAACGCAAAAACAAGGAATGCGACAACCGGCCCCGAGGCCCAACTAAGTAGACCAATCAACAATTAGGATGGTAGCCGCGGCAGTTACATTCTCCTCGTAGAAGCGCGCGCCCGCGAAAATGGAGTCGTTGCGAGCCCTCCAGATCGACCAAAGGCGCGCCAAGGGGCCCAGCAGATGCGAACGGGGATGCCTTCTGTTGGCCCAAAGGATATTGCAGAAGTCTTCCGTATCGGCCGCACGAGCCCAAGCAACCTCGTCCCATCGATTTGACGAACTTGTGGCCCGTCTCCGAGAGATTATGCCACATGCTTCTGGTGATTCGTCTGGTGGTCCCTCAGATATTGCTGCCACTGCCTCTACCAGTTCTTCCGCAGCCGCAAGCTCCTCAGGTAGATCTACTACATCTCATGATATATCTGACTGGATTATTGATTCTGGAGCCACACATCATCTCTGCCGAGATAGAGGTAGATTACAGGCCTACAGGGACATTCCTCCTGGACGTTCAGTGCAGATAGCAGATGGTACCCATTCGCCCCTTATTGGACAGAGGGAGATTTTCCTGTCCTCCACTTTGCAATTACAGAATGTTCTGCATGCTCCTGAGTTCTCAATGAATTTGCTATCTATTAGTCAGATTACGAAGGATTTGAATTGTCGTGCCATATTTGACCCGTCTTCTCTCATTTTTCAGGACATACTCACGGGCAAGGTGATTGGCTGTGGCTCTGAGCAAAATGGTTTATATCGGCTGGTCCGGGATTCATATGCTGGTGTCTCCTCTCATTCTGCTGGACCAGTCTCTCCGTACATTTGGCACCTCCGATTTGGTCACCTTCCACTTCAGAAAATGCGCCATCTTCTGCCTCAGATCTCTCCTAGTTCTTTGTTTCAATGTGAAGCGTGTCAGTTGGGAAAGCATCACAGGTCGAGCTTCCCACGTCGTCTGAGTCGGAGCAGTAGCTCCCCTTTTGAGTTGTTACATATAGATATATGGGGTCCAAGTCGTGTTCCCGATCATCAGGGACACAGGTTTTATCTTGTGGTAGTGGATGATTTCTCTCGTGTGTCATGGGTCTTTCTTTTGAAATATAAATCTGAAGCAGGAAATGTGATCAAAAACTTGATTAATGAAGTGTTCAATGTCTTTTCTGCAAATATCAAATATGTTCGGACCGATAATGCCCTTGAATTTTGTACACGCTTTCTTTCACAATTCCTGTCATCAAAGGGCATTATTCACCAAACCACTTGTGCATATACCTCACAACAAAATGGTGTCGCGGAAAGGAAGCATCGCCATCTCTTAGATATTACTCGTACATTGTTGATTCAGAGTTGTGCCCCTATTTCTTTCTGGGGCGATGCTGTTCTTACTGCTTGTTATCTGGTCAACCGAATGCCATCCTCAGTCCTTGGTGAAAAGATACCTATGTCCGTTATTTTTCCAGATAAGGAGTTATTCTCACTAACTCCACGTGTCTTTGGTACTGTTGCTTTTGTGCATCGTCTATCTCCCGGACTTGACAAACTCTCTCCTAGAGCAGTCAAGTGCGTCTTTGTTGGTTATTCCAGAACTCAGAAGGGCTACCGGTGTTATGATCCCACAACTAAGAGATACTTTGTGAGTGCCGATGTCACTTTCTTTGAGTCTGTCATGTATTTCTCTCCTGCAGGTGACAGAATGGTACCATCCACTACCACTGATGATATCTATGTTCCTCCACCACCTACATTGAGTACACCTGAGTCTTCCTCTGTGTCTATCTCCACGCCAGCACCACCTCCACCACCCCCACCACCTCCTCCACCTCCACCCAATCCACGGCCTATCATATCACCGTTACCGAAATTCTATACACGCCGGTCAGGTCCTGCTCAGACCACACAGCAGCCGATCATCCCGCCTCAGGTATGTTCAGATGGCATTACTACTGACGGGTCAGGTTTGGTACATGTGCAGGATCCTTCAGTACAGGCAGACACTAGCCCATCTCGTACAGCAGATGATGATCTTGATGTTCCGATTGCTATTCGGAAACAGAAGCGGCAATGCGCAGCTTATCCGTTTGCTTCACAGGTTTCTTTTCACCGTCTCACAGGTGATTTTCAGAGATTTGCCACAGCTTTGTCTTCCGTGGATATACCACGGACATACCAGGAAGCTTTGCAGAATGAATGTTGGCGATTAGCAATGGAAGAAGAAATGAGGGCCCTGCAGTCTCGTGGCACATGGTCTTTGGTCCCTGCACCTTCTGATGCATCCGTTGTGAGCTGCAAATGGGTCTTTACAGTCAAATACCATGCAGATGGAACCTTGGATAGGTACAAAGCACGCTTGGTCGCTCGTGGGTTTACGCAAACCTACGGTGTGGATTACATGGATACATTCTCTCCAGTGGCGAGACATTCTACCCTTCATATTCTCTTATCTGTTGTTGTGGTCCGTGATTGGAGTATATCTCAACTAGATGTCAAGAATGCATTTCTGTATGGAGACTTGCAGGAGGAAGTCTACATGCAGCAACCACCTGGGTTTACTGCTGAGGGGGAGAAGCATATGGTCTGTAGACTTCACAAAGCAATATATGGCCTCAAACAGAGCCCCAGAGCATGGTTCCAGAAGTTGTCCAACCTGATTGAGCAACAAGGATTCAAGAGGTCAAACGCCGATCACTCATTGTTTGTTCAGAAGTCATCGGCAGGTACGGTTGTTATTATGGTCTATGTGGATGATATTCTTGTTACAGGAGATGATGCATAGGGCATAGAAAAGGCGAAGGCATTCCTTGGCCGTCAGTTTGTTACAAAAGATCTTGGGACCCTGAGATACTTTCTGGGGTTAGAATTTGCAAGGAATGCACAGGGTTTGGTAATGACCCAACGGAAGTATATTACAGACTTCTTGACTGAGACTGATATGGATGGTTGCAAACCATCAAGTATTCCTATGGATCCCAGCGTGAGGCTGTATGATGGTGATACTGATGAAGTAGATAAGAGGAGATATAGAGAGATGGTGGGCAAACTCCTCTACATCACCATAACTCGCCCAGACATTCAATTTGCAGTTAGCAGGGTGAGTCAATTTATGGAGCAGCCAAGACAGGTTCGCATGGATGCTATACACATGATACTGAGGTATCTAAAGTCTTCTCCAGGTTCAGGGCTGCTATTCAGAAAGGGCACGGACTTATCTGTCTCAGCATGTGCAGATGCAGATTATGCAGGATGTCCTAAGGACCGAAAATCAACCTCAGGATTTGCAGTGTTTGTTGGAGGCTCTTTGGTTTCTTGGAAAAGCAAGAAACAAACTGTTGTGGCAAGGTCCAGTGTCGAATCCGAGTATAGGGCCATGGCTCAAGCCAGTACGGAAATGATGTGGGTTCGCTCAGTATTAGAAGATCTACATGTAGCGGTACCTCTACCTATGAAGCTTCAGTGTGACAATCAGGCAGCATTGTTCATTGCCAACAATCCAGCTTTTCATGAAAGGACCAAGCATATTGAAGTTGACTGCCATTATACTAGGGACTTGATCCAGAGAGGATTGATATCTACTACACATGTGAGCTCAGGAGATCAGACTGCAGATGTATTTACCAAGCCACTGCTCAGAGGACCATTTCAGAGATGTTCGTCCAAGCTGAGCATGATAGATATCTATGCTCCACCTTGAGGGGGAGTGTAGAAATAGTTAGTAGTGTTATCTTTATTTTCTATAGACCTCTCTGTAATTTACCCTTAAGGTCTCTCCCTATATAAGAGAGCCTAGGGTTTTCTGAATAAACAACGAAGTCTCTTTTCCCAACAGTAAAGAACAAAAAGTTATGCCATTAGCTATCATCCAAGTTTTACCAAGTATTTTTTTAAAGTGAGAAAACAGCAGGGGCCGGTTTTGTTAAGGAATATGACTATCAAGAAGTTGAGCCTCGGTGCCAAAAAAAAAGGTGGCATCCAATATAAGATCCAAATTAAAGTAAAAAAAACACCAGTACAGTCAGTTTTATTAAGGGATATAATTATCTAGTACTTGAGCCTGAATGCCAAAAAAGCGGTATCAAAAGTAAGAACATTGAATATATAGTTAACTCAGACAAATGGGACGTCCTATGATGCTTTCTAGTTCTATGTGCCTACTCAGTAAAAGTTCCAAGCTATCTATAGACAGTGTCATGCTGTGCTGCGGAACAAATTCCAACTGTTTATCAAGCTTGTTTCCATCACAAAAAATCAACAAGGGAGAATGGTATGCAATGTGCATGTTGCACGTCTCTTGGTTTCAGGCAGTTACTTAGCTTTATTGAGTGATAGCCCAATCAGTTTTAAATTTTAGTCCCTGGTATAGAAAACAATAATCTGAACTTAATAGGCAGCTACAATACTTCAAGATGGTCATGTTGACTGCCCTGCTCTATGGAAAAAGCTGCCTCATAGCCATATTCCATATTTAAATTTCTCATTAAGCAGGCTCCACTCCCACCCAATTCTCTCTAAATAGGTGCCTTTGGACTAAATACATGACCGTGCCCTACCAAGATTGATGCAAACAAAAAATTTCATCAGTGAAGGATATTTTTTTGACGGTGGAAAGATTATTTGGTGGAAGAAGTTGGAGGGAGGAAGAAGAGAAAACTGGCCGGTTGCGAGGGATTTGGAGAAAGAAACACGGAGATTGCGTGGTGGGAAAAGAGAGAAGAGGAGAGATACGAGATAACTCTCAATGTTTTTAATTAGGGATTTTGCCTCGGCAGACCCTATAATCTTTTCAAATTACCTCCACGACCTTTGAAACAACCTAATTCCCACTCGTCCCCGTAAACTTGTTCTGTCTTCCTCTCTCCTTCCTTATTCTCCTCCTCCTCCTCCTTCATCCTCTTCTTCATCCACAGATCCCGCAAGAGATTAAGAACTTCTGCCGCCTGCTGCATCTCACGGTGGCACAACGGCGAGGAGGGAGCTTGGCACGGCGGTGGGTGGGGGTTCGAGGTGGAGCTCAGCGGGGGGCTTCGAGCAGGAGCTCGGGGGGGGGGGGAGGGGGGGGGGGGGCTCGAGCAGGGGCGGAGTGGCATTGGGGCGTATGGGGGGGGGGGGGGGTTCAAGGATGGAGCTTGGCACAACAATGGTGGGGGCGGGACTTCGAGGAGAGCAGCGTCGGGTGGGGGTTCGAGGCGGAGGGTGGTGGAAGCTAGAGAGTATCTTAACTGTTGAGATCTTTAGGAGGTCGATGTATGTGTGGGAGGGTAAAGCAAGCTGATTGGATGTTGCTGCTGGGGAAGTTTTTTTATTTTGCTGCTGATGTGGTGGAAGCTGATTGGATTTTGCTAGGGCAAAATGCCCCCTCCCCCTCCGAATTTTTGGGAAAAATCACAACACCCGCTATCACATAATTCTCTTCAAGTTGGATTCTAAAAATAGAATTCAACTTTGAGAAGGAAGCCCCCCACCCTATACGACTCTCTCCTAAATAATCTTTCTCTCCCTCTTTATGTTTCTCCCTCTCTCCTTATTTCTCTAAAACAGTTTCCAAGGTAGGAAAAGGTCGTTTTTATTATTTGGTTATTTGCTTTACATTATGCTATTAGTTTTTTAAGATAATAGAAATAATTCAACGTCTAGGTGACATGCCACAATAAAACTCAATCAGAATGGATTTCATTTATAAGTTTATTGTTTACAAATCTGATGGCAAACAAATATTCAGATTATTCTTGCTATGAGGCCAATGTTTCGTGTTGAACAGTGAGGGACAATATAAATGTGAAAGTAACAATACTCACATGGAAAATATATTTGATGACTTAAATGCATTCAGATTTTTTACATTCCAAAATATCTAGAGCATACTCTTTATTCATCAAGTAGTAGATATTATTATTTTAGAAAGTGAAGAATGTCATATTATTAAAACTTGTTCTATATATTGTGAAAGGTAGCCCAATAACTAAGAATCATTTCACTTTATCTTATCTT
The DNA here is from genome assembly GCA_037367405.1 of Ottelia alismoides. Lineage (NCBI taxonomy): Eukaryota > Viridiplantae > Streptophyta > Magnoliopsida > Alismatales > Hydrocharitaceae > Ottelia > Ottelia alismoides. The sequence goes on from JAZKJV010000391.1 coordinate 593,653, forward strand.
AAAATCTTTTGAGATCAATTGTTAGAGAAAAAATTAAACATATTGAATGCAAATTTAAATATTCATATCAGCAAAAAGAATTAAACCGCAACATAATTAGATTACATGTTAAAAGACATAATATATACCTTTGATTCTTAGCATATAATAGATAACCATATCTATGCAAATACTCAAATGAGAAATCATGGATTAAGAAACGCAATATAGAACATGGTATACATTTTTTTGAAACCTAGGTATGCAAATTATATTACGTGAATTTTATTACTAAAATTTCTCAATTATGTAATTTTCTTGATTTTGTTTAAAAAACTTACAAATATGGATTTTTTTATTATTAATGTTGCTGAATTGATCCATGCATTTTTAAGTATGTAAGAAGCTTTTATCAAAAATACATACAAAATATACAACTTGTCACATTTAAAGTTTTATTGAAACATATGTGTTGGAGTATGTAATAGATGGGTAATTGGATCTCTCCAAAATCCATCAACCCCACTCATGTTTGGTCCCACATGGATGAGTAGTGTGACTCCATTATGTCTGTGGGGCTATATAGGAAGCCTCACACCCCATGTACTCATTGAGAAAATTCGATAGAAGATCTAGCCCTTTGAGGCATTCTTCCGCGGTTTCATGCCGCTCCTTATGGAGTAGGGTTCCACGTAAATTTCCCGTGTTCTTTCTCTATTTATCTACCCCGCTTCCACATTCTAGATTTCAAGATTCGACTTTATCTTCAAGTTCAGTTATCATTATTCATATTGTTCATGTGACGAGAGAATTATTCTTGGAATTTCCGCATTGAAGATTGTATTTTATTCCCCGAGATCATGCAACAAGTGATTCTCTAGGGTTCTACGAACCCTAATTCCTTGCGGCAGCCCAATCAAGGCAATGCTTCCCCAACCGGAACTCTACGTTAATAAATACATGATTGTTTTTAACATGTACCCCCTCCTATATGACATCCTGGCTCCGTCCCGGGGGGGTGGCTTCTTATCTTTCTTTAGGGGGGAGTTGATCATTCTCAAGGTGGTCCTGCTGACGATACCCATTTTCTTTTTCTACCCGACCACTGCCAGCTGGTGTGTGGTTCCAGTTGGAGTCCTTAACATGAATTCTTCTGGGTTAAGTATCGATGGGGAGTCCCGCTATTCCTCCAGTTTGGCGGGATTCAGTGACTGAAGATGGGGGTCTTGAGGCTTAAAGAAATTAACAAGGCACTTTAGATGAAATGGATTTTGCGGATGTGAGATGAGAAGGATGCCATTATTTATCGGTTAGTGAGGAGTATTTATAGCTTTATCCAGGGTTTGGAGGTCCCTTGCGAACTTATTTCGTTTCAATTTTTTGGAGAGGGGATTTTGGTGTCCTTCCTGAAGCGGTCCCTTTTCTACAACAAGCGGGAGGATGGGTCCCTTTGTGACTAGATTCTGGGGCTTATTTCTCTGGCTTTCACCAAGATTTGACTGTTTCTGAGGCTTGGTCTGATGATATGTGAGCTCCTTCATTCACGTCCGCTTCCTCTGAGTAGAAGTTGTGTGATTGACAGACCCACTTGGCATGTTGGATGGGTCGTCCGATTGCCGCGATCACCGGATTTGGTTTGATGGGGGACTTACTTTAAAGAAGTCTTACATGGTCCTCGTGGCTCATCTAGTTTTGACCTGGGTGATCTGGCATGGGATTACAGACTGGATTGGGAGTCAAAGCCCATGCTGAGAGTGAAGCTCTTCTTTTGGCTGCTTAGGTGGGAGTGGGTGATGACAAATGAGTCATAGTGCCAAAATTCTGAATGCCACAAATGGGGAATGCACATTGTGTGTTGAGTCTATGAGGATTCGAGTCACCTTTTCTTCTCATGTGATCGAGCTAAAGAGCTTTGGATCCCCGCCGACATTGATTGGATAGACTTCTATGTGCATGGATAGGCTATAAGAGTTCCTTGGTGACAGGAACGATCAAACTCGTAATGATCGGCTCTCGTTGAGGGCTCTGGTTTGACTGCCCTGGCTTGTGCGAATGGTGTAATCCGTAGTGAGAGATTTTAAGTAGAGAATATAATTGAACATGCCATTGCCATCTTTGAATCTAAGAACTTGTAATTTTTAGTTTGTTTTTTAATATATATATATATATAGGGCATATCCAGAGGGCACTGTGCCGATTTGGGTCGTGGTGAGCACCAAACGTGGGCTCGCCACGTGTATGTGTCGGTTCTATTTGGAAGGGGACGGTTTTGGCAATAACAATGTGCATGCATTATTAACATAATAAGAATTCGAATTAAATCATTTCCTTAAAAATAGGTGGTCGGTTTTAGTAAGCTAAAAAATACGCATTTAAATTATTGTCGGCATATATTCTATTTATGGAATGATCATTCCACGTTTGGATTAGAAAAGATAAATTACTAATTATAATTATTGATTACGTCAATTACTAATGTCCATACAATAATTACCTATTACAAGTATACATATTACTGAACACATTATGATTGTTACTGAATTTATAGCTATTTTACATCTGTAACATTACATTGTACAGAGATCAGTAATTTATTCATGTTACTCAAGTAATACATATTCAGTTCTCAAGTAACTATTGTTGTGGGATCAGTAATTAAGTATGTGAATTACTAATGTCCATACAATAAGTACTGATTACAAATGTCCATTTTACTGAAGTCATTTTGATTGTTACTAATGTTATAGTTACTTAATACTTTGAGTCTTACTGAAGCACTTCTTATTTACTTATATAACATTTTTAATTACTTATAATGTATCGAGTGTTACTGATAGCAATACATAAGTTACTGGTTACATGATTTTTTATACTTATTCCAACTTACTTATTCCATTACCTTCTTTTACCTACAATTTATTATATGTTACTGATGCTTCTATATATCTTACTTGTTTTATTCTTTGTTTTGAATTACTATCGAATCACACCTTCTTTACTTATGTAGCATATTTTATTACTTGTAATACGTCAAGTGTTACCGAAAGTCACACATAAATTACTTAATTATAGTTATATGGTGAACATCCAAATGTCAACTGTCTTCTAGTTCATTTAGATGATGTTGTTTTGCTCTCGCTCCTCGGCATAACAACAGCTTCTTCAAGACACCAAATTGTGCATTGTTCTGCAAGAAACAAAAAGTTAATTTATATCCGTGAATAGTAAGAATTGTATAAAGAAAAGTAATTCAGCAATATACTCACTTCAGTAAGAATCATTGAATGACAAGTAACTTGTAATGAATTGTTAGTAACATTTATTATATGATAAGTAACTTGTAATGATTGTTAGTAACTCAGCAATATACTCGCTTCAGTAAGAATCATTCCATGACAAGTAACTTGTAATGAAATGTTAGTAACGTTTGTTATATGATAAGTAACTTGTAATGAATTGTTAGTAACTCAGCATTATAGTCAGTATATCTTCAAAGTAACACATTAAAACTAACAATTTTGTTAGCAGTAGTAACATAAAATATCTTATAAGTAAATTAAGAAGATATATCAGTAACTCAGTATATATTCAAAGTAAACCATTGAAAGTAACAATTGCGTTATCATTAGTAACATAAAATATCTGAGAATACTTGCTTCAGTACTATTTTATATCCGAGAATAGTAAGAATTGTAAAAAGAATGGTAACTCAGCAATATACTCGCTTCAGTAAGAATCATTCAATGACAAGTAACTTTTAATGAATTGTTAGTAACGTTTGTTATATGACAAGTAACTTGTAATGTGTTGTATTTATAAACTTACTGATTGTTTTAATATAGTTACTGACAGTCAGCAATGAAGTTACAATGTTACTAGAGTTACTTGTTATTATTATAAAGTTACTTCTACATGCTAAAAAGTTACTGATGGATAGTGTAAATATTACTTGTTATATATGTAAGTTAATAAAATACTAGTAATGGTTTACAATGTTACCAAAGTGTATATTAATTGTTACTGGTCATTATACGATAGTTACTAGTACAAGTTATATGGAATTTCTTACTAACATATATATAAAACTTAATGATACATGTAATAAAGTTACTCAAAGCCAACAATAAAGTTACAAATTTACTGTGACTTTTTATTATATGAAATCAAAATAACTTCGATAAAAAATCAATTAGGAATACAAATCGTGTATCAAAATGAATAAAAATCGATATTATGAATAAAACTTTCTCATATTCCAATCATACTTCTCGAATAAAACATCGCTTACGATAAAAAATATGCAGTATTCATAAAAAAAATTAATGTATTCATCATCTCGTCGTATTGATCCCAAAACAAACATTGCTAAAAATCAAAAAATCATTAGAACAACGAAATTATGATAGAAATAAGTGTATAAATTATGAAATCGAATCACATACCTCCCATCTTGCGTTGGAACGAAACAAATGCCATGCGTTGGAATGAGATGATAGATTTTACCAATCAAATGCACGCGCCTTCCTCTTTCCACAAATGCAATGCTATTTTTAGCAATGTTCTAATTTCCGATTTTGTTTTATTTCCATACAAAACCGGTTCCTATTTTTTGGGATTAAACGGTTCCTATTTTTTTGCGATGGACGGCTAGGATTGGGTGCTTATCCGAACTCAAATGGGCCCTGTGCTCTCTGGATAAATTCCCTATATATATATATATATATATATATATATAAAAAGCTTGCTGAGCACTGATTCCGTTACCCATTCTTTTTATCCTCAAATTATACCAGCTTAAAAGCAATATGCTGAGGGGCTGTCAAACGTATATAAACCCACCTCACATGTTCAGGCTGTGAAGCTTCCGCAATGGAAGCTTGTTATTGAGGAGGAGATGGCTGCCGTAATTTTTGTGGCACTTGGATTTTGGTGGATCCATCTAATTTTCTACTCATTTTCCCCTTGTTATAGAGGAGGAGAGGGCTACTATCCTTCTTTCCTTGTCTTTTCTTTCAAATTAATGAATTGAAATGTACCATTGCTCGTGTCACTGCTCATCTACTCCTGATTTGATTTTATTCTTTCCCTCTGAAGTTGATACCTAATTGTGTCTAAACGTCTACGTCCTTAATGAATGCAATAAGTTTTCGATTATAAGAGATTAAAGGGAATCCACATTCATTTCATTTGTATACATGCAGTTTTTTGGCTTGAGTAGAAAACTGATTTTTATCCTCAATCAACATTCGGATGCATTTGGATCCATGGCTATTAACTTATTATGAAGGGTTTTCATGCTTCTATTCCTACTGTATATTGCCATTGCCCTTTTTGTTTGATACAAGCATTGTCGTAGAAGTCACCTGACTAGCCCGACAAGTAGGTCCAACTCGGGTAGTTGGTGGGATGGCCGACCTAGTATAGACTATTTCCGATTAGACCAACTAGTCGATCGATTTTTGCTTTTTCAGTTACTTCTTTTATTTCATTATAATAGTATAAAAATGTACAAATCTATTTAAATATATGCGAATATAACAACAACAAAGCCTTTTCCCACAATAAAGTAGGGTCGGCTACATGGATTCTTCGCCTCCATTCAGATCTATCTTGGGTCAATCCCGGGCTTACATCCACAAAACTAAGATCCCTTCGTATGGTCTCTTTCCAACACTTCTTGGGCCGTCCTCGCCCTCTCTTAGCCGGCTCAACATCCCAACACTCGCATCTCCTAACTGGTGCATCAGCTGATCTTCTTTGCAAATGTCCAAACTATCTTAAGCGGTTTTCTCGCATCTTATCCTCGATCGGAGCTATACCAACTTTCTTTCTGATTGCATCATTCCAAATCCAATCTTTACGTGTGTGTCCACACATCTACCTTAGCATTTTCATTTCTGCTATATTCATTCTCTGCACATGTCTATGGTTCACAAGCCAACATTCAGATCCATAAAGCATAGCAGGTATCACGGCCGCTTTGTAAAACTTTCCTTTAATTTTTAAAGGAATTTTCTTATCACAGAGAACAACAGAGGCTCCTCTCCACTTTAGCCAGCCTGCAAATATATGCGAATATATGTATAAAAATTATTTACATATTTAAAATAATTTAAAAAAATCAAAGGTAATTAAAGCCCGACTAAATTCGATTAGTTGCCCGACTGTCGGTTAGTCCTTAGTCAATGACCCGACTGACCGACTACTGATTTTGCAATACAACAGCTCGCTAAAAATCTTCTGCATAGCCGTGGCTGGGCTAACTGGTATTTACAATCTTGTGCAGGTATGGCCTTGTATAGATTGCATGGAATGGGTTCTTCCTTCACCTTGTCAGGATGGCGAATTGGTAGAGATTTAACTCCACAGCCGCCATCCCGCTTCTTTTGTAGTCTCATCCAATATTCGATCTTTGTAAGTATTACCCTTTTTGACCCCGTATTGTAATCAACTCATGGTGAAATAAAATTAATCTTCTTTGGTTAAAGTTATACTCCATATCCTTTGAAGGTAGATATGACTTGAAACCTTCCTAGCGTAAAATCTCACGATAGTCTGTGCAGTGCTGGCCTCGTTCTCCTTGTATCATTTTTCGGGGAAATTATGGCATCCCTTTTTATGTAAATGCCTTACAATAACCTTATACATTTTCTGTTGTTATTTTGCACTTTTCCAAGCATCATTTTACGGGATTCCTGTGTAGTATTTTTCCTCTACTTGTCGAAAAGTTCACATCTATACGTAAATCGCAAGTCATCTATGAGAATGTGGAGTGGCTGAAGAGCACCTCTATGCATCAGGGTGCTGCTTTGACACCACCTCGTCATAGGCTGTTGGATCTTGATTGAACGGTTATGTTGAGTCCGGAAGAAAGTTCACGCACCGACATGTATTGTCGTTTCCCTTTGCGTATTCAGACGTCAATTTGGTGCAATGTTGAGGGAGATGTTCCGCAGATTTCGACATAGAAGACAGGCGATGTGTTGCTAATTGGCAGGACAGGATTTTCCTCATCTGACTTTCGTGGTACATGCTTGGGTGAAACTGGAGTTTGAGAGGTGGATATGATCCTTCTTTCTTTTTTCCATTTGACTTTCCTTTCTGTGCTCTCTTGTCACATTTCAGATGCTTTTCACAATCAATATGAAGTCGGGAGATTACAAGTGGACAATCTTCTTCAAGGTAAGCCGATTTCACGTGCAAATGACTGGTGCAGTTATAAAACTAAAACCATATTGCAGAGCTCTCTGTATCTTTTATATCCTCAGAGGGATTATTAATTCTTTCTGTTTAAAGGCTGAAAAATATGCAGATAAGGGAAAATTACATATATGACTTTGTACAATTTATTAAGGTAGATCCTATAAACTTTGTCAATTACCTCTCCAATCTTTGAAACAACATAATTCTCCCTCGACTCCGTAAACTTGACAACTCTTACCTCATGAACCTTGCAGTTAATCTGTTTGAAGCCCGTGAGGGTTCTTGGGGTAATTTACATGGTCGATGGGGGTAATTACGTTGTGCAAAAGTTCGTAGAGGTAATTTAAAAAGTTTATAGGGTCTGCTGGGTAAAAATCACATTCATTAAACGCAATTTAACCCTCAAACCTTAATGACTACATCACCAGTTAGAGAATATTGATAATGCCACCAAAGAACCTGCACCTCCTCGACCTCCATGTTGATAAATGCATCTTGGATGCCGGTATAAGTTTAGCTTTGAAGCCGGTGTCGCGGGCCTCAATTCTTTCTAGATCATATGTTGAAAAATACAACTTCAACATAATATGACCAAGGTTTTAAAAATCAGATCAGACATTGAACCAGTTTGTCTTCGATTTGGTCCAATCGGGTCGGACCGTCGGTCCAAACCGGTCGGACCGGTGATGATGTTAGCATGACGTCATCATTCCTATCGACTCGGAAAAAATAAGACCGGGCTTATTTTAATGGTCAGACCGGTCGAACCGATTTTTTGAACCGATAAAATCGGATACATACATACATATATATATATATATATATATAAGTATGTATTTATATATCAATGAAATAATCGTTTAAAATGTCCAATATTTAAATAGAATAATATGATTGTCTATTTCGAGTAAAACTCTACAAAAGTTAGTCACATTTTTAAGAATTATTTATGAATATAATATTGTAATCATTATTTATAATTGCTTCTAGATTATTACTCTAAAAAAGTATTGACAGAACATATATTCCAAAAAAGAGAGGGACATAACTTATATCGTAGAAATTAAGGGCATAAGTGATAAAAATCACATTATTTCATTATTTAACCTTTGTTTTTTGAAAATTTACCAAACCATCAAAATTGGGTCAATCCGGATCAACCCGGTACGACCATTTGGGACGAACCCGATTTTTTATTTTTTATTTTTTTTGAAATTAATTACACAAAACTGGCTGAATCGACCGGGTCGTAGCCGGTTTCGGTCCAACCGGTCCGACCGCTCCGATCTGGTTTTTTAAACCCTGAATATGACTTCAACATATGATTCGTGAAAATGAGCTATTTATGAACGTTTTTAATTACGTGAATATTACAAATATTACGTATATTAATTTAATTGAAAAAAATATATTCGTGAATGCTATTAATTATTAAATGAATTAATGTCAAAATGCATTTATTTATGATATGCTCCTAAAAAGGATATTATTTGTGAGTGCGAATACAAGAAGTGCCCGATCGTTAAGATTTGTCTCAATTTGATTTTGAGCTAATGTGATTTAAGGCTCAAGAGACACCAAACAAGTAAATTTTAGCAAACTCCAACTATGTGGAGATAAATTCAAAATATTGTGTGCCACGTTATTTCTTGATGGAGTCGAAAGTGGTGGGGAAATCACAAATGCTGCGTGGGGGTGAAAAGCGATCTGCATAAATACATTCCATGTGTTTAACCAAACTCAGGCAGAAGAGACTTATTCGATGGTCAGTGTTAAACGCCTTTGGTCTCAAATTTTGGTGGTTGCTTTTTCTAATAAACGTTGGTACATTTCTTTCTGTTATTTATACCATTAATTGAATAGACGGGGTGGAAGAAGGGAGGAGACCCTCGAAGGAGGAAAAGGATCCAAGTAAAAGAAATGAACGAGGGACTGTATGAGGTGAAAATCTCATGTACGATTCTGAGGGATGCTATGGGTGACTTAATTGTCAACTTTTCCACTATTATCCCCCCCTCCCCCCCTCCAAAAAAAAAGGAAACCAAACTCTGCCTAACGTAAAGTTGTACAAGTACGATTAACCTCTAGATTTGAAATCACTTTCTTGAGAAATGAAGTCGTAGGTGCACGTAGTTACGTAGCCAAATCGACTACTCCAATATCACTCATTCATGAAACGATTTTTGATACAAATATAACCAACGTTTATTGGAAAAATAACCCAAAAAATCAAGACCGAAAGCAGTTAGTAGTGGCCATCGAATATGTCTCTTTCGCCTGACTTGTGTTAAAAGCATGACATATATTCACACCATCTCCATCTTCGACTAAAGTATTTTCCTCGAGGCGCTCGGTCAGCTTGCTAGGATAGAAAATGTGGTAGTAACATAGAATTCTTCGATGCTGAAATTTAAGCAGTTGTAGCGTATGGGTGGGGTGATTTTGGGAGAGATGAGAGGGAGAAGTTAGTAGCACTTTGGCAGGTACCTTGTATAGTTCGTTGGCGACGCTCCTTCCGAATAAACATGTTCTTATGTAAGTATGATTCGTTTTTTTACGTGCATTCCTTCCAAAATATGTGAGAAGTTAGAAATAGGAGGTTTCGATCTAGTTTGGAATTCATGATCTCTAAGATTTCAATGCCATGCCCATTACCTTAGAAAGGTAATAATGCGGTTCGTTTTCTCAAAAAATTGTTTTGATCTAGTTTTGAGCTAGTGTGTTAATTGAGGCTACTTAATTCCTTCTGCTTCATCAGACTATTGTGAAACAAACCTTAATTAAAGATCAGGTATCATCACGTTGTCACTTTTGAGTGCCCGAGTAAATCATTGAAATCGGGTGTATAGTTTGATGGAGTTTTTCGTAACTTACTCTGTTATGAAATATCGGATCAATTAAGCGGAAGTTAACAACGCAAAACAATATATGTGTGAGTGTGTTCACCAAATACTTACAAATCGAAGGGATCACATTTGGAAGATATAATCAGCTATATAAAGTTAGCCCTCAATAATGCACACCTATAACATACAGAGAAGCAATTAAATAAATTATACGACGGCGTTATTTAACAGCGCATCAATGGAAGGGCATTTAGGTAAAAAAAATCGGAGAAAACTGCGTGTTTGTTAATACGAACAGTGGAGGAGTCTTGGAGAAGTCGCTATCTTGAAGGTGTTGCCTATGCAAAAAAAACACTAATTATGATCGGGGCCAAAACCAGAGAAGAAGACGGCGTGCAACGGAAAGGAAGAGCTACATCTCCTCATATGCAAACCAATGAATGATGTAGAAGATATGTCTCAAAAATAAGAGGTGGAGATGCGGGGTATCGATCCCCGTACCTCTCGCATGCTAAGCGAGCGCTCTACCATCTGAGCTACATCCCCTATGTAGCAAAACCTTAATATCATATTATAGTATTTTGTAACATCTTCTATGCTTTAATAGCACAATACTGAAGATGACGTCGCCCGGACTCGAACCGGAGACCTTCAGTGTGTTAGACTGACGTGATAACCAACTACACCACGACACCATTTTGAATGCTTAAAAACGTTAATTATTTACATCTAATAGTAAGCATCCCATTTTTTTTACAATGACATATACGTAATGCCATTTTTTGAATGCTTCAAAACGTTAGTAATCTACCCGTGAGCAGAATCTCATGCACTTGCAATGACATATATGGAACCATGCTCCTACTCTTCATGACATATACGTAATGTCATTTTTTTGTAATCAAACCAAATTAGATAGTTTTTCTCATGGAGTTTGAGATGCCATTATTATGAAGACTCTTTGAAGTCATATATTGACTTAGCAGTCAAAGAATAAGTCTCTTAGAAGTCTATTCTGACTTTCTGAGTATAACACTTGACAATTAATTTTATTTTGATGCATTGATAGTCCATCAACTTGATATTTTTTTATTAAATACACACTTGCATCCCATGAATTTCATACCTTCTATAAAACCAAATAGCTCACATACACTATTTCGCTCAATCGAGTTCACCTCATCCGTCTTGGCGCACATCCCTGACTTGGACTCATTTTGATCTATTGCTTTGTTAAGGGATATGGGGTCTATATAATTCACTACATCCTCAACTATATGTAACATGGTATTTCACATCCCTTCCTCCGCCTCCCGTACACCTCGTCCACAATTTCACGGGCGAGGCCCATCCTCCCGTACCCACTCTTGGGGGTCCCTCCTCTCCACCTCACCCCCCGCTTCATCTCGGAGCTTCCATGGAGCTCCTTGGATCATCATCGGTTGCGGGGGAGCAAGGCGGAGCTCTGGCATGGTCGTCAGAGCTCTGTTTGCTCCACCAAGAAACGGAGGAGGAGCCGTCAGGAGCTACAGGTGTCGTTGGATGGCGCCCTTGCGGTGGCCATCCAACGGCCTCGAGAAGGCCATGTCATCCTCTCTGAGGCAAGGAGGTTTGAGCAACCTGAACCAAGTCACGAAGCACCAGGAGCAGCCACGTCGCCCGAGCCACCCACAACGCCCGTGCCTAGCTCCATGTGCGGTCCTGGAAAATTACATTCATACCCTCAAACTTCGATAAAACTACAAATTTATCCCCAGGCGCGTGCCTTACATGCATCTGGATAAATTTACATCGGGGCCTCGCCGGTTGTGGGAAATTGCAAAAATACCCCTACGTATAAAAGGAGAAATTATAGAGGACTCCCTTCGAGTTTTGGTATTTGCAAATAGGTCCTTCCAAAGACTGATTTGTAATATTTATCTTCATTTTCTCATGCATTTTTACTACATTTATGCCCGTCGCAATGTTTCTTTCATATCTTGGGCATTTTAGATCCAAATTGAACGATTTCATCATTTCGAAGCTTATTTGATTCTCTATCTAATGGCATATATTATTCACTAATTTAACACTTAATTAAATATGCTATTTTTTGGATGATCTAAGTGTCTTTTGCTCTATAAATATTTGTCATTAATAGATGATTGACCTTATTTTTAGTGCTCAACTTATCGCTGAATTCGATCCTCATATTATTGCTCAAATATTTTAAATCATGGTGTATATTTGTACATACATCTATGCATGCATACATTTCATATTGCATCACACTTTTTAATTGCATTTTAAAATCAAACAAAAAAAAATCCATGCATTACTTGTCTTTACATTATTTTATCTACATTGCATAACTCATCTGTGTAAAGACCTAAGACTAGAAAATACTCATACATTACTGAAATAATAATTTTTGATAAATAGACGAAGAGGCTTGTGTCCCTGTGTTCGACCTTGGTAGACTAGCCAAGTAAAAATTATTCCATAATATTCCGAATTTGTGACTTCCGATCGATCGAATTTCGTCTCATATACTACATTCCTTATTATTAAAGAGGCGATTTTCGGAGTCATCAGAAGGGACATTATAATTATGCGATACTATGTGTCCAGGGATGCTTAGTATACATCTGAGATCGCACAATGTACATCATAGTAGTAGTTACTCATTCATGGGTAATAAATAGAAAGAAGTGTGTAGTTGGGGAAAATTAGCTTAAGGACATAAGTGTACAATACTTTTTACTCGTTGTACGTCTATGATTGGGTAAATAGTTTTTTTATTCATTAACGAAGATAAATAATCCAACTTTTGCTCATTATGTGCTTAAATATAAAGAGATATTTACATCCATAACTTTAGTGTCATAATTATCCCAGGAACCCTGTGTAATCGCAAATTGCATGAGAAATTCCTAGTAATGGTTAATGTTTACATGTATAACTCTCCGTTATGTTATGACGTTAGCACTAACCATGGTTGGGTTACCACCTACCACGTCCTAGTTATGAGGTGGAGATCAAGTGGTTGGGGTTCAATGGCCCAAACTATGTGCCACATGTAGGGTCTCGATGGAATTGGTTGTCGAATCAATATATAGTGCACTTGCAAGGAGATGGATGTTTAGACCTCGTCTCGCCCTCAACATAGTCACTTCATATCTTCCGCCTTCAACTCATCATCTTCGTCACCATCTCCAAGTCAAGGAAGAAGAAGATCCCCCACCCCAGTTATGCCCCCCTTCAGTCGCCGACGAGACCCTTCCTCCTACACCGAGGAACCTGAAGCTACTCGAAAAGGGAAGGTATGTCATCCCCGTCATCTTTGCCTCTAAATTTCTTCTTAAAATCAAACGGGCCAAATGAAAATGAAACATGCATGTACTTTATAGCATGGGCTGGTTCGAAGGACGTGAAGGGATTCTTAGCATTTGCGTCCGGTATGGGGGATACTTCAAGAAGGTACGAGGGTGTGGTGGTGATATGTACTTGTTGGGGAAGCAAGTCATAATAGGAACAAATCCAGATTACACTTGTTGGTTCGACATCATCAATGACAGTGCAGAAGTCGTTCCATGGCAAGCAAAGGACTCCTTAAGTATGTGCTACAAAGTTCCTAATTCCCATCCATCCAGCTACGAAACTATCTCATGGTTTGATTTTTTATGCCCTAATCGATTATGATTTAATCATAATTTTTTTCTTTGTCAGGTATGAGAAGTTATCGGATGAGAAGAAGACGACGGAGATGTTTCACTTGCACCAAGATGGGACGCAGATTGAGTTGGTGGTGGAGTTTGATCAAGATGCAAAAGAACTCGCTGCTGTGGAAAAGCATGTGAATGCAAACCAAGATCCAATCGCAAGTTCTCTAGGGAATGATGTCAATGAAATTGTGGAGGCTTTAGAGGAGTTAGGGAAGGTCGAGCAATGGTACTGGATTAACATTCATATCAGATGCACAGAAGGGGCTAAAGTTAGCGGTGAAGATCATCTTCCCCAAAGCGGAGCACAGGACATGCATGCGACACCTGTATAAGAACTTAAGAAATTTCATGCAGCAACGTTAGGAAGCATTAGAGGAGTGAGGTGGGAGAATTACGTCAGTGACTACTGCAAAGTGGATCGTTATAGGAAAGCCTACTCTTGTGCTTATATATCACCAATGCATGACAAGACTCAGTAGTTGGTGGTCAATCTTCCGTTCAAGATGCAACCACCTCGCACCACATGGCTGTCAGGGCGACCGTGAAAGAACTCCATTCTGCCAAGGGACAAGAATGATGGTAAATCAAGGCATAAATGCAGTAGGTGTAGCAAGTTCGGGCACCAAGCTCACACTTGCAAAGAACCAATCAATGCACCATCAAATATTGCGTGAATGAACAGAGAGATACCAGTACGTCCCTCAACGCAAGCTTCTTCAAGCGCTCAAAATTCAATGGCCAACAAAAGGTATTTATTTTGATTAATTTGCATTTTATGTGGATTAAGTCTTTACTTATGAACTAACATCAACCTAAAATATGTGTTCTTTCCTAGTGGAATTGGGAGTAGGTCGGGGAGTTCTTCGACAAGATGAGGAGGAGGAGATGGCCTACCAAGAAGGGTGCATGGTCGAAAAAGAACAAGAAAACTATATGCCTTTTCAGATGGACCTCCATCCTTGATGAATCGATAGGTACATTACTTCTCATCAAATCTTAGAAATCAAGTAGGATCATCAATCACCACTAAATCTTGGATCTGGTAATGTTGAAGGGTATCCTTATTTCTCACTGTACAAAAAATGCAGAGAGGGAACTGAAGCTTTTTGGTGAATTTTTTAGCACTTCAAGGACAAGCTAATACAGAATTTTGGATATATGTATTTTTGGATGTGTGTATTTTTGGATGCACAAGTGACTTCTTAGATGTGTATTTTTGGATATGTACATAACAATCCTTACATGTATTATGTATTAGCTATGTTAGTTGTTTGTTTTTGGATCCTTACATGAACGATCGCCACTTTATCATGTATACATGAGATTTCTGTTTTTTTTTTTTTGCAAAATATTATTTGAAAACCATGTATGTGATAGCTATGAATATCAAACATGTCGATATTGCTTTTATTCATACAACTATTGCTGAAAGTTTAGACAATACAAGGTTAACATTCTCATCTGTTGGTGGAGATTTCTTGATACAGGTTGTTTTGCTTCGATCATTCTTAGACGATTGTACTCCTTCGCTCCACGATTCATCCATCCAACGAAAGAAATCACCAGTTTTGAAGGTGCATGTGTAGAATCGTGCTCCTTTGCTCCATGATTTGTCGGAGATCTTCATAACAGCTTCGACATCGCAAAGGCAACACACATTAGATGATGATTCCAAGGAACATGACCGCATTTTCTATAATTATCGTAAATATTTGTGAAACAATAATTTGTAGCAACACAAAAAATACAATATTTTGCAGCATCACAAAAAAACAAAATTTGCATCTTTTTCTGTCGTAGATCGCCCAAGTATTTTTGTCAAAAAATCCATTTCAACAAGGGTCTCTACCCCTCATTTTATAGGACGTTGCATGGAGAGAAGATCATCACTGACTATATTTCTAGTCATTGGAGATAATAAATCTGGGGGCATTTTCGTCCACCTCAATAGTTGTCCACCAAAACTAAATGTCTACTAAAACAGGGTTATGTTGTGTAAGATTTAACCTTTGCTCGAGATTTCCCATGTAATTCATCATTACGTAGAGTTCCTGTGGTAATTACAAAATTACTCAGAGTTATTATGAACCTCCTAGGATCCGAGCACCCGTTTATGCTGCATTTGCACTATTATATTCACAAATGATCTCACAAAGTATTGAAAATCAGAAAAAATATTTCGCGTTGCTACTGCATATGACATTCTATCCACGTTCATAACCACAAAGTTAATAAATACAGCAAGATTAATATGTGCCACCAATATTCTATTAATTTTCATAATTTATACATTATGTACAAAAGACTGACAATACATATAATATCCCAAACATGTGCTGAAGAGAAACGGAACATTTACATTATAACAGAACAAATGTTATCCCAACGCTCCCCGACTAGATACCATATCCATCTTAAGAAAGGATGATGCCAGATAGATTAATGTGTACTTTGAGATGATCATCGGTTCTTCAACCAAAATTATACCATATAGTAATAATGAAAACATTTTTGATTATAAGGAAATCTGCTAGGCAAATTCCCAATCATATTCAAGCAAGGAGTTTGATGATTGTGTTTCCAATTGTGATCTAGATCAAATCTAATCAATTTATTGGTTGAGGCTATGTTAATTAAGTAAATAATCATCATTAAATATTTCTCAAATATTTTCCATAATTATTTCATAAAATTAACAATTAATTTCATTAATTGACAATCACAAGGTACTTGATTAGGAATGTAATTTCAACAGTGACCCCTACTTACTAAAATTGACATATCTCAATCAATTCAAATCCAACTTAGACAAAATCAGTTTTCAAAGATGGCTAATTTGATTTAGGACAGAACATAAGTGATATTTCATGCATTTCTAGGCGGATCAAAACAGTAGTTAACTCATTAATCATGTTAAGATTCGCAGTTCCCGCAACAGTGAATACATGTTCATTGAAACAAACATATCTAGAGCAAACAGAATCCAAATTACATAAACTCAGATCCTATGGTTTCCTTATTTAATGGGGAACAAAATTCAAGTGATTAATTCTTGTGTAAACATTTTAAATAAGGCCAAATTTATTACTAAACAGATGTGCGAAAATGAAATGCGACAAAAACTTCGCAACCTTAACAAACCCAAGTCGTCCTAGATTTATGGATCGTATCCAAAACCTTCGACCTAAGGCTTTGATACCACTTGAAGGATATGGGATAATCCTCAAGCGTATCATGGAAGCGTGAGCATCGTATCGAATACGACATAGAACGACTAGTCGCACTAGTTGTTCTATGCAGCGGAATTTAAAAAAAATCATGCGATGAAACCACATGATCCAAGAACGATTCTCGGATCGTTTCATCTAGAACCACATCAAGTATAAAGTAATACATCTTGAAACATGGTTGATCGAGTCTCTACAAAAAGAGACCTCATGTCTCAAATCCGATCGTTGGAGAAGACGCTTGCGAGCGCGGGGATGAGTCGCGTGATCCTTGCAATCCAACAAGTTGATCCAAGTACGGTGAACTCCCGATCTCTTCGTACGAGATCGAACACCTTCTTCACGAGCGTACACTCCAAAGAAGATGGAGAACTGAAGGACGTCGAAGAGGCAGCGCGGTGGCGAAGCGACGACGACTTCTCTCCTCTAGGGTTTGGTGGACGACCACCAAGAAGGAGAGAAGAGAGTTAACATGTAGAATAGGAGATAGAGAAGAGATTTGTATCTCAACTGCATAACCCTAGAGAGCATGGTATGCCTCTCTATTTATAGGGTTTTGGGATCCATGGATCACAATCCATGGGACACATAAAATCAATGGATGAGATTGATTTATGTTTAATCCAATGGTCAAGATTGTTGTTGGTAAAAGCCAACAACTAATAATTTAATTTAGATCAAATATATTTGATAAATAAAAAACAATTCAATCCTAAATCAAATCAATCAAATATGGAGAGATTAGCATGGGGATTACATCTCCACATGGAATAGGTAGGAGGGCTACCAATTTCCTTGTGGGACTTGGTAGCCGTCCACCATGATTCCATGGTGGAGGCAATCTCATGCAATCTCGTGAGATTGCATATCTCCATGAAAATCTCCCATATTTTCCAACAACTTTTGTTGTGATTTATTCTACAAAATAATTCATAATTAATTTTGAGAATATTGCAATCTTGCCATCTGAAATTTACGAATCACATTCACAACCCAAAACAAAATATAATTTACATTTTCAATTAATTATACAATTTGAATCCAATTCATGCCAATAATTATTTAACAAATATAAATCATAGTTAGTTCTTTCTAATACATTATAAATCACATTTATAATATATTATGAATAATCAGATATTGCTATCCACATTATTCTTATCCACAATAATTAAATCACATTTAATTATACTGGATAATTTCTACATGTATCAAGATAATTAAATCACATTTAATTATCATTCTCTTAATGCTCAGATATAATTCAACTATGGAATTATTCTTGAACCCTTTCAAGAATAATGGAATTATTCTTGAACCCTTTCAAGAATAATGTGATTTCTCCGCAGATACTTGGAGATAAGGACAGGGCGATTGTATTGTTCCACGTATAGTGACTTGGATATTGAGATCACATCTCAAATCCAGATCTCATGGACCTCCCATAGATGCTTGATTAAATCAAGGCCGCAAACCTGATCTTCTCATTGCATATGAATCTTATTCAGATCAACGTCCAATAAATGGACTAAGATTAGGTCACTTCTCTACTGAGAGGAGTCACTAAAATCTAAACATGTTTCATCACTCGCTCGAACTGGAAGCGTCATGGTTATACAATCGTTTATGATTACATCACCCTCAGGTATTTCCAACACCTGTACATCCTGCATACTGAAAGACCTATGATCATCCTGAAGATATAGATCAATTTTACATTGTCATCTTCAGGGTTTGATCACCAAGTTTCTCAATCTTGGTCATTGGGAATTGGTATAGATCATATGCTTTCCCAAAGCATATATCTTACCTTCAAATTCATGTCATGCTTCCAAAGCATGACGACCATGCATGGAATTTGATCAGTCCCAATACCTCATGAGTGAGCTCATGTATTCCGGTTCACATATGAACCTGTATGATCCCTTTGAGAGATCACATTACTCATATGTCCTTACATGCACACCAGCTCGTCGGTGTATAGACCTTGGTTAGGTCATGAACGTATTGGTCTGCCAAATGTATACACTCAGACATATAGCAACACATCTGTCCCTGGTCAGAAGATGCATGCCTATGCTATGACAGTATTCAACATAGGTCTTTGGTTATCTCGATCTCGTTAAGTTGACCCTTTGACTCAACTAATCTGATACATCCGAATCACTATTCCCATGCAGAGGACCTACATCAAGAGATCGGTCAGATATCAACCAAATAAGAAAGGATTGCCATCTCCTACTCAGGTTGGAGATCATCACTTAATTATCATTTTATGGTGCTTGATGGGTCCTCTATCTAACTCCTTAGATATTCATCCAAGCACCAGCCTCTATGATTCAATAACTGAATCAACAGCGGTATGATCATCAAGATGGTCATGGTACATAACCCTAATTGTACAGAGGGACCTATTATGCAAATTAGTTATTCTTCATTTCAGATCAGTAAATGATATTCGCAATAACATTTATTGCATAATGGCTCGTCGTGGGCTCACATGTCCAACAATCTCTCACTAGCCCAAAGAGTCATTAATGGGCTAATAACTTAAACCCACACCCATGTGACAATCATAGGCTATTTAGAAAAATAGTTAGGTAAGATGATCAGTCACTCTGTTACCGAGAGACTACGCCAAGTCCTTTTACGGCACTTGCGTATCTCCCAGTAACAGTGCATACATCCAATGCGAATGTTGCATCTTATGCAATCAATACTCAATTTTGTCAATTTTAGTGTCCTTGACACTATAGCTTAATAATTATTATAACCAGTATTTTACATAATCCTTATCAGAATACCCTTATTCCTGGAGATCTCTATCTCCTAAGGTATCCATAGTTAAGACCTTTTTAGATCACTATCTATATAGTCTTAAGTTCTTGAAGATAAGTCTTTGAGATCACCATCTCAAAATCTTTTCATCTTTGAAGATAGTGTTATTACTGCAATCAAGTGTTAGTAACATTTACTACTCCCACTGCATGGCAGATATCTAACTTTTGTACACATCCAACATACACTCGGCTTCTTGTAACTAATGCACAATGGGCAAGTAGTTCTAGCATTTACTTCCTCAACTCTTTGAGGTGTTATCCCTTTAGATAGGTCAGTACCATATCTTAAGGGAAGGAAGCCTTTCTTGGAATTTTCTAGAAAATGGAACATTTCCAAGGTGTACTGCTAA
Organism: Ottelia alismoides; assembly: GCA_037367405.1. NCBI lineage: Eukaryota > Viridiplantae > Streptophyta > Magnoliopsida > Alismatales > Hydrocharitaceae > Ottelia > Ottelia alismoides. Next base: position 613,802 of record JAZKJV010000391.1, read on the forward strand.
TGTGACGGTCCCAATACCCTCTTCTCTTTGCTTTTGAACATCTTCAGAACTAAGATCTAAGAGGTATCCTTGAGATCATATCTCTAGGTATGGAACAACCAGTCTATAAAACACTTATTATTATCCTTATATCATTCCAAATGATTAGGGTATCATCTACATATAGCACGATGAACACATTGGCACTCCCACTAAGCTTCATGTGGTACATCAAGATTCTATCTGAAATCATAACATTTATAATTTCATCAAATCTTATGTTCCAACTACAAGAACCTTATTCGAGTCCATAGATGGATTTTCTTTAGCTTTCACACCTTTCTTTCCTAAACTATGAAGCCTTGGGGCTACTTCATGTTAATATCCTCGGAGAGGTATTCATAGAGGAATGCAATCTTGACTTACATCTTGAAGATGTCATAGTCAAATTGTGTAGCTAGGGTTAGCAATATTCCGATGGGTTTAAGCATGGTCACTGAAGAGCAAGTCTCGTCGCAAGCGATGTCTTCTCTTCGATCTGTAGCTCATGACTGTGAACCGTGCTTTGAGGGTCTCTACCTTCTCATCAGGTTCCCTCTTTCTATTGAAGATCCATTTACTGATGGGTCTTACCCATATAGGTAGATCCTCAAGGGTCCATATACAACATTTGTATGTTAAGTATACCCATCTTTACATGTCATGATCTTCAAAAGATTCATCACATGAAGTAAGATCATTGTCAGATTAACCAACACATGGAATACATCCTCAAACTAATTTGAAGAGGTATTAGTGCTTCATCTTTAATTATCCTTTCAGTTTCTGATTTCAGGAGCCTCATTATCTTTTCAAGATTAAATGAGTTCCTACACTTCATTTTCATCTTGATTCTCAAGAGAATCATCCTCTAAGAATCACATTCTCGAAGATGACATCTCTTTAAGAATCTCAAGGTTATAAAGTAGGCATTCAATACCATCCTTTATTATCCTAATGAAGTAGCACTCTCCAGTAGTGCCAGATTCCAGCTTACTTGCATGGAACCTTATTAAGGATATATATTGTAGTCTCTACTACAAATATATACCTGGAAACTAAGAGGTAATTATGCTAAAATTTGTCATTTATAAAATCTTGTCGTACATGATTAAATTGTATCTCCCTACAACTCTTATTGAGTTTAGGTGTATCAGGAGGAGTGAGATAAGACATATCTCCATAAGGTATTCTATGAATTCATCTAATAGGTATAGTTTACCTAGATTAGATCAAATTTATTTCATCTTCCTTCAGACTTTGGTTCCAAACCAAAATTATGAAATCTTTGAACATTTCAAAGGTTTCTAAGGTGAATGCAAGAAATCTTATATCACAAGTAATCATCTAATGATATCACATATCATCAATGTTTATCACGATATATATGATCTGCATACATCAATATGTATGAGATATTGAATACATTGACATCTTACACCATTCTCAGAGAAGGGTGCTTTGGACATTATTACTCTGAATACAATATTCACAAGTATGTAAGATTTGAAGTTTTAGACATTCTAAAGTTTCTTCTCTTACTAGTTTATTGATCTCATCAATTGACATGTCCAATTCTTGATGCCAGATCATTATTAAATGATCTTGATCCTCCTATTGATCTTTTAAAGTTTATTTTTTCAGTACTAGAAATCATAATGAACCATTTATTAATTTTCTAATATTAATATAGTAGAGTCCTCCAGATGTCAAATTACTATCTGAAATGTGTCCATCATAACTCTTATGATAGGTCTATTCTAGAATTCATATTTATTTTCAACATTTAGAAATGAATAATGAGTGTAATCTAATATCTAGATCATAGAGACATTCTCTAAGACTAAGGGCTTCCACTGAAAATATGAACCAAATGCATCAATTCCAACATGGATGACCTTTAAACTTTAAAATCAAATGTCTAATCTTCTAATATATATGCAACCAAATGCAAGTGTCATTAGAAGATTTAGATACAATTATTAGACTTTATCTTATCAAATAAGTAAGTTAATTTCAATGATTATATGTTGATTATTCTGATATACTATCCAATTCCTTCTCTAAGGATTCTATCTAGATTTGATAGTCATACTATCAACACATCAACTCATTGCAGTATTGGCATTCATCCAACTCTTTGGATGTCATATGGAAGTCACAGAAGTACAGTCAACTCTTTGACTTTCTATCTTACTTGGGTCCAACCCATGCTTCCACTGCACTCCCTTTATCCACAAGCAACCATTGCTCAAGACAAAGGATCTCTTATGTCAAAATCAAAAAAATTCAATATAAGAGTAATTCAACATGTATACATGCTTCATTCAGTTCATGCAATATGAATAATATGAAGCATCATGAATGACCAGAGTATAGACAGTAGAATGATGACATTCATCGTATATACATCCATCTAAACTCTTAAAACATTGGTTCAGGTAGGTACTCAAATAATTTGAATACATCATCTCTTATAGAGCCACCATTCTTCATGACACAGAGAACCGTGCCATTCATGATTAAATATTGAGAGCACATATGTATGCCAGAACATCTTCTTATATTTTATAAGGATTATTCGACAATTACGGTCATCATTGTCATGTCACTTCCAAAGTACATACTATGAGAGATTAAGACTATAGTGACATACAAACCCTAGGGTTGAAGTCCTATTGTCTATTATAATTGTCATTCCTCATTATCATGAGGAAACTTGCACATTGCAACCACATACGTTATGTGTACAACTGCAAGTACAACATCTTGATCATGGATCCAATCCATGATAATTTACTGGTCATTATTGAGTATATTATTGAGTGGTTTTAATGAAGGATTATCTGAAATTTGCATAAATATATATAAGTATATATATACACATTTTACTTTGATTTAGGAATTTTTATATCAAAGTTATCTTGCCTTGTCAACACTGAAAGTTCATTCCCTTAATCACTTTCAATGTAAGAGATATACTTACCACTATATCTCAAGCAAGATCTGGGATCTCCTTCTTTATCTTTGTTACATCCTAATAATATGAGAACATGTAACTCCGATAAAAAGAAGCAGGAACACATTCCGCCTTGCAAGTCCAGCTTGCATTTACCAATTCGGTCTTTAACACCGGAGCCCACCACCCCTAAGGTGATGTTGACCCGTCATTAATTGAACCAACCGTCAACAGGAATACAATTCGCTATGCGCAATCCAATATCGCCCCAATAATATGAGGACCCTATATTGGGGTCACTACGCATACGTCCTTACTCTTTCGATAAGAGAAGAGCTCGATCCAAATGGATCATATGCAGGAGATGTCACTTCGGACAGGCGTCTCCTACATACAATATTTGACGACGGAACCCTTCGCCTTGACAGGAGACCATGGATGTCACTTATGTGATCCTCCACCTCATATTCAAATTTTAATCAATTATTATGAATTATATTCATATAATTAATTCTTCTAAAGGAAATACACATCTATTCATAATAGAGTGCTTTTGATTAGATATAATTAACTTACATATTAAATTAATTATCAATCCAATTCCCCACAACCGGCGAGGCCCCGATGTAAATTTATCCAGATGCATGTAAGACACGCGCCTGGGGATAAATTTGTAGTTTTATCGAAGTTCGAAGGTATGAATGTAATTTTCCAGGACCGCACATGGAGCTAGGCACGGGCGTTGTGGGTGGCTCGGGCGACGTGGCTGCTCCTGGTGCTTCGTGACTTGGTTCAGGTTGCTCAAACCTCCTTGCCTCAGAGAGGATGACATGGCCTTCTCGAGGCCGTTGGATGGCCACCGCAAGGGCGCCATCCAACGACACCTGTAGCTCCTGACGGCTCCTCCTCCGTTTCTTGGTGGAGCAAACAGAGCTCTGACGACCATGCCAGAGCTCCGCCTTGCTCCCCCGCAACCGATGATGATCCAAGGAGCTCCATGGAAGCTCCGAGATGAAGCGGGGGGTGAGGTGGAGAGGAGGGACCCCCAAGAGTGGGTACGGGAGGATGGGCCTCGCCCGTGAAATTGTGGACGAGGTGTACGGGAGGCGGAGGAAGGGATGTGAAATACCATGTTACATATAGTTGAGGATGTAGTGAATTATATAGACCCCATATCCCTTAACAAAGCAATAGATCAAAATGAGTCCAAGTCAGGGATGTGCGCCAAGACGGATGAGGTGAACTCGATTGAGCGAAATAGTGTATGTGAGCTATTTGGTTTTATAGAAGGTATGAAATTCATGGGATGCAAGTGTGTATTTAATAAAAAAATATCAAGTTGATGGACTATCAATGCATCAAAATAAAATTAATTGTCAAGTGTTATACTCAGAAAGTCAGAATAGACTTCTAAGAGACTTATTCTTTGACTGCTAAGTCAATATATGACTTCAAAGAGTCTTCATAATAATGGCATCTCAAACTCCATGAGAAAAACTATCTAATTTGGTTTGATTACAAAAAAATGACATTACGTATATGTCATGAAGAGTAGGAGCATGGTTCCATATATGTCATTGCAAGTGCATGAGATTCTGCTCACGGGTAGATTACTAACGTTTTGAAGCATTCAAAAAATGGCATTACGTATATGTCATTGTAAAAAAAATGGGATGCTTACTATTAGATGTAAATAATTAACGTTTTTAAGCATTCAAAATGGTGTCGTGGTGTAGTTGGTTATCACGTCAGTCTAACACACTGAAGGTCTCCGGTTCGAGTCCGGGCGACGTCATCTTCAGTATTGTGCTATTAAAGCATAGAAGATGTTACAAAATACTATAATATGATATTAAGGTTTTGCTACATAGGGGATGTAGCTCAGATGGTAGAGCGCTCGCTTAGCATGCGAGAGGTACGGGGATCGATACCCCGCATCTCCACCTCTTATTTTTGAGACATATCTTCTACATCATTCATTGGTTTGCATATGAGGAGATGTAGCTCTTCCTTTCCGTTGCACGCCGTCTTCTTCTCTGGTTTTGGCCCCGATCATAATTAGTGTTTTTTTTGCATAGGCAACACCTTCAAGATAGCGACTTCTCCAAGACTCCTCCACTGTTCGTATTAACAAACACGCAGTTTTCTCCGATTTTTTTTACCTAAATGCCCTTCCATTGATGCGCTGTTAAATAACGCCGTCGTATAATTTATTTAATTGCTTCTCTGTATGTTATAGGTGTGCATTATTGAGGGCTAACTTTATATAGCTGATTATATCTTCCAAATGTGATCCCTTCGATTTGTAAGTATTTGGTGAACACACTCACACATATATTGTTTTGCGTTGTTAACTTCCGCTTAATTGATCCGATATTTCATAACAGAGTAAGTTACGAAAAACTCCATCAAACTATACACCCGATTTCAATGATTTACTCGGGCACTCAAAAGTGACAACGTGATGATACCTGATCTTTAATTAAGGTTTGTTTCACAATAGTCTGATGAAGCAGAAGGAATTAAGTAGCCTCAATTAACACACTAGCTCAAAACTAGATCAAAACAATTTTTTGAGAAAACGAACCGCATTATTACCTTTCTAAGGTAATGGGCATGGCATTGAAATCTTAGAGATCATGAATTCCAAACTAGATCGAAACCTCCTATTTCTAACTTCTCACATATTTTGGAAGGAATGCACGTAAAAAAACGAATCATACTTACATAAGAACATGTTTATTCGGAAGGAGCGTCGCCAACGAACTATACAAGGTACCTGCCAAAGTGCTACTAACTTCTCCCTCTCATCTCTCCCAAAATCACCCCACCCATACGCTACAACTGCTTAAATTTCAGCATCGAAGAATTCTATGTTACTACCACATTTTCTATCCTAGCAAGCTGACCGAGCGCCTCGAGGAAAATACTTTAGTCGAAGATGGAGATGGTGTGAATATATGTCATGCTTTTAACACAAGTCAGGCGAAAGAGACATATTCGATGGCCACTACTAACTGCTTTCGGTCTTGATTTTTTGGGTTATTTTTCCAATAAACGTTGGTTATATTTGTATCAAAAATCGTTTCATGAATGAGTGATATTGGAGTAGTCGATTTGGCTACGTAACTACGTGCACCTACGACTTCATTTCTCAAGAAAGTGATTTCAAATCTAGAGGTTAATCGTACTTGTACAACTTTACGTTAGGCAGAGTTTGGTTTCCTTTTTTTTTGGAGGGGGGGGAGGGGGGGATAATAGTGGAAAAGTTGACAATTAAGTCACCCATAGCATCCCTCAGAATCGTACATGAGATTTTCACCTCATACAGTCCCTCGTTCATTTCTTTTACTTGGATCCTTTTCCTCCTTCGAGGGTCTCCTCCCTTCTTCCACCCCGTCTATTCAATTAATGGTATAAATAACAGAAAGAAATGTACCAACGTTTATTAGAAAAAGCAACCACCAAAATTTGAGACCAAAGGCGTTTAACACTGACCATCGAATAAGTCTCTTCTGCCTGAGTTTGGTTAAACACATGGAATGTATTTATGCAGATCGCTTTTCACCCCCACGCAGCATTTGTGATTTCCCCACCACTTTCGACTCCATCAAGAAATAACGTGGCACACAATATTTTGAATTTATCTCCACATAGTTGGAGTTTGCTAAAATTTACTTGTTTGGTGTCTCTTGAGCCTTAAATCACATTAGCTCAAAATCAAATTGAGACAAATCTTAACGATCGGGCACTTCTTGTATTCGCACTCACAAATAATATCCTTTTTAGGAGCATATCATAAATAAATGCATTTTGACATTAATTCATTTAATAATTAATAGCATTCACGAATATATTTTTTTCAATTAAATTAATATACGTAATATTTGTAATATTCACGTAATTAAAAACGTTCATAAATAGCTCATTTTCACGAATCATATGTTGAAGTCATATTCAGGGTTTAAAAAACCAGATCGGAGCGGTCGGACCGGTTGGACCGAAACCGGCTACGACCCGGTCGATTCAGCCAGTTTTGTGTAATTAATTTCAAAAAAAATAAAAAATAAAAAATCGGGTTCGTCCCAAATGGTCGTACCGGGTTGATCCGGATTGACCCAATTTTGATGGTTTGGTAAATTTTCAAAAAACAAAGGTTAAATAATGAAATAATGTGATTTTTATCACTTATGCCCTTAATTTCTACGATATAAGTTATGTCCCTCTCTTTTTTGGAATATATGTTCTGTCAATACTTTTTTAGAGTAATAATCTAGAAGCAATTATAAATAATGATTACAATATTATATTCATAAATAATTCTTAAAAATGTGACTAACTTTTGTAGAGTTTTACTCGAAATAGACAATCGTATTATCCTATTTAAATATTGGACATTTTAAACGATTATTTCATTGATATATAAATACATACTTATATATATATGTATGTATCCGATTTTATCGGTTCAAAAAATCGGTTCGACCGGTCTGACCATTAAAATAAGCCCGGTCTGATTTTTTCCGAGTCGATAGGAATGATGACGTCATGCTAACATCATCACCGGTCCGACCGGTTTGGACCGACGGTCCGACCCGATTGGACCAAATCGAAGACAAACTGGTTCAATGTCTGATCTGATTTTTAAAACCTTGGTCATATTATGTTGAAGTTGTATTTTTCAACATATGATCTAGAAAGAATTGAGGTCCGCGACACCGGCTTCAAAGCTAAACTTATACCGGCATACAAGATGCATTTATCAACATGGAGGTCGAGGAGGTGCAGGTTCTTTGGTGGCATTATCAATATTGTCTAACTGGTGATGTAGTCATTAAGGTTTGAGGGTTAAATTGCGTTTAATGAATGGGATTTTTACCCAGCAGACCCTATAAACTTTTTAAATTACCTCTACGAACTTTTGCACAACGTAATTACCCCCATCGACCATGTAAATTACCCCAAGAACCCTCACGAGCTTCAAACAGATTAACTGCAAGGTTCATGAGGTAAGAGTTGTCAAGTTTACGGAGTCGAGGGAGAATTATGTTGTTTCAAAGATTGGAGAGGTAATTGACAAAGTTAATAGGATCTACCTTAATAAATTGTACAAAGTCATATATGTAATTTTCCCTTATCTGCATATTTTTCAGCCTTTAAACAGAAAGAATTAATAATACCTGAGGATATAAAAGATACAGAGAGCTCTGCAATATGGTTTTAGTTTTATAACTGCACCAGTCATTTGCACGTGAAATCGGCTTACCTTGAAGAAGATTGTCCACGTGTGATCTCCCGACTTCATATTGATTGCGAAAAGCATCTGAAATGTGACAAGAGAGCACAGAAAGGAAAGACAAATGAAAAGAAGAAAGAAGGATCATATCCACCTCTCAAACTCCAGTTTCACCCAAGCATATGTACCGCGAAAAACAGATGAGGAAAATCCTGTCCTGCCAATCAGCAAGACATCGCCGATGTCTTCTATGTCGAAATCTGCGGAACTTCTCCCTCAACATGGCCAGAAAATGACGTCTGAACACGCAAAGGGAAACGACAATACATGTCGGTGCGTGAACTTTCTTCCAGATTCAACGTAACCGCTCAGTCATGATCCAACAGCCTATGACCCCTCGGCTAGCACCGAGGCGGTGTCAAAGCAGCACCCTGATGCATAGAGGTGCTCTTCAGCCACTCCACATTTTCAAGAATGGCTTGTGATTTATGTATAGATGTGAGCTTTTCGACAAATAGAGGAAAAAATACGTAAAATGATGCTTGGAAAAGTGCAAAATTACAACAGAAAATGTATAAGGTTATTGGAAGGCATTTACATAAAAAGGGATGCCATAATTTCCCCGAAAAATGTTACAAGGAGAACGAGGCCAGCACTGCACAGACTATCGTGAGATTTTACGCTAGGAAGGTTTCAAGTCATATCTACCATCAAAGGATATGGAGTATAACTTTAACCAAAGAAGATTAATTTTATTTCACCATGAGTTGATTACAATACGGGGTCAAAAAGGGTAATACTTACAAAGATCGAATATTGGATGAGACTACAAAAGAAGCGGGATGGCGGCTGTGGAGTTAAATCTCTACCAATTCGCCATCCTGACAAGGTGAAGGAAGAACCCATTCCATGCAATCTATACAAGGCCATACCTGCACAAGATTGTAAATACCAGTTAACCCAGCCACGGCTATGCAGAAGATTTTTAGCGAGCTGTTGTATTGCAAAATCAGTAGTCGGTCAGTCAGGTCATTGACTAAGGACTAACCGACAGTCGGGCAACTAATCGAATTTAGTCGGGCTTTAATTACCTTTGATTTTTTTAAATTATTTTAAATATGTAAATAATTTTTATACATATATTCGCATATATTCGCAGGCTCGCTAAAGTGGAGAGGAGCCTCTGTTGTTCTCTGTGATAAGAAAATTCCTTTAAAAATTAAAGGAAAGTTTTACAAAGCGGCCGTGATACCTGCTATGCTTTATGGATCTGAATGTTGGCTTGTGAACCATAGACATGTGCAGAGAATGAATATAGCAGAAATGAAGCCCTTCTGGATCATGTCTCTAGTATAGTGACAATCTACCTCGATATGCTTTGTTCTTTCATGAAAAGCTGGATTATTGGCAAGAACAATGCTGTCTGGTTGTCACATTGAAGATTCATGGGCAAGGAGACATTTACATTCAAATCTTCTAAGACCCACATCATTTCTGCGCTTGCTTGTGCCATGGCTCTGTATTCGGATTCAGCACTGGATATCGCTACAACAGTCTCTTTCTTGCTTTTCCAAGAAACCAAAGAGCTTCCTATGAAGATAGCAAATCCAAAAGTAGATTTACGATCCTTTGGACATCCTGCATAGTCTGCATCTGCACAAGCTGAAATAGACAGATATGTATCTTTTCTAAATAGCAATCCTGTGCCTGGGGAAGACTTCAGATATCTCAATATCATATACAAGGCATCCATATGAACTTGCCTAGGTTGCTCCATAAATTGACTCACCCGGTTTACTGCAAAAGGCAATATCCGGTCGAGTTATGGTAATGTATAGAAGTTTACCCACCAACTCTCTGTATCTTCTTTTGTCCACCTTTTCGGTATCATTGTCGTATAGCTTCATGCTTGGGTCCATAGGCGTGCTCGACGGTCTGCATCCAACCATTCTTGTTTCAACTAGCAAGTCTGTTACATATTTTCTTTGAGTCATCACCATTCCTTGTGCATTTCTTGCAAACTCTATTCCGGAAAATATCGTATCGTGCCTAGATCCTTCGTAATAAACTGACTTCCCAACAGAGATTTGGTCATCTCAATTCCCTGAGCATCATCCCCTGTAACCAGGATGTCATCAACATATACCATGATGACAACCGTACCTCTAGGAGTTTTCTGGATGAACAATGAATGGTCCGCAACCGTACCTCTAGGAGTCTTTGATCTCTTGAACCCCTGTCGTTCAATCAGCTGGGAAAACTTCTGTAACCATGCCCGTGGACTCTGTTTAAGGTCATAGATAGCCTTATGAAGTCTGCACACCATCTGAGTCTCCCCCTCAGCAGCAAACCCCGGTGGCTGCTGCATGTAGACTTCCTCCTGTAGATCATACAAGAATGCATTTTTGACATCAAGTTGAAAAATGGTCCAGTCACGTACCACAGCAACAGATAGGAGGATGCGAAGAGTGGAGTGTCGAGCCACTGGTGAAAATGTATCCAAATAATCTACCCCATAGGTTTGGGTAAATCCACGTGCGACAAGTCTGGCCTTGTATCTGTCGAGACACCCATCTGCATGATATTTAACTGTAAACACCCACTTGCTACTCACCACAGAGGCACCTGGAGGAATGAGAACTAGAGACCAAGTCCCGCAAAACTATAAGGCACGCATCTCCTCTTCCATAGCTATACGCCAGCAATCAATCTTCATGGCTTCTTGATAGGTCCGTGGAATCTCAACCGACGAGACAGTTGCTGCAAATCTCTGGAAATCACCAGCGAGACGATGAAATGACACTTGAGACGCAAGAGCATATGATGCACATTGTCTTTTCTGCTTCCTATGAGCAATAGGACGATCAACATCATCTAGCACTGTGTTGACTGGCGGATCCCCCTCCTGTAGTAAAGGCTCCTGCACCGGTGCATTATCTAATCCATCATTAGTGATAACATCAGAACATACCCGAGGCGTGCTGGATGGTTGACGTGTAGCTTGAGCAGGCCCTGACCGCCTTGAGTAGAACTTAGGGAATGCTACAATGGGAGGTCGTGGTGGTGGTGGTGGTGTAGTGGACTCGGATTGACCCAGGCTTGGAGGTGGGGGAACATAGACATTAGTATCCGTGGATGTGGAGGAAACCAATCTGTCACCTGCATGGGAGAAGTACATAACTGGTTCGAAAAATGTAACATCAGCAGTCACATAGTACTTGTCATGAATGGGGTCATAGCAACGATATCCTTTCTATATCCTCGAGTAGCCCACAAAAACACACTTGACAGCTCTAAGAGAGAGCTTGTCAAGTCCTGGAGACAAGCGGTGAACAAAAGCGACTGTCCCAAAGACACGAGGTGTAAGTGAAAACAAGTCCTTGTCAGGAAAGAGAACAGAGATAGGAGCCTTTTCCCCAAGAACGGTAGAGGGCGTGCGATTGACCAGATAGCATGCTGTAAGTATAGCATCCCCCCAAAAGGCTAAGGGAGCACAACTCTGAATAAGTATTGTACGAGCAATATCAAGAAAGTGTCGATGTTTCCGTTCTGCAACACCATTTTGTTGAGATGTGTATGCACATGTGGTTTGGGGGATAATGCCCTTAGAGGAAAGAAATCGAGCAAGAGAACGAGTGCAGAACTCCAATGCGTTATCAGTACGCACATACTTAATAGTAGACGAAAAAATATTTTGCACTTCATTGATAAGATTTTGGAAAACACTTCCTGCTTCTGATTTATTTTTAAGAAGAAAAGTCCAAGACACTCGAGAGAAATCATCAACCACAACAAGATAAAACTTGTGCCTCTGATGATCTGGGACACGACTCGGACCCCAAATATCTATATGAAATAACTCAAATGGCGAGCGACTGCTCCGACCCTGACGACTAGGGAAGCAAGACCAATGGTGTTTCATTAACTAACACGCTTCACAACGAAATGACGAATTCGGAGAGATCTGAGGCAGGAGGTGACGCATTTTCTGTAGCGGCAGGTGACCAAAGCGAAGATGCCATGTATATGGAGAAATGAAACCCTGAGAGTGTAGTGATACGCCAACGTAGGAGTTCCATACTAGACGACAGAGGCCATTGTGCTCAGAACCACAGCCAATCACCCTGCTCGTTAGTACGTCCTGAAAAATGACAGAAGATGGATCAAATATAGCACGACAGCGCAAATCTTTTATAATCTAACTAATTGATAATAAATTCATGGAGAACTCTGGTGCATGTAGAACATTCTGTAAGTGCATGGAGGGCAACAAAACAGTCTCCCCCTGACCGACAATGGGGGAATGAGTGCCATCAGATGAGTACGGAGCAACCAGACTGAATAGCTCTATAGGACGGCAGGTTATCTCTATCACGGCAGAGATGATGGGTGGTTCCAGAGTCAACAATCCAACCGGAGAGATCATGGTTATGATAGGAGGCAGAAGTACTATATGAGGTACTGGCAGTAGCAGATGTACTAGCTGACGCAGAAGCCACAACGTCGGATGTATCAGCACCCTCTGATGATGACTGTGGCATAATATCACGAAGCCGTGCCACTAGCTCCTCGAACCTGCGATCTGGAGTAGATGCTGGTGGACCTTGAACATGATCAGCGACACATGCAGAAGGAGGGAATCCATGCTTGGAATAGCATGTATCCTCAGAATGACCAGTACGACGACAGAATGAGCACGTCGAACTCACACGACCTCCACGTATACGGCCACCACTTCCTCTGCCACAAAATGAAGACGAACTACCTCGTCCTCTGGAGACCGTCATTGCCGAAGGAGGTGAAGCCGCTGCACTGGAGGGAACTGAGATACGACTGAGCCTCCTGCAGACTTCTTCCATCGGAGGAATAGTGGCATCGGCAAGGATCTGAGAGTGGGCTTCCCCGTACACTGGGTCAAGGGCAGCAAGTAATACGCCTACCATAGTGGCGTTGCGGAACGTCTTCTGCTGTTCGGGGGTGGCTGTGAGCGGCATGGCCTTAAATTTCGGCGAATTTCGACCGAAATTCGGTCGAAATTCGATTTCGTGGCGATACCGACATCGAAACCATGTATAATATCTGTTTCCATGATTTCGGTCGAAATTTCGGTCATTTCGGTCCATTTCGGTGGAAATTGTTCACAGATTTCTCGGATTTCGGTGGAATTTCGGTCCATTTCGACTGAAATTGTTCTAGGTCACCATATGTCATGCCTAGGCCACTTATTGATATTCATAGGTACTATTTGATCACTAAATGAAATTTATAGGTCACTATTTCAACCGCCATTGCAATATAAGCCACTATTCCAACCACCATTGTAATAAATAAGGCCATTAAGGGTCCTATTTAAACCCAATAAATATAATGTATATGTTCTCATTCCATCTCACAACTTCACAAGTCACAATTCACAACCTAACTTAAGTCTTGGAGAGCCAAGTTTCCAAATTCCAAGTCTCGTATAACATGCATTTTACGATCACAAACTCTACTATGCATTTATTTTGGCATACATGTTAAAATATTCGTGTTTATGTGTGTGTCTTGTTTTATTTTTAAATAAAAGTATTATTATTCTTTTGAGAATTGATAGAAAAATTGAATGCCAAAATTTAACCGTGTACTGAAATATGAAATTTCACTCTGGACGGTCATTGATATGATGACCGAAATCATTATTTTAAGGTACTGAACATTATAACATCTTATTATAAGCAAAAAAACTTTTATTTATGCCTCTTTTATTGATTAAACAACATTACAAATCTTAAATTTTGAAAAAATGAGTTTTCATGTCGTTTTACCAATTTCCGGCCATTTCACCGAAATTCCACCGAAATTCCTTTTCTGGGCTTACCGAAATGAAACCGAAATCCGACATTTGAGGCCTTGGTGAGCGGGATGATGCTATATACTTTCTCGAACATTCCACGAAGGGACGTATACAAAGAATGAAGAGCCCGCCCATTTTGCTTCGTAGTAAAAATATCATGCTGCAACTGTAGCATCTTTGTCTCGTTCCGCACTTAAGAATATGTAGTAGCCAGAATATCCCACATCGCCTTGGCGGTGGGTTGATGAAGGACGTCGTTGGCTATCTCCATCGTGAGCGTTCCTGACAGCCAAACCTTGGCATAAGCATCATCAGCCTCCCATGAGGCATATATCCCCGTCTTTTCTGTCGGCTCATCCTCGGTAAGAATATGCTTCTTACCACATGACATCATAAGACTCAGGAACTGCATAGCCTAGAGTTCGTAGTTCGTCCCATCCATTTTGACGATTGGCGTAGAACCTTTAAAGGCACCTATGGAGGGCATATCAATCTTTTGATCTAACATGATGCCGGAGAAGAAGACCTTAGGATGATAGACAAATAATCGTTTGTCTACAAAGACTGGATCGGATTCAAGTGCATATGTAGACGTTATGCACTTGAACCCATAGGCGAAGAAGTGCCGACCGAGAAAGAGAAGCGCAAGGAAGAGTTACGGCAACCCCAACGGTAGAGGGGCTCGGCTGGAGAGGGCCTCGGCGGAAGAGGACCTCGCGGCTGGGAGGTGCCCTCTGGTGGGCGGCGGCGGGTGGGATGAACGGCAGCTGGAGGGGGTTGCCGCGGTGGAGAGGCGGGGGCTGGGTGCCGCGGTGGAGAGGTGGCGGCTGGAGGCCTCGGGTGGAGAGGCGACACCGGGGGGGTGGAAACCAAAAACCCTAGATTAGGGTTTTGGCTCTGATACCATGTTAGAGTCAATGATACTCTTCTGTGTTATTCCATAGAGCCCTCGGGTCTCTTATATAGAGAGAAAACCCTTTGGTAAATTACATAGACGTACATGAGATAAATAGGAAATACGTAACAGCACATCATGACATAACGTAAACCTCTACATATACATTAACAAACGTGGAACCAATGGTTCGATTTCAATTCCACTCCAACGTTAACCAAGGCCCCAACCATACTCAGTTGCTGGATATAATACTTCTTCTACCAACGCCTCTATTAACATACTTTCATTGATCACTTCATATATCATGTTCTTCCTTTTCCATGCAACAGATTCATTATTAAGACTCTGTCTATAAACGAAAGACAAGTACTAAACATCCAATGTCTGTTATTTTGACAAACAAGCATCATCAAATCAAGTCAAACGGAAACTTCCAAAGTCTTAGATTGAAAGGTACATTGCCATCGACGTTCATTTGAGAGAGAACAAGAGAGATGGGTTTAGGGTGCTTGGGGAGGGGCTCCTGATGGGTGAGGATGAATAAATGTACTGTGATTCATTCCACCTCCCGTGGAGGTATATATAGGACATAAGCTCTCGCGCAACCGCTTTTGGCAGTTTTGAGCACTCGATCATTCCGCGAGACTCGTTCTAACACAGTCCAAACCACAAACTCTCCATAATTGCAAAGCCCCCTAGTTAAGATATTTAACTAATACAATGATGAGAAAGGTTGAGTATACTTGATGGATAACACGTATACTTAGGCCAGATCTTTCCCAAAAGAATACAGTCTTTCTACTTTGACAAACAAGCATCACCAAATCAAGTCAAACAGTAAGCTCCAAATCCAAACCACAAACTCTCCACAACTGCAAAGTCCCCTAGCTAATATTTAACTAATACAATGACGATAAAAATTAAGAGATAACTCAATGGATAACATTTTACATAGACACTATCCTTCCCAGAAGAACCTGACCTACTTCAAAACTCCCTCTAATGCTACAAGATAATGAAAGCTGCATGTGTAGTTCTATGATATTATTCAAGGCATTGGACGGCGTTCATGTGAGGAGGCATATCAATGAAAAATGTGATAATAGTATCCATAATATAGAATATCCTCAAACACATCCAAGTTCCTTCAACTAAACCCTCAAAAACGGTAGGGGCATTTTATACACGGTATGAAGTCCAAATATAAATTCATTTAGTTAAGAATCAATTTACAACAAACTCTCCATAATTGCAAAGTCCCCTAGTTATGATAACTAATACAATGATGAGAAATGTTGAGTACTTGATGGATACCACATATACGTAGGCCAGATCTTTCCCAAAAGAATACTATCTAGATAACACGTATACTTAGGTCAGATCTTTAACAAAAGAATACTATGTCTTTTTACTTCCACAAACAAGCATCACCAAATCAAGTCAAACAGTAACCTCCAAAGTTTCAAACCACAAACTCTCCACAAATGCAAAGTCTCCTAGTTAAAATATTTAACTAATACAATGACGACAAAAAATAAGAGATTACTCGATTGATAACATTGTACACAGACAAGATCCTTCCCAGAAGAACCTGACCTATTTCAAAACTCACTTTAATGCTACAAGATAATGAAAGCTACATGTGTAGTTCTATGATCTTATTCGAGGCAATGGACGACCTTCATGTGGCGAGGTATATGGAAAATGTGATAATAGTAACCTATAGAACGTCCTCAAAACACATCCAAGTTCCTTCAACTAAAACCCTCAAAAAGGGTAGGGGCATTTTATACATGGTAAGAAGTCCAAATATAAATTTCATTTAGTAAGATTCATTTTACCACCTCTACATAATTGCAAAGTCCCCTAGTTAAGATATTTAACTAATACAATGATGAGAAAGGTTGAATACTTGATGGATAACACAAATACGTAGGCAAGGCCTTTCCCAAAAGAATACTATCTGCCTTTTCTACTTTGACAAACAAGCATCACCAAAGAAAGTCAAACAGTAACCTCCAAAGTCCAAACTACAAACTCTCAACAAATGCAAAGTCCCCTAGTTAAAATATTTAACTAATACAACGACAATAAAAATTAAGAGATTACTCAATGGATAACATTTTGCACAGACAAGATCCTTCCCAGAACCTGACCTACTTCAGAACTCCCTTTAATGCTACACGATAATGAAAGCTACATGTGTAGTTCTATGATCTTATTCCAGGCAATGGAAGACCTTCATGTGGGGGAGGTATATGAATGAAAAATGCGATAATAATAACCATTATATAGAATGTCCTCAAAACACATCCAAGTTCCTTCAAATAAAAGCCTCAAAAAAGATAGGGGCATTTTATACATGGTATGAAGTCCAAATATATAACTCATTTAGTTAAGATCCATTTTACAACAAACTCTCCACAATCGCAAAGTCCCCTAATTAAGCTATTTAACTAATACAATGATGACAAAGGATGAGTATACTTGATAGATAACACATATACTCAGGCCAGATCTTTCCCTAAAGAATATTTCTTTCTACTTTGACACACAAGCATCACCAAATCAAGTCAAACAGTAGCCTCCAAAGTCCAAACCAAAAACTCTCCACAAATGCAAAGTCCCCTATTTAAAGTATTTAACTAAAACAATGACGACAAAAATTAAGAGATTGCTTGATAGATAACATCTTACATAGACAAGATCATTCCCAGAAGAACCTGACGAACTTGAAAACTCCCTTTAATGCTACAAGATAATGAAAGCTACATGTGTAGTTCTATGATCCTATTCGAGGCAATGGACAACCTTCATGTGGGAGGTATATCAATGAAAAATGTGATAATAGTAACCATAATATAGAATGTCCTCAAAACACATCCAAGTTCGTTCAACTAAAACCCTCAAAAAAGTTAGGGGCATTTTATACATGGTATGAAGTCCAAATAGAAAATTCATTTAAACCATCACATGGTAGTAGCCATCACTCTAGTTTAAAATTCATTTAAACTAGAGTAGCTCATAATAGACGTAAAACATAAACATCATCTTTCTTAAACAAGAACTAACGATGTCAAACTTGCTCAATGTGCTAGCCTGGCCACCCATGACAGGAGAGGCCCTGCATATTGCGTCACCTCAGGCAGGCCTATGCAATTGCCTTGCCGGAAGCATTGTAAAGGAAGTGACTTTTGACCCTGATTTGTCTTCTACTATTTTTTGGTTATTAGGTTAGATATATATATAGAATATATTTAATCCTAAGTGTTATGCACGCACGTCAAATTATATACGTACATACACAGAAGTACGCATATATGGATTTAAGAAGGCATTTAAATTTCATTGGGGCATTTCCTACTAACAACGAGTTACATCATCCGAATAAAATGAGAAAGTTAGGAAGGACAGCTACATCGCTGCTCGGATGTAGTTCAAAATTTGCAAGGATTATCACATGAGGAACACATGCAAGTAAATAAGTTAGTTCTGTTGCATCGCCACCCGGATGCAGTCCAAAATTTGCAAGAGATCTCGCATGATGGGCGCATGCAAGTAAAGAAGTTAGTCCAAAAGAGATTACAAAGGAAGTTGTGGATAGGTGGATGGAATATTGGTATTTTGAATAGCAAATCGATGGAGATAATATATACGACGGAAAGAAGGAAGATTCAGATATTGTCTCCAACAGACAAAATGGATTGGAGAGAAAGCAAGGAAGATCGATAAGACATGCTTTAAACGTTGATATTCAGATGATGATAAGTCCAAAATTTGCAAGGGATCTCGCATGATGAACTCATGCGAGTAAAGAAGTTAGACCAAAAGAGATTACAAAGGAAGTTACGGATACATAGTTGGAACAATGGCACCTTTACTGGCAAATCGATGGAGATAGTAGATACGATGGAAAGAATGAAGATTCACATACTACATCTACAAGAGACGAAATGGATTAGAGAGAAAGCAAGTAATATCGAGAATATATGCTTTAAGCTTTGGTATTCAGGTAATAAGGACAGAAATGGAGATGGAGTGGTTGTTCATAAGGATTTAAAGGACTGTGTAGTTGAGGTGTGAAGATTCAAGGATCGAATTATTTTGCTAAAAGTGATGCTCGATGAAAAATTTTGAATATCATCGCAAAGCAAGAAAATACTTGAAGATTGGAGGAGAAGCGTCATGGTGCATCTTTATAAGAACAAAGGAGATATTCAAAATTGTTCAAATTAAAGAAGTGTCAAGCAGGTGAGCCACACTGTGAAAATTTGGGAACGAGTAATCGAAAGAAGGTTGAGGCAAGTTTCTAAAGTAAAAGAAAACCAATTCGAAAGAGGAGAACAATGGAGATTTATAGATCTAAAAGGAAAAACTTCCATGATATTTTTATTGATTTAGAGAAGGCTTATGATATTGTCCTGTGGGAGATATTGTGGAGAGTTTTGAAGAAGACAAGTACATGTCATATAATTAACCTAATAAAAGATATGTATAATAAGGCATTCATCTTGTGTAAGGATACAGTCGGGGAAGATTGACTATATCGACATCAGATTTGGTATGCATCAAGATTCACTTTGGATCCATTCCTTTTTACTTTAATTATAAATGAGTTCACAAGTCACATTCAGGATGAGATACCTTTGTGTATGTTATTCGTTGATGATATTGTGTTGATTGATGAGACTAAAGATTGGAATAAATGAGAAGCTCGATGTCTGGAGACAAGCACTTGAGATTAAAGGATTTCATACAAGTAGGCCTAAGACTAAATATATGGAGTGCACTTTTGATGGAAGCAATGGTGAAGGAATCAAGTCGAATATTCGTGACGATAACATTCAGAAGAGAGACTTTTTTAGATACTTGAGATCTGTTTTGTAACATGAGGGGGAAATTGATGGAGATGTTACTAATTGAATAAATGCATGTTGTCTAAAGTGGAGAGGAGCGATACGAAAATTCCTTTGAAAATCAAAGGAAAGTTTTACAAAGCAATCGTGAGACCTGCTATGCACTATGGATTTGAATATTGGCATGTGAACCATAGACATGTGCAGAGAATGGAAGTAGCATAAATGAAAATGCTAAGGCGCATAAGTTGGCACACACGTAAAGATCAGATTCGGAATGATGCAATCAGAAGGAAAGTTTGTGTAGCTCTGATCGAGGATAAGATGCTAGAAAATCGCTTATGGTGGTTTGACCATTTGCAGAGGAGGTCAGTTGACGCACCAGTGAGGAGATGTGAGTTTTGAGATGTTGAGCCAGCTAAAAAAGGGCGAAGAAAGCCCAAGTGTTGGAATGAGACTATATGGTAGGATCTTAGTTTTTTTATCAAAGCCTAGAATTTTTTTAGAAGTAGATCTAAAACTAGAATGACACGAGATAGATCTGAATGGAGGTAAAGAATCTATGTAGCCGACCCTACTTAATGTGGGAAAAGGCTTTGTTGTCGTATACACATAGAGGTATGCACAAATTAAACAAATACGTTATACGTGGATATATTGAGTCTAAGTACCACACACACACATAGAACATATATATTCACATATGCAGACATATATAGATTGTGCACACATACATGTAAATAGATTATAAAGATGAGACTGAACATGCGCGAGCACATTATCAATCCTAAACTGGACTCCGAAAAAAGTCTGAACTTTTTTCTTCAGTCATAAATATGACAGAGAGGGGGCAAAATATGCACTAGAGACGTCCATCAGAACTCGACATGCATAACTAGACACAAGCAACTACTAGACACAAGCAGCTACTAGACAATATGCAACAGAGACGTCCATCAGAACTCGACATGCATAAGACTATGATAGAGAGGGGGCAAAATAGTATTGCATAAAAATGACAGCAACTTTATTGCTAAGACGTAAATTAAATACATCCCTTAATCCACTGGAAACACTAACCATAAGCCTACCAAGAATCTCATCAGAGCTACACATGTGCAGGGTGTATCTGGCCCAACCGAAATTGTTTCCCGATAAATACATCAGACAGATCAACAGATAGGAAATAAGAAACGTGTCAGGCCCTCTGCAAGCAGAACAATAACATGATATCAAGATTTCATGCAGAGAATATTCTTAACAAATAAAAGTGACATTTTGTGAGAAATGTTATATACTTGTAAAAAAAATCAACAAACAAAAATAGGGATGAGCTAACCTTCGGAAGTCTTGTTCCACATCAAAAGAATAGTGAAATACAGGCTTATATGTTCAAAATCAGAGAAAGAGACGATCCATTAGTTAAACATAAAAGGACAGTCAAATTTTAAAAATAGAAACCACATAATTCATGATTGTGTCTCACACCGGATGATCATTAATGTCAACTGGAAAATAAAATCTGCAACAAGAGTCCAAGATCGAGCACTTTATTCCTCTGTGATTATATTAACTCTAAAAAATCATTTTTTGGAAACCTTGTAATCATGTTGATATCATTTCAAATCTAGGTCGTAGAAACTGAATCAAATCCAACGTTGAAAAGGAACACCAAATCAGCACACTGTAGTGAACAAAATATGAGAAATTTGTACTCCATTAATATCACGCTCACATTGAAATCATTTGAACATCCAATACTGATATAAAAGCAACATTATTTCCATGTACCAACACAGATCACAAGTGTCATTAATTATCCACGGAAATACTTGATTAAAGATGAAAATCCAATAAATCCAACCTTGCAATGATCCAACAACTATCAGTTGTTTGTTCAACATAACAGAAAATTCAAGCATCTAAAGATCCTCTCAATTTCTTGAATTGGTGGAGTTGAAGTCATTCTGCCACAATGCTAACAACCTCAAATCATGAATTGCATGTTCAAATCAAAATTTCACTACAAAATTTGCCATAGTAAATGTCAACTCCAAGCATCCAAAACTCAAATTGAGTGAAGACCGATTTATGTTAACCATCAACAAGTAATGCCCTAAAAATTAAGCACGAATTAATGATCAAAATCAAAAGCATTCAGTAGAAAGTGTCACAAATCACTGGAAATCAAGGATCTCATACTCTCAATATCAGTAGTACTCAGTAGTCTTCATAATGACAAGCGGTTAATGATCTGCCAAGAGGTCAAATATCCTGACCAAAATCATCAAGAAGTAAATCACCAATTCAAACAAGAGATGCAGCGGAGCCTAAAAGTCCATCCTCAAGAAACGCATGACCTCAGAGGACCAGAAACACCTAAGCTAAATGAGACCATTGATAACTACTAATAACAGATATTGCCAAGCCTACAACTTCATCTTACTCTTCCTATATGAAAAACTATAGCAAGGTACAGATACAGGTAGAATAAAAGATCAGAAAATTGGAGGTTGAATCAGCATGCAGGCATGGTGAGTCAAGTTTCCATGAGAGCTAACCAAACTTGTCCATCTGATTCCTTTCACATCAGCAACGCCTGAACAATTAATACAAGTCAGCAATAATGGTTCCAACTATAGCATCTATTCTGGCAAAAAAATCTCTTATTAAAACTTGTCTATAGATATCATCAACATGCCTAAATCAACAATCAAAAACAGAAAATCCACAAAATCCACCAAACTGCGAAAAGAAACTCAGCAGAGAGTAGCATTAAATATCTACTACATGATCATGCCTCCACGAGAGTGATTAAAGGAAATTTTACAAGTAATAATAGGTCCTGGAAAATAATATTACAACCATTTCTGAACTTAATAAGATTTAGTATTCAACAACAAAAAGACTTTGAAATTGAATTTACCTGACAACATAGAAGGGGCCCACTTAAAACTAACTTGGTAAAAATGCAAATTCAAAGAGTAGGCATTCACAAATTCCTATTTTAAAAATGATTTTGCCAATCAATGATGGCAGTGGACCTACTAAATAATTTAGTCAAACTCCCCACAACTCCTTTCTGAACACCCCCGTTTACAGCACCCCCATCTCTGGCCCAAGCTCGATTCACAACTCTAGTCTTCAACCCCCCCCCCCCCACCCTGACACACCTAATCCCAATAGTAGATTATAAATAAAAACACGCCTACCTCCCGGATATCCAGAGAGCGTTCCTCCCGTACTCCACATTCATCACATAAAGGGGTTCATGTCAAGGAATCTGACTTGTGTATGAACACATATTTAGATATCCATGACAATGAAATTGGCAAAAGATTAAAAATGCAAATTCAACAAGTTGGCAACCACAGGTTATCATATTATAGAGTTGGCATCCACTTACATGGTTTATCACCGAAAGAACTTAGTCTATTTCCCCACAGCTCGCTTTCTTAACACTCCACTTACACTCCATCCCATCTCTAGCCCCAAGCATGCTTCCCAGCTCCATTCTTCAACTTTTGCCCCTTACACCGAAGTCCCAACTAATCCCAATAATGCCTTACAATCTTACATATTGAAAAGCTCCTGTATCCAGGAACCAGGAACTCCAGAAACCCTTGCTCTCGAACCCCTCAGTCTCAGGTGATGCTGCTCCAAACAAATCATCACATCATGTGGTGCATGTTATGTACATGATTTGTTGTGTGTGAGCACATATGAAGATATGCTTTGTTACATGCATTGATGCATTTGGAGAGCATATAGACAGAAGGCCCAAGGGCATTCCTTGGTAACTGGACTCTAAGTTTGTTCCCAATGATGTTATAATTAACCATCAAATCAAGATAACATGTCAAAATCTGTGTTGACACATTCACTGAACGCCGTCTTTTTTTATTGAGATGCAGAAAATAACAGATTGCAGGTTACAAGAAGCAATAAGAACACACCACAGATGAGGGATCCATCTGTACTTGAATGATTCTCAATTAGGACATCCCTAAGAAACTCACTCAAAATAAACTCCATATCTAAACAAATGATAAATTCTCTTTATATAATAAAAAATCAGTACAAAATTTAATAGATATGGTTGACATTTCCGAAAGATGTGATTTTATAAAGAGATCTACTCACAGCACCAAGCTAACAATTTATACACTGTCAAATCAAAAAAAAAAGTGACCAACTAAAACGTTGTTAAATAATAGGTCTTATACGTTTATATCATATTACTAATCCTTGAAAAAAAATAGTAGCCAAAGGATGACAATCCAACTTGGCATGAAATCTAAATTACATTAAACAAAGAAAAACCAAAATTTCGACTTCTCTACACATTAATTATTACAAACACAATGACAAGCATGATGCATACAATGCCTCAATCATCTGCACACTCTGTTTTCCACATTATACCCCGCACACTAGAATAAATGTGTTCCTCGTGATCCAAATGGCCCACAAGTGCTTTGGCCCAGTCAAAGCACATGCTCCCCACTGTTGGCCCGCCCAAAATACATATGTACCGATCGCATCCACATAATGGATCCCCACCATCCTCCAAACTACGTAGGACATTAGCAAGAAAAGAGCTAATACAGCACAAACTCCTCGCAACAAATCGAGTAAGCCCTATTCGAGTTGATGCCACACAACCACTCTTAATTTCCTAGGCATCGAGCCTCAAAAAAAATTTCCTAGGCATCACAGTGACTAGCCTCATGTACCTCGTTAAACATGGATACATACTCACTTTCTTCGATGCTTTTGCCCTCCAAATAAATCAACAATGCCTGTGTATAAACAAAATCATCGAGAACTGACCGCCTCAAGGTTACCACTCTTCTCCACCTCCAGTATGAACAAAGCTCTAATCTTCGAATGTATTAAGTTCTTTATTTTCTATAGCGTCTGCGGTTTCCCCAGCTCATGAGGCTCCTCAAAGTTTTCCTTCATTAAAAACTATATGGATCAAAATTGTGCCGACAATTCCCGCGTATACATAAACTCAAATAGAAAACCCTTCAATATTCTCTTTATTGCAGCTTGGTCTTCAAATGTTGGGTCGGGAATCAACGATCTCCGAATACAATACATGGAATAAAAAAATGCTCAAAAAGAAAACAACTAACATTCAAATCATAATTTGCATAAAAAACTACAGTAGTAAAAGCAATTACTAAGACGATTTATTCATAGTGTATATAAACGTTTTAAGGATTTTACACTCAAAACCCTATCAACTTCGTAAATAACTTTCATGCCCTCGCATTCATCGTAATTATACCATGAACCCAATAAACTTACTAACTATTGCACCAAAATTCTTGTGGTTAACACCCACCCATTTATTAGGACAAAATCTGTCAAATATAGGACATCTTTAGTCCTTTTTATAAACATTAACAAACTAAACTATATCCTTCCTCATTCTCCTCCTGCCCACCTCCCTCCAATATCCCAACGATAAGACCTTCTCTGACACCACTACATCCACCTCCTTGCCCACTCCCACCCGCATCTTCCATCACCCTCTCCTCCCCCACATGTTCTCCGTTGTCCTACACAACCTCCACAGCCTCGACTTCATCACATGTCTCGCCTACGTCGATGACGTCCACTACATGGCAACCGCCACCACCTCCCACGCGTCCACCTTGCTCCACCCCCGTTCTGAGACCCTCCTCAAGTAGGACCCTCAAGACCATACCGACTCCGCTCTCTTCCTAGACACAACCAACAAGACCCTCAACTTGAGCCCGACTAACCCCAATCATCGCCTCCCACTCCATCGGCGACACCCTTGCCTCATGAAGCTTGCTTAGACCAACACGTTCTGGGCAAAACGCTTCTCGAGCTCCTCAGTACCCCTTCTGCCTCTCCCCTCTTCCCTCCCAAAAGTCTCCCCTGTCACCCTTCCCTTCGCGAGCGGGGACAATACCACCCCCTCATCCCCCTTCCCTCCCCAATGTTGTTGCCCCTTCCTCCACTCCTTAAGCAACCATAGCCTCCCAAAACGACCCTCTCCCATCTATAACGTAGCTACCACCAATCTCGCATCCCAATGTCGACCATGCCCCTGACAAAGACCAACACATCAGTAGTGAGGAACATCGAGCACCAACCAGTGAGGCTTCTCACTGGCACCGCACCCGAAGCAACTGTAATTCATGTCACACGAAGAGGAAGAAAATATAAGAGAATAAAGTAGATAAGGAAGCTTATTTTCATCGTTGGGTGGTCCAGTGATATGATTAACTCACGATGTTTTTTTGAATGCAATAAATATATTAAGATTAATTCAAGGAATTGACTCAAAAAAGCTAAATTAACAAGGGTCGTGGTATTAAACGAAGCAAGTTTATACAATTCATGGGATATACGATGAACACAACGAGGAGAAAGTAATTTAAAAAGTTTATAGGGTTCACGATGTAAAATCTCAAAGTGTTATTATATGCAACTAACATCACCCATTACTTTCCCAATATCAATGTATATCACTAATAGTCAAGAAGGGGAAAAGGAAAACAAAACAACAAAATCTAAGGATACCTTTAAAAGACATTAAACATGCTCACCTCATGCATCCCATGTCAAGTTTCTAGAAAACAAGGATAACAAGTGACCAAGCTTTAAATAACAAAGTAGAAAATACGCACTACAATTAAATTTTAAAAAATAATCCCTTTGAACAATTATGTAATTCCTTTATCAAGAAGATATCCTTACGCAGATTTTAGTTCGTCCTGCACTCATCTTATGGCTCTAGACTTGTGAATATCAAAAAATAGGTTACCACCAAGAGCCTTTACTTTGTGACTTTTGTCCCATTTCATGTTTGAATGAGTTTCCAATCCACAATCATCATCCATTTTATACTCTCATTTACTACCCAACTCAGCCCATATTCGACTCTATAATTTTCCCATCCTTTCATTAAAGCCACACCACGAACTTAAAGTAAAAGTGAATTTCCATTTTTTATTTCATAATCCAGTCGATTCAGATACCATTCATGCATCCACAACAATGGCATCGTTAATCCCTTCAATATAATCACACATCATACAAAACATACCTTCCGAGAAATGTCATTCTTTGATCATGTATGCAACAGTATCCTTATGTAAATCTTAACCCTTGTTTTGCCCTTAAGGCTTTGGAGTTAAGAATACCCAAAATTTAGTCGAGTCCAAGAGCCTTTACTTCATCTCATGTCAACATTCAATGAGTTTCCAATCTACATATACTATCCATTTTATCTTTTCGTATATGGTGTCTCGTATCAATCTACACATAATTCAATAATCCCATCATCCTTTCATCAAAGCCACATTAGGAACATACCAGTGAATTTCCATTTTTTAAAAAAATATTACACTTTTAGATATCTAATTTGTAACATGATGGGGAAATCGATAGAAACGTTACTCATAGAAGGTCGGTTAAAATAAAGAGAAACCTCTATTGTTCTATGTGACAAGAAAATTCCTTTTAAAATCGAAGGAAAATTTTACAAAGAAACCATGAGACCTACTATGCTCTACGGATCTGAATTATGGCATGTGACAATATACATGTGCCCAGAAAGACAGTAGTAGAAATGAAAATGTCGTGTTGGATGTGTGGTCATACAAAGAAATATCGGATTCGAAACAATGTGATTAGAAAAAAAGATAACAAAGATTCAATAGAGGATAGGATGATAGAGAACCGCTTAAGGTGGCTTTGCCATTTGCAAAGGTCAATAGATGCACCAATGAGAACATGTTAGATTTAGGATGTTGAGCATTGTAAGAGAGTGTGAGGAAGGCCCAGGACATATTGCAAGAAGACTATTCAAATGGATTTTAGATTATTTGGATCAAAGTTTGAGAATGACCTAAAACAGATTTGAATGGAGGAAAGGAATTCATGTAACGGAACCTACTAAAGGAGGGAGAATGCTTTGTTGATGCTGTTGCTTTTAAATTATTGTGATCCTTACCAGGAAATCCTTATCTATTTACTTTATATATTCAAGATATCATTTTTATGAGATTTCTTACAGGTTATTAAGAGAATTCTTTTTGGTAGTGATTTTGCAAAGGAGAGATTCCTAAGTAGTACCTTCTATTTACTCAAATCCATAGGTACTACAAAAAAATTTATCTAGGAGCTACAATGGTGTCGCGTGTTTAACATGCGACGCCCTTACTATTTGTTTACTTGGGAACCACAAGCTTATCACATCTTTGATATGCGCTATTCGTAGCGCACGTCGAATATGCAATTTCTACCCCCGATAAACCCGGCTTTCTTAAACCCCCCCACACACCTCGAGCATTTGACCGTCGCCCGACTCCGCGTTTCTGCCCTCACGATTGCGTCCTCCTCCTCTCCGTCAAAGCTTCATTTTGAGCACCCTAAGCCCCGCCAAGAGATCCCTTTTCGTGCCTTTTTCCTGCTTTGCCGCCCTAGCCGTCGTCGCTTCTCATTGGAGCGCACCCTCAGTTGCATCCAGAGATCTTTGGAAAAAAAATGGTTCTTAGATATATATTATATAATATGTGTATTTATCTTCATTTCATGATTATATAATTTTGAGTTATACGTTGCGTCACGTATTACGTCGGAATGAAATCGATATATTGTATGTTTCATTGAAGGGTATGCTTATTGGCTCTTTGACGACCATTGTACGTGGGTTTGGATTAATGTCTAATATGACATTCGATGAGATGTTAAACTTAGTTTACCGTAAGTTCAACTTGGATGTCAATAATCAGAAAATCCAATTATTACATCGCATCCCTCGGGGCGTAGGCCAATGATGCAGCGTGACCCCAAATTATGGGGCCACATTTATTTAATTAGATAATTATCAATTTTATTTACGTTTTTTGGGTCTAATTGAATAATTGAGATCGCATGTGATCTCAACGTTGATTTCGTAGAGTTTAATTATAATTGTTGGTCAATTAAATAATTAGAGTCCAATTAAGTTAGTTAGAGGTCAATTAGGGTTAAATTAGTTGTAATTTGATTATTTACTATTTTTGTAAACCCTCTCTCCTATATAAAGAGAGGGTAGTCCATCAGTTTTAGGGAGTCCAGTATGAAGTAAAATTTGAGATTTTATCTCGTGTCTCTCTCTTATCTCTCTTCTCCCTCCACGCGATCTCCGCGGTTCTCCTCCTTCAATCCCTCGTTACCGACGAGTTTTCTTCTTCTCAACCCCTCTCTTTCTCCACCAAATTTCCACCGTTCGAATATTTCAAATTTTATCGTCGACGCCGAATCTCGTTTGCATCAATTGGTATCAGAGCATGGCATTTAGATCGTCCCCACGATCTAACGATCCGCCCCGGCGTCCGCACCGACACCATCGTTCATCCGAACGAAAGCCGCGAGCCAATGACGTCTACGACAAGGAGACAGAGCGCATGTTACGAGATTTGCAGAACAACTTCCGGGCCCTGTCTTCAATGATTCGGGACTTCACGGCTGACTTTGAGGCCTGCCGCGACGCCCAATCGAAGCCGCCACCCGTTGAAACCACTATCGCTGGTTTGGACGAGGAAAACATCGCGAAAGAAAACAAAACGACTGCTGTTCGGATCATTTTAGAAGAAAAAAATGATGAGACGCCTGCTGTCCAGACTTTTGATGAGGAAATTTTCGCCGTCAACGACAAAACAGTGGTTGTCCAGACCGCGCCGGAACAGATCCCGCTCTCGGAGTCAAATCCGCCAACCCCCCCGATCGTTTTCAGGCCACCGGAATCACCCCAGGTACCCCTGACGTCAACCTCTCAAAACCAGGCCCCAACCGCGCGGGTAAAGCCGACAACGCCGCCATCTAGCCCCCAACGCCCGCACGCCACCCTCCAACTCGCTGCCATCTCCCCAACCCAGCACCCGCATCCCCATCGCCTCCTTCCCCCTCTGCCTCCCGCAAATCTCCCCAGCCCCCCCCTCTTCCTCCGCCGATGTCATCCCGCCCGCCACCTCCTTTCCCTCGTCACGCAACCCCGTCCCGAAACCCTAAACCCTGGAGGCCAGACCCCAGCCACGCGCACATCCCCACCCCGTCTCCGCGCGCCGGGCCACCCAACCGCGCAGAGCAACAGCGCGCGACCGAGCGCTGACCACCCCGCGCACCAACTCTCCCACGCGCGCCTGCGAACACCGTGCGCCCCTCACCCGGTGCCGCGCGCGACCCTGCTGATCTCCCCCCCACGTTCCAGCGGCGGCGCCGATTCCAACCACGGCTCGACCGCGCGCAGGTGCCTCCCACGGCCCCGCTTCCCTCTGCGCCTCGCGGCACCGCGCCGAGCCTTGCGGAGCGGCCTGCTCCATCCACGCGAGAGGCGCTCAACGCCTGGGCAAGCCCTAACCACAGGGCCGAGATCTACGAGATTTCAATCCCGTTGATTGAGAGGGTTATTTAGGGAAAATTGCAAAATAAAAGTTCCTCAAATCCATATTTGCAGAAAGGTCCAGATCAATAGGAAGGTGAGAAACATGGAAGGGGTACGAAAATTGCACCCCTACCCCTGGTGGCAAAAATTTTTAAAGAGAAGGGCTGAAAACCAGGATTATGGGGACTTTCCTTATTCAAATAGGACTAGGACCTTGGGTTTTTCCTATATAAGGACCCCATGGCTCTACTTTTTGGACACATCTCCCCTTCTCCTCTCTTTGTGCCATTGCTTCATCATGGATTATGCAAGGGCCATATTCTCCATGCCGCATCAATTCTTTGAGCACCATGGGAAGAAGACGACGATCGAGACGACGCCACCGTACGCTCCGCATATGTTTTTCAACCACGGTGGCCACGCCTCTCCCGCCCGCACATGGACTCCACCGTTCGCGCCCCACATGTTCTTCCAGAAGACCATTGACGTCGCCGAATCATCCTCCAATCTTGCAGCTCACGCAATTCGTCAGGAGCCGAATTTTTAAAGCGGTGGAGAGTTGATGCAGCGTGACCCCAAATTATGGGGCCACATTTATTTAATTAGATAATTATCAATTTTATTTACGTTTTTTGGGTCTAATTGAATAATTGAGATCGCATGTGATCTCAACGTTGATTTCGTAGAGTTTAATTATAATTGTTGGTCAATTAAATAATTAGAGTCCAATTAAGTTAGTTAGAGGTCAATTAGGGTTAAATTAGTTGTAATTTGATTATTTACTATTTTTGTAAACCCTCTCTCCTATATAAAGAGAGGGTAGTCCATCAGTTTTAGGGAGTCCAGTATGAAGTAAAATTTGAGATTTTATCTCGTGTCTCTCTCTTATCTCTCTTCTCCCTCCACGCGATCTCCGCGGTTCTCCTCCTTCAATCCCTCGTTACCGACGAGTTTTCTTCTTCTCAACCCCTCTCTTTCTCCACCAAATTTCCACCGTTCGAATATTTCAAATTTTATCGTCGACGCCGAATCTCGTTTGCATCAGCCAAGAAACATCGTTTTCGTCTATCGTCGATGATGATGATGATGATGATGATGTGCAAGGAGTTTTTATACATGCTCGGACCATTGGGAAATCGATGCCTACTGACATTATTAATGAAACGATATCGATGAGCAAAGTCCCCAATGTTGTCACTAACACAGGACACTCTGTTGTCCCTAGCACACAACACTGTTCTCCCTAGCACACAAGCCCCCTTTGTCACTAGCACTGATGTGCATAGAACGCAGCCATGTACAGATCAAGAATGGCGCGTGAGTAACGCTCTGCTGAGAGAGGTTAATCATGCTTTGGATGACTTCATCCCTTGGGGAACCGATGATGATATGAAAGAAGATAGTAATGAAGATGTTGAAGATAATGTGGTAAACGAGGAGATCCGAGTCGATGAACAAAGCACGCAACATATTGTACCCCGTTTACCTTTTTTTGGGGTACGAGGATCTGATACTCGTTCAACCTATGAGGACGAAATTCGAAAGAAGTCTGGACCTGATGGCGCCATTGATGAAATACGCAAGAGCAGAACCTCCAAATGTAGAGAAGATTTGATTTATGCCGCAAAGAAGTATCACATCATGGCACACTACAACTTCATTGTTAAAGAATCCACCAGCTTGATCTGGTTGGTTTTTTGCACACACAGATCGAATAGATATGTTTGGTATTTATGATGTCATCTTAGGAAATTTGATGATTTGTGAGTGATCTCTAAGATTGTTAGACCGCACACTTGTATAATTCCTACAGTTAATCAGGAACATCCTCACTTAGACTACAAATTCATATCTAAATCACGGCTATCTCTGGTGAGGGATGACACTAATGTCCGGGTGTCGAGTTGTAGAGCTCACATCCACGAGATTTACAACTACTGGGTTACCAAGAAAAGGGCATGGGATGCTCGGAGGAAAGCAATCGGAATAATATTAGGTGATTGGAAGAAGTCTTTTGCACACACTGATCAACTTTGTTGTAATTTGCTTCAAAAAGTATCCATAAAAATAACCGATATGTATTCTTCTTTGGGATGCATCTCGCCGGGTGGGGACTCATATACGATACCGGACATGAGTAGTATCAGGAGATTGCGGTACAAGCAAAGGCAGAAATGGAGCAATGGTTGGCATTCCAATTTGCAGATGCACTCATGATATACGAGGAGCATACTGACCAGGCTCAGGTGGAGGCTAGATGAGGAAGGGCTAAAGGGAGAGGAAGAGGTCGAGGAAGAGCGCATGAACCGTCAGCCGTACCTGTGGACGATGAGGAAGTTGCGGAGGCAGATAAAGATCTTGCATCCACGGAATTGGAGAGCCAGTTCGTCATACCAGCTGTCGAGCGATCACGTGACGACATGCCAACACCGCAGGCACCGATCAGAGGCACGGCATGGACGTTAGAGAAATGCAGCCCATTAACTGCACGCTGACACCGTCACCAATGCCAATCTTTGACGAAGACGATGCAGGACACTCGCAAATAAGTATGATAGATGAGACAAATCATTTGTTACCCTTTGATCCACATGATACAATGAGGACATATGAACGAAGAAGGTGTTGAAGTGTAAACTTCTATGTTGTACTAAATGTACAGTTGTTCATTTGAGGCCATTATGATAATGTATATTATTGTGGACAATTTGATTTATGTAATTTATGCGAATGTGGTTGTGCATCAATATATAATTTATGTGAATGTGAATATCTGTGAATCAGTATGTCAATTATGTGAATGCGGAGATCATAATTCCATGGGAATATTGTGTATGCAGGTTAAAATGCGACTTAGGTGAAACTTCCTGGAAATGTCGGATATCCGGGGTTTAGCTTAAATAGCGCATGTTAAACATGTGATTTCCTTGAGACTTCCTGGAATATTACAGGAATATGCTCATATAGCACATGTTCAACATGTGTTATACGTGAAACTTCTTGGAATTGTTCCTGAATTGTTACAGGAATATGCTCAAATAGCGCATGTTCAACATGTGTCAGTTATACGTGAAACTTCCTGGAATTGTTCCGGAAATAGTACACGAAGTTGCTCATATAGCGCATGTTCAATATGTGTTATACGTGAAACTTCCTGGAAATGTTTCCGAAATATTACAAGAAGTTGCTTATATAGCGTATGTTCGACATGCGTCATACGTGAAACTTCCTAGAAATTGGATGTTCCTTGTATAGCGCATGTCCTTATAGAAAATGCATATCGAAGAAGCGTTACGCCTGTGGTTCCCAGGTAAAACAAAACATTGCGGGTGTCGCATGTTAAACATGGGACACCACAGTAGCTCCCAGATAAAAAAAATTTGTAATACCTGGGAATTTAAGTAAATCCAATGTACTACTTAGGAATTTCACTCTTTGTAAAGTTACGCATTTTGTTCAAAATCTACTTGTTAGAATATAATCATATATCAGTAGTACTTAGTCTTCTAATATATATGGAACATTCAATGCAAATCATTATTTCGAAGGACAAACTATTTGTTCGATGGTAGTATACGGAGCATAAAAACCAAATTTTTCTTTGAAATCTTTAATTTGTATTTTCACAACTAAATTAAGTTTTGAACTTATGGTTCAATTATGAACATATGATTCAACACCAAATACATCCGTAGGGTGCAACCTGTTTGAATATTCACAATGACTAGTTAAATTCTCAAACCAAACTTAAAATCATAACAGTCTAAGAAAACCGCACAGTTTCCCTTATTAGAAAAATGGATGAAGCCTAACTTCCCAAAAGTTGATTGATTTGTAAAATCTTAACAACGTGGGATCATTCATTCATTACCCAAAACATTAGACCTTGAAAACGCTCCAATCCACTTGAATTTGACATTGTATCTCGTGAATTCGATTTTTGAAAACTCAACAAGAGATCACTGATTAGTTTCCAACATACTATGTGCTGCATATGCTCTGATCCACTTAAGAATGTTAAAAATCTCGCAAATTGCAAGCAAATTCCATCCAAAAAAGACAACTTCAAGAACCTTCACATACTGAACTTGGCAGAATTCTGAATGGATCTCACCTTGACTCCAAGTGATTGCTGCAACGCCATGCTCTAATACCCAAGTCACACCTCTGTGGTGTGATTCCTCTGAATCAAGATGCTCCTGGCATATGTTCACTCTCCGATGCCCAAGAGTGCCTTGATGGAGAGTGATGTTGATTTCCAATGATTATGTGGCACTTATCTAATTTAAATTCTTATTTCAAAACGTCGGATTCCACCGAATCCACTTATAAAGTCGGTAAAATTTAAAACCGCATAACATTTTACATAAGATATTCGATCACTACAAACTTAGAGTAATTGGAAACCTCTCAAAATGACTACACAAAAATAGTGATCTATCTTGGATCAGAAATAAACTTTTTTTTATTTGTTACAGCTAAATAAAAATTTTTGGGATTTTATCACTTGTGCCCCTCCGAGATGTTGCAATATCAGTTATGCCCCTATCTTTTTCGTAATATCAGTTGTGCCCCTCAAAACTTGCTATTTTATCACTTGTGCCCCTCGGGTTAGTGACCGTCCATCTACAGTGCAAACGGACGTTAACTTTGAGGACATAAGCGGAATTATTTTTTTTTAAAAGGTTATATGGTCATTTCTTCCTCCTCTTCCCCAACCTCTTCTTCTTCCTCCTCTTCCCATCTTCTTCCTCCTCCTCCGACCTCCTCCTCCTCCCTCTCCGCCCCGAGCTCCCCGCAGCCCCTACCCTCCCCGGCGCCGCACCTCCTCCCCCCCGCACCTCCTTCCAGCCCGCCGCCCCCTCCCCTCCCCGGCGCCGCCCCCTCCCCTCCCCGGCCACGCCAAGTCCTCGGCATGGATGACGGAGACTGCAGCCCCGAGGACTCGGGTTCCGGCATCTTGGACGCTCTGAGCTCGGCTTCCGAGAGCGAGGACCCATTGGTGGAGGAGCAGGCCTCTCTTGGGGGGGACGCGTGCTTCACGCAGGATCTCTTGGTGAAATGGAAACGATGGCTGCATCGTGTTCACAGTACGGCGCAATCAATCGAATGCGGGGAGCGTATCTCACCTGGGCTGCTGGAGACCTTCCGCAGGGGCATGGGGATCGGTGATGTCGATCCTCTCGTCGGGGACATCCACCGGGAGGGAAGGCGAACGGGACTGCGTCGAGTTTACCATCTGCTGCAATTTTGGAAAATGACAACCGATATTTGGGAGTGGGGAGGGTAGGGGCTGCGGGGTGTCGCCGGGGAGGGGAGGGGAGCTCGGGGCGGAGCTCAGGCCGGAGAGGGAGGAGGAGGAGGTTGGAGGAGGAAGAAGAGGTCCCTGGACAATAATACCCCTCTTAAATGCACCAAGGTTTGAAAAAACCATGGTTAAGTCAATTCATTGACGGTCAACCTGACGGAAGGGCACAACTGATGACGGAGAAACTTTTGAGGGGCACAACTGATATTACGGAAAAGATAGGGGCATAACTGATATTGCAACATCTCGGAGGGGCACAAGTGATAAAATCCCAAAATTTTTTTGAAATCTAAAAGGTAGGGGGAAACACACAGTGGTGTCCGCCCCAAAATTTATTAAAAAAGATAGAAACAGAGAACAGGATCAATCGAACCAAAAAGGACCGCACCCCACCCATTACAAATTCCAATCGTCAAGCAAACGATTAGCTAACGCACACACATTTTCCTTGTAAAAACGTTGACCCGAAAATAGAAGGTCGTTTCTTCCCCTCCATACCGCCCAGAGAATGGCCATGGGGATAATCCGCTCCCTCCGTGGTCTGTGCAAGTTGGCATGGGTCGAATCCCAAAAAGAGAGGAAGTCACCGCAGTTGCACCAAGCCGGACCCAATTTCAGCCAAACTTGAGCTACCACGGAGCAAGAGAAGAAGAGATGCTCAATCGATTCGATCGCCGCGTTACAGACAAAGCACCTATCAGAAATGACCCCAAGCAGTCTCACGCACCTATCCCTCGTCATCAACCGCTTACGCCTAAGGAGCCAAAGAAAAAATCCGATCCGCTCCGGGAGCTTTAGAGCCCAGATCAGCGAACAATCTCTGGAAAGCAACTCTGAGCCAGCCGGGGGGTCTAGAAATTGCACCGGAGGCCCCTCTCACCGAGAAGGAGCCCTCCCTCCACGACAGTGGTCCATGCCCTCACCAGGCGGACACACCTCCCGTAGGGACTCCAGTAATGCCAGGAAGTCATCTAATCTCTGATCAGAAAGGGAAGAAGCGAAAGTGGGGCACCAGAGGCCATCGCACCATCAAGCCGCAACCGAGCAAGACTTGTCACCTGCAAGCGCAAACAACCAGGGAAAACGAGAGCGCAGCGTCCCACCCCCCGACCAATCATCAGTCCAAAAAGCGAAGGCGTCCCCCCGCCCGAGAATAGGTCTAAACAGGGCGAGGTTGCTCAGAAAGGCCTTCATCACGCTACGCCAAAACGGGGTTGAAGAGCTGGTGCGAATGATCAGCGGAGAAGGGACGCCTCTAACGTCGTAAATTTTACGTATCACGGCGCAAGCAAGGTCGTTGCTCGGACCCCAGATCCTGCTAGCCCATTTTAGTAGAAGAGCCTCGTTCATTTGTTAAAGAGATTTCACCCAGAGTCCCCCGCCATCCTTCTGATACAAGACCTCCTTCCAACCCACCAAATGTATCCCCCAGTCCCGGCCGCACCATTGGCCCACAAGAATGCGCGCATGCGATTCTCCAGCCGCGTCCGCAGCTCCTTTGGCATCTTGCGGTTGGAAAGGAGGAATATAGGAATGGAGGAAAGAACGGATTTCAATAGCACCAATCGACCCCCCTTCGAGAGGATCGCATCCTTCCAGCCCGCAAGCTTCGCTTCGACCTTCTCCACCACCCTCAACCAATCACATATCCGAGTCCGCCCCAGAGACAAAGGGGTGCCCGAACCCAACACCGACTCCAAATTTTCCGATGTCCGCCTGCCCAAAGGGAATGAAGACCGACTTCATGTTGTTCTTCGTCAGGCCCGATAATTCAAAGAAAATCTCAAGCGTCATTGCCATGCCGGAAGCCTCCTCGATTCCCCCCTCGATGAAGAATAGGGTATCATCAACATATTGGGCGATCGGGACCTCCATCCCCTCCTTCGAGAAGCCTCTAGTCAGACCGCGAGCAGCAACGCCTTCCGTCATGTCAGAGAGGACATCGGCTGCGAGAATAAATAACATAGGCGCGAGGGGACAACCTTGGCGCAACCCCCTGCGAGGTTGAATCCAACCCCCCTCTGGGCTCCCGTTGACCAGTATCGAAAAAGTCGCCGTAGATATGCAACGTCGCATCCAAGTGATCCAAATGTCGAGGAAGCCCTTTCTCTTGAGCACACTCCATAGGAATCTCCAATCAAGTGTATCATAAGCTTTCGAAAAGTCCACTTTCCAAAGAATACCGCTACTACCTCCGCCAATCCGCAATAATCTCAGACGCGAGTGAGACGTAGTCGGCGATCTGACGACCGGGGACGAAAGTCGCCTGAGCCGGAGAGATAAGTTTCCCGAGGATGATATTCAGCCTACGAGCGAAGACCTTCGCCGTGATCAGGTACAGAGCATTGGAGACGGCGATAAGCCGAAAGTCCCCGATCGAAGATGCTGCCGAAGACTTCGAAAGAAGGACAAGAAGGGCACGGTTCATTCTATCAAAGCCCGTGTTTCCCGATCAAAATTCTTTCACGACCTCCAGCACCTCCACCCCAATTACGTCCCAAAAGTCCTTATAGAAGGAGATCGGGAACCCATCTGGGCCAGGCGACGCTTCGTCGTTGAGATCCCACACCGCGCCACGCAGTTCCTCCAGAGAAACATCACGGGTAAGGTTCTCGCAGTCGTCCCTCGCCACCGACCTGGATCTCATACCCCGCCACCTCCATCGCCTAAGAATAGTTGTAGAGGTAACGTCCCCGAAATAGTTGGAAATGGCAGTACCCATCTCCTCATTTCCTTCCACGCATCTCCCATCGATAGTAATAAAACGGATGGAGTTAGTTCTACGCCTCCCATTAGCGCAGCGATGGAAGAAGGATGTATTTGCATCCCCTTCCCGAACCCATCTTATTTTTGATCTTTACCTCCACTCCGCAATGCGTTTCTTTTCCTCGAGAAGGAGCCTTCTTTGGGCCTCCGCACGAGCCGCGAGCTCCTCAGATGATAGTAATCTGCTACCCTCCCGCACGTCCAGTAATTGAATGGTCTTTTCCGCTTCTGATCTAGCCGCCGCCCTTGCCGCTCCTCTCGATTCCCTCTTAAAAGCCGCAAGTCGCACTCTCAGCGAGCAAAGCTTACCATGGAGTCTCTGCGTAGCGGAGCAGACAGCCAGATACCACCGTCTCCATCCAAGGCGACGTTACAACCGCCCGGAAGCTGGGTTCCTGCAGCCAACATTTCTCATATCTGAAAAGACCCCGCGGAACAGGGGAATCTCCCGAACATCTTCAGCATCTTTCTCTTTGCTGCATCATCAAGCACTTCATCTCCAGAAGGGGAGCGACTAGGTTGTATTCAAGTATGCCAGAAATGAACGAGGAGAGCGTGTCGTAGTGATCAAAAATGCAAAAGTAGTTGCGGCAAAACCTTGCAAAGCTATTTTCCCGAAATGGAAAAGTGTCATCGGCAAAACCTTGCAAAGCTATTTTCCTGAAATGGAAAAGTTTCATCACGACGAGAAATTGTTGGTCTGCATGTCTTCTTTCCGCAATCGCCTAAAGCAGACAGAAAGTGGAAGCGGCGGCTTACCATCTTAGCAGGTGAAGGTACGAGCCGGAGACTACTAGACCTTAAGCTTATATATGGGTTGTGGTCAGAGCACACCCAAGGTTTCGCCTCCACAGATGCTAAGGGGAACCTTTCCCCAGTCTCCACCGAGGCAAGAAAGCGGTCAAGACGCGAGCGAGACCTAGTATTTCTCCAAGTATAGTCGATACCTGTGGCGTCCAAGACCTCGAGGCCAAGCAAGTCAATGGTGTCCGCGAATGAAGAAGAGCCCGGATCCTGGCCGCCCCTACCACCAGGCCTATCCGAAGATAGGAGAGTCACATTAAAATCCCCCCCCAACCAACAGGGGGTCCCGTCGACGAACCAAGCCTCCAACAAATCCTCCCAGAGTTGCGCACGAAACCCCGCCTCACATGGGCCATATGCACACGAGACCGCGACCCGAAAAGAGGATCTCGTGCTATCCAGAATCACCGTTAAGAGGTGCCTCCCGCAAGTCATGGAAGTAAAGGACCACTTCGAGGATCGCCAAGCCACAATCATCCCACCTGAGGACCCCGACCCCTCCAAGGTCCTGAACTGATCTACCTCCCCGATGCCGAACCCCTTCCAATCTTGCTCCGTCAAGGCGTGAAGCAAGGTTCGAAATTTCGATTTCGATCTCGTTTCGGTAAGGTCCAATACCGAAATTTCGCCGAAATTTCGGGAAATTTCGACGATTTCGGTGGAAACGTCGGAAAAGGCTAAAAACCCAATTTTTTCCAATTTTATTGAAAATTTCGATATTCCAAGTTACTAGAACAGTAAATAACATACAAATACACATTTATTTCGCGCATATTGGTCATCTATACCCTATATATAGACATATCGGTCATATCGGTGGACATATTGTTGGAACCCAAGCAACATGTCTCGATCGATATGGGATCGAAATGACCCATATTTTATCCATATCATTGCAATTGAGGATCTCCACCCCTCTATACAACCTATCTCGACCGAAATCTCATAAGACAGTTAATATATAAAAGTTGAAACCATGGTTGTAACATTGTTAATACATAATAAAAAAGAGTAATACTCTAGTCTTACAAATACAATACAACTTACAACAAGTTAAAATTATTAAGAACATGCATATTTCTGATAAATGCAATAAAAGAGTAAAGATTAAAATATAGTACCTGTCCTGGTGACATGTTTTGTTCAGAACCAGTAGTTTCGTGGTGGATCTGAATGCCCCCCCTTCCTTTCTGTCTCTCATAGCGCATCGCAGATTCTATGAACTCGCAGTAGTTCTCCCATGTCATGTACGAGTACATGGCCTTGTAATTCATGACATACTGCATGTATTGGTGGTCATCGATGCCTATGAGCATCCCGAGTCAAGGATAAGCAGCACTGGATCCGGTATCACGAGTGGCACGACGAGGCTGCTGCGAACTACTGCCTTGAGATCCTCGGGACGACGACGACGGAGTAGGAGAAGATCTCTGCGGAGGAGGAGGAACTGCCGTGTAGTACTCAGGGAAGAAACCGTAGCTGTCACCCCCAAAGAAACTGCCCTGGCTCTGCTCAGGTTGGCTACTTTGGTAGTTGTCTCCGCTACTGTATCCCCCATATCCACTGTAACCATATGAATATGCTGGAGCTGCGTACTGAGGAGGAGGAGGAGGAGGTCCTGGAGGAGGAGCTTGAAAGTATTCCGGGAAGACGCCAAATGATCTCTCATCGTGTGACGATCCATAACCGCCTAAAGGACTTTGTAGTTCGTGCTCCTCCGCGATATGGGCTGTCAATATCCATTAAGCTCAAAGAACCTACAGATGATGTCAAATCTTCCATGTAGATGTCGGTTGGACGATGACCTCGACCGTAGTCGTAATCCGCAGGCCCTGGACTCGGACTTGGAACAAATTGTCCGTGTGTGTTCCGTTGTCTCTCCATATATTCGCGTCCTGCTTGTAGGCCTACCTCAAGTCTGGTAGCTTGTGGTCCACGACCACTCCCTCCTGACCCACCTGAGTTTGACTCCCCACCACCACAAGGTCCAGCACGACCAACATCGTCATCATCATCATCTCCACTGTCATCCTTTGACTTTGACTTGGATTTGGAGCTACTGGAGAGAATTTCATCAACAGCTGCATCAATCTCGCCCTCCAACCCTCCAACAGGTTCTGTAATCCGCCAGGATCGGGCCAAAAAGTCACCAACGTCTGCTCCCATTTGCTGGCTGATGTTCTCATTCGGTCTTCCACATGGCTGATCGAGAACTGGGGCACCATTGGAATCCATCCACCTCTGGAGAACGTCCTCATCAGCATCGTCATCGTGCATCTTGAAAATGTATGCAAGGTCAATAGGGTCCGTATAGTCATCTTTGTCATGTCCCTCCGTTGCATGCTTCAATTTCAGCCTCAAGTTGTAATGCACGAAGACAAGGTCATTGAGCTTCTTTTCTCCCAACCTGTTCCTTCTCTTCGAATGTATCAAATTGAACGTGCTCCAGTTCCTCTCACAACCGCCAGCAGATGCGGTTTGAGAAACACTTTCACTGCCACACTTCGAAGGTTGGGAGCTTCCATCCCGTATAACATCCATCATTCGGCTGCAAAAAAAGGAAAAGACAGAAATCATAAGTACAAATAAATGTACACAAAATCAACACAAGTAATGGGTTAATTTGCCTCCGTCCCTACCAGGAAGAGTATTGCCACGACCGTTGACCGCAGTAATCCGACCAAAGGAACCCAATGCATCTCGGTAATACTTAACCTGCACAACGCACAAATAGGTTCAACCCAAATATCTTGTGACTCAAAAGTCAAAATATAGGTAGAAATTGAGGATATTAGTACCTCATTCATGCACATGATCTGCAACTTCTCGTCCTTGACGAGCTTCTCCACCACAATCTGTACGGTTGAGAGAAGGTCACCATTTGTACCAAGTCCATTCTTGTAGTGGTACTTAGGATTGAAGTAATAAGCTGCACAGAAAGTCACGAACAAGCTCATTTATGATGTCCAACTATAAAAATTTAAATGATTGAAAAAAAAACATTTTTTACATAATACATACCAGCCTTGTGAAGAGGATGTGAGAGCATCTTAGACCATCGCTTGTCTATGATGTCCAACCATGCTTTTGATCCCTTCCCAACCGCTTCTCGGACCTTCTCTCTCATGCAGCGCATTGCCTCGTAGATGACTCCCACGGTGGGCTTCTTGTCGCCATCCACGATCCGCAATGCAGATACCACTGGATACATGATCCTCGTGACCCGAGTCACGTCATCCCAAAAGGAGATATCATTGATCAATATCTCCACCTTCCGTCCTCCTTCAGTCCAAGATTCAGGTATCTCGAACCACTCACCCTGGCAACACATGGTTTTCAAACCCGTCTTATGTTGCTTGAGGCTTTGCAACGCTATAAAATTGGTTGCAAAGCGTGTGATGCCAGGCCTCACCAACTCCCCATTGCACATCCGCCTCATTAGTGCCAACACTTTGCTGTGGTTGTAGATGAATGTGGTGATCATTCGTGCTTTCTCCACCACCCTTGAGACGAGCTTCCTCTTGCTGAAATCTTTAAGGATCAAGTCAATGCAATGCGCAGCACACGGTGTCCAGAAAATTCCGTTGTTGCTGTACTTCATAATTGTTTCACCAGCCTTCTTGAAGTTG
Organism: Ottelia alismoides; assembly: GCA_037367405.1. Classification (NCBI taxonomy): domain Eukaryota; kingdom Viridiplantae; phylum Streptophyta; class Magnoliopsida; order Alismatales; family Hydrocharitaceae; genus Ottelia; species Ottelia alismoides. Next base: position 656,526 of record JAZKJV010000391.1, read on the forward strand.
ATGCCGTTATCTGTCGCAATTTGCACAATGTGCTCTTTCCCAACCTCCTTTGTAACGTCCTTCATCAACTTCAGAAGGTACCTGTGGTCCTTCACATACTCAGATGCATCAACAGATTTCAAGAAAACTGTCTTCCCATCGCAGTAAACAAGGAAGTTGATGATCTGCTTCCTTGTGTAGCTCGTCCACCCATCGCACATCAATGTCACCCCATACTCTGGCCATCTCCTCCTCAACTCGGCGATGTACTCATTCATCTCCTCTTTCTCCATCCCAAGATATTTGTTCATGATCTCGTAGGATGTAGGAGCCTTCACTCCCGTTCCCGCTGCAGCGATCTCATCAACGGCATGCTGCAAGAATGGCCCGCTTGCAATGTTGGCAGGAATGCTCTCCCCAAAGAAGAGCTTGCTGATGGCTTTTCCTACCCTTTCTCGTGCATTGGTGAACATTCCCTTCACTGTTTTCTGCCTCGGATCCTTGCTTGCCTTGTATTGCATGGATCCGCTCCTCGTCAAGAAGGGCTCAATTCCCTTCCCCTTGTGTTTCTTAGTGGGTGGTGGTACTGGTGCGCCTCCAGAACCACTCCCACTCCCACCTGCACCATAGAAGCCGCCCCGTGCACCACCGAGTTCTCTCCTCTCGAACTCGCTCCTCAATGATTCTTGTGTAGCCCTTCTGTATGCCCTTCTCTCTCTGATGCAGTCTGAATGTCGGCGGGGTACACAAAATCATCGTCATCTGAATCAGAAATGACGTTGAATTCTTTCTCGAACATGAACTCCTTCATTTGTTCTTCCCTTCTTACTCTCTCCGTCTCCTTTTCCTTCTTTCCGTCCAAGCTCGCCTTGACCTTGTCCCTCACATCTTTGGGACAACGCGTGCACTTAGCAACATTCTTGTTGTTGCCAACAAGATGTCGCTTCATCCTTGTGATCCCGCCTCCTCCCAACTTCTTCCCACAGAAATTGCATTCGGCTTCGCCTTAATTCCATCAGGAGCGGACGCATACCTCCAGCCAATGTCCCCACTGAATTCTTCCATCTGATCATCAGAACTGTCAGATCCAGAATCGGAAGCAGAATGTGCCATGGTGAATATCCAAATGAAGAACCGGAACCGAAACCAGAATGTCGCAGAATGTGCCATGTATGGACGTCGAAATCTGCGAGGAAAATCAAGAACAAACATTAAGTTGGCATTACAATGCAACTGCTTATGAATATGCAAATTATTTTATTTTTTAATTTCGGAATTAGTATATATTTAATTTTTCCAGACCAACTTTTCTTATTTACAGAAAAAAAACCTTGGATCTATACATTAGGATCTTAGATCTACAAATTAGGGGACCAATTTCATGAAAGACTACATTATTGACACAAAATATGAACAAAAAAGTAAATATTTAGCAAATCATTTTCGATTTTCTATATTTTTAATTTTTATTAATCTAAAACAATTTCCGGACTATGATTTATACTTCCAAAACACAAGATCCGAATATATAACACCACAACTCATTATCGTTCCACATTAAACTTCAAAACCCCAATTTCTTCTACCATAGATCCAAGAAAATAATCTCCAACAATGTTTTAGTTCATGTTAACTTCAGATCTGTGATACAATGACCATTGCTAGCACTATTGTGCAAAAAAAACACAAAAGCCCCAAATTTCTACTCCTAATTTATACCTATTTTGGGGGAAATCTCTCAAATTAAACACCATGCCTAGCTATATCAACAACCTAACAGTGAAAACCCTAAAAAAATTATTGAATTTGAAGAAGATTTATCATAATTTGGCTTACCTCAAAGGATGAAGGTCTTGGAAGATGAAGAGAACAGCCATTGCCCGAAGTCGGTCGAAATGGAGACCTTTCGACCGATATTTCGCTATATTTCGACAGTGCCCTGATTTTTCTATTCAAAGATTCCTAATGTCGGACGAGATATCGAGATGGGCCGAGATATCGGCGATATCTCGCGATATTTCGACCGAAATATGGGAAATCGATATACAGTACGGTTTCGATACCCGATACCCATCAAAACCGAAATTTCGTCGAAATTTCGGCGAAATTTCGCGAGATCTCAGTCCATGGCGTGAAGCTTCGTTTCTTGGAGAAGAACAATGTCGCATCCCCACTCACCGAACCGCGCATCCACCATCTTCCTTTTGTCTGGATCCCCCAGCCCTCGCACGTTCCAGGATAAAATCTTCATTTGGAACCTTCATCGCTCCCCATAGTTTGCACCACATCGGCTGCCTCCGCCACAAAGAGTTTGAACGTGGAACCTGGCTGTGTTGAGGACCTGGTCGCCTTGGCTCTATTCCTTCTTATATAACGCTTTGCGCTCCTTCCCAAGCTGGGCACTCCCCCCTTGACCTGGACAGAGGGACCCTCATCAAAAGAAGTCTCTTCCATACGAGGCTCGGTCGGCGATGCCGCAATGAGGATAGCGGACCTCTGGCGAGGCCATTCCTCCGAGAAGAGGAGAGTAGGCGCCACAACAGCGGAAACGTGGGGCACTTCCGCCCACGTAAAAGGGAGGTGACCGGCATGGGCCAAAAGAGGCGTCTGACCCGAGAAATATGTCGCTCTCAACGCTGGAACGGGCACTTGGATCGCCCTTCCACTTCCCGACTCCGGGGGGATCCATTTATCCGAGAACGAGGAGGTAATCGGATCATGCACCTCACCCGAAGAGGAGACGAAAAACGCCCCAAGAGCCGGTTCAAATGGCGGGCCCACCGAGGGGTCGATCACGTTGCCATGCAAAAGGAATGATGTTGGGGGCAGGGGCAATCTTTTTGGGAAGCTCTCAAACCACCGCGTGGTTGAGTTAAGCCGTAACTCTTCGTACAAGGGACGCCTTGGAAAACCAACCGCCGTCTCCACGTCCGAGGCGACCCACGCCCCCTCGACTGACGTCGTTCTCACGTCCTCCGGAGGAGGCGGAGGGATGTCGATCACCAACTCGATCGGAAAGGAAAACCCTCCGACCTTCAGCTCCGTAAAGGAGCTCCTGTCGCCAACGTCGTCGAGGAAGGATTTGGAGCATTCTAACAGGATGGTCGTAACGTCGACCGCGGTTCCCGGTCTTAGACCATCATCGATCACTTCACGAACAACTCCCCACTGACGCAAGGCCTTCCGCAGGCAATCGACGGATCGGGACAAGAATGGAACTCCCTTTACCCTTGCCATGCAAACCTCCATCTTCTCACAAGAGCCATCGGCGAAACGCAAGCACCTCCATCTAATGTCGCCTACGTCCCCATTGAGAATCAGGCGCTCCCTCTGGGCTTCGGTTAAGCCCCGAACACAGCATCGTCGATCTCCCAGCAGCACCACATCCCCCGTAAACTGTGCGCCAAAGAACCCAAAGAGATGCGAGTTGAGGGTCTTCAGGTCGATAACCCCTTTAGTTGCGTATCCAATGGCAGCATGCGAAGACGGTGAAGTTGGCGGAGTCCTTTTGTGCAGAGGCTTGGCAGTAACCCCCCCCCCCCCCCGCCCTCGGTGAAGGAGGGTATATGGTTCGCCGCATGAACCCCCCGAGCGCTTAGCTTTACTACTTCCGCATAGGAAGGACCACCTTGGTGGGTAGTGGCCGAGCTCCCAGTCCAACGACCATCCGAAGGAGTGGCTTGACGTGGGGGAGGCTCCGATATCATTACCTTGTTGCGCGAATAGCATGTAACCTGGCGATGACCGACCCTCCCACATACGAAGCACCTTGGAGGGATGTGACAGAAGGAGGCCATGTGCCCCCTGACGCCGCACCGGAAGCACTTCGGGCCAAGCTTCCTATGGGACACCTCCATCCACTCGCCCACCTCTTTCTTTCCAAACGCACCATTTGGAGTGAAACCACGAGGAATATTGTCGTCGGAGTCCAGGACCTTCTTCCCCTTGTCGCGAGCCACCTTTACCCACCGCGCGTACTCCGGTTGAGGTCTTCCACCATGCACGCTCGCCCCGCCAGCGAACACCGAACGTCGCTCGTCACTCGCTCCTCTCTCGTCGCTCGCTCCGCCATCTTTCCTGTTCTTTTTTTAATAAAATATATAATTGAAAAAGAATAAATTGTGTATATATATTCTAATTAGCATAAAATCAGATATGGAAGATTCACCTCGTCACATCAGATATGACTATATACATGACATGTCAGAAGAATTTGACTTTCAAGGGCGTGTACTAGTATACCAATTAATGGTACAATTGATCAAGCAACCAAGCTTCTAAAACTTCAAGTGAGCCCCACAATCATATTCTCACTCAACGACCAATGTAATGGAGTTTAACCAGATAAAGATTTGGGATTTATCAAAATGAAGGACACCAGGAAAGCATCTTCAATGCCAACAAAGGCCCCAAACTAATCAACCCTTGACCATGAAAAAGAGTTCCACCATGTGAATCGCACCCTAGCGGTAGCTGGTAGGTAGGCCATCCATAAACCACATTTTGTCAGCCATATCCTGGAACTCAACAACCACTACCTCTCTACATGCACAGCCTTCCAATCTTTCATTTCCACAGCACATAGAAATCCCCACCGAATAAGCATTATGCATCAACCTCATCAACCATCTTCAATAAGTTCCCCCAAAGGAACACGGACATTTGATTATCAACATGGATGTGCAACCAATCTCTTAAAAGATAAAAATCCACACCTTGTCCTTAAAAACAGTGCAGAAAATATCGATATCGATATCATAATGGTCCGTCCGGAAAAGGATATATTGGGTTATATCAACGATATTGGTAGAGATGTCGGAAATGGCTCAAAAAAGCCACGTTTGACGTTCTTTCAGAAATTAAGATCATCCAGAATATTATAACAAATAACCTACAAATACACACTTATATCATACATATTGATATTTGTACAACACTATAAGTCGCACATATCGGTCATATCGAACATATCGTTGTTAATGCCAATTCCTAATTTATAGATATTGGAAATGGATTTCAGTCAAGTTCTTAAAATATTCAAAGTTTAGAAATATACACTTACATGACACGTGTAGATCATCTATGATTCTTATATCGCACATATCGATCACATCAAACATATCATTGTTAATGTTGATTGGAGATTAATAAACACTGGAACTGGAATCAAAGTAGCCAAGTTAAACACACTTGGAAAACATGTTTTGTTCATGGAAGATAATGATTGGCATTGAGATGAGTCATTTCATTCAAAAAATAAACATAATGATTAATAAGACAATGTTTCTTTGCTATAAAGATTTATCTATTCATGAATAAATGAAAAAATGTAAATTAATGCAATATTGTAACAATAATTACGTAGTCATGAGGGGTTTATAATAGAACCAAGAATTCCATGGAAGACAAGGTAGGAAATATCGATATCGTATTGGTCCGCTCGATCGAAAATGGCATAAAAATGATATCATATCAGACATGTATTTCTAATTTGATCAGCATTAGACTTGTGGTCATCACTATTGCCAAAGAGAGCGAAGTTCACCAAATGAAGAACCATTGTATGCACCCCCCGGTAGCATCATACCCTACCAGACATAAATCAACGCCCTCAACTCGAATCAAAATATATAACTCACACTGTGTTTTAATACTAGGAGTAGCAAAATAAGCAGTGAAATCAAGCTTACAAGGGTAATATCATTGATATGTATAGATATCGATGAAATATCAATGATGTCGATCGATATCTAGGAAAATTTGTAATGAAATCAATCAATTTCAAGCGATATGGCTCGATATCAGTGATATCGTCGATATCTCGCGAGACATCGACCGATATTTGATAAATGGATATCTATACAAATATCGGTATAGGATCACCATCGATATCGATATATCAACAATATATCACGATATAACCTTATATACTTAAAAATAAAGCCATGTGCACCAAATTCCCACCCCGTGTGCACAATGGATAGACCAAGTCCCCCTTTAACGCATCAGTTCGCTGCTGGACCACCCAAAACTCACTTCCTAGAAAATTTCCCAACATGCTACCACAACAAAATCTCCACATCCCTTGAATCAATTTTTCTGACGAGTTCCGCATATCAATATCCCATATATGTTTCCAAAGGATGTCGACATCAAATATCCCTTTCATGGCAATCCTTCCTAGGGACCTCTGTATAACCTCTTCCCCCAAACCCCTCACATTTTTTGAGGAAAAAAGTGTGGTGTTGTATAGATGTCCCCGTAAATTTCTATATATTCACATTAAGTATCAAAAAAAGAGTTACATAGACCAAAAGGTCTTTAAATTTCCCTCGTGCACTATAGCATTTTCCATATACACTCCAAGGAAGATATGTCATTCCGCGCAAGCCACATGGACCAAAAAAACACCCACCACCTAGACATAGGTATGACCACTCGCATTTCCCAATCTATCCATCGGGTTCCAAAACCCAGCTCAATCGGCGATCGACTCCAACTTGACTGGTGATGCTGCCTGCCTCCATTCCAACTGTGCACCGAAAGAAAAAATGCTCGATATCCTCATTCGCTACAAGACACCATTGGCACATTCAACCAACTCAAGGGAAAAATATGGCTCTCCGTTCAGCAGTCAATATGCTATTCTTTCATAGCAACCAAATAAAAAACATCACCCTCAAGGGGACCTTCCACCTCCAAATCCCTCGTATTCCAGGAGGAAATGTGCATAGCATCACATTTTCCATTGCAGTTTTCCCTAGACCACCCATCACAATGCACCTCCTTTAGATCTATGTATTCACTCCCACCTCCAACATCTTATCGACCATCTACGCACTCCTCCTTACAACCTAGTTGTCCCTTTCTGTTGGAGACTGATCAGCACCAGCCCAAACTCGATATTCCTCCCCAAGATCCCAATACCTACCCTTGTAACCTTCACATGCATTCCCCCCTTCCCAAGGCATCCAACGATCCACCACCAACATCATCCCATCCATCTCTCCCACATCCAATGAATGTTTCCCGCCAAGAATGTCCGCACACATCCCAACCTAAAAAATGACCTCCTATTCCTTCCAACACCAATTGATGATTGAACATCAAAGTAAATCACTTTTCACCCTACCCCCAAGCCAATCCCACAGCCAAATGATATGAACCAACCATTCCGCAACACCTCCATGTCACCACCTCCCTGATACGCTACATGGTTGTCCACATTATTTGTAAGGCACCTTATCAAGCCATCAAGATCTTCGACCACCACCCCCACAACCAACATGGTTGAATCCCGCGACACTATGGTTGCTGCAACTCATTGTTTCTCTCAGTCTCAACATAGAATGTCCCTCAAAATAAGATGAGTCAGTGGATAAAGCCACGGCAACACCTATTCCCAACAATCCCCTTCCCATTTTCGCTCCAAAACCTCTTCGTTGCCAAAAGCAGAGGCATGGCAGGAACAATGCACTTAGAAGCGGACCAGCTTTTTAGATCATGCATCGAAATTGGATCCTAGATGGCAACCCATATCTAGATCCATCAATATCAGGCTCTCCATCTGCATTGTATCATGAACCCAAACCATGCCATACCTCCTAATTTCTGACAATAGGAACACCTACACCATCAGATCAAGATCCTATCCCAACTCAAACCTTCCATCCAACCCTTTGCCAAGAAAAATCACGCCATGAGTCCAGACTCGTGTAAAACACCTGCAAAGTGACAAAAGTTGCCATCCCCTTCCTCCCCATCACATCTTCCATGAAAATGTAACTATAACACCATCTCCCCAAAAATCATCATCTTACCAATCTATATTAAAGGTTGCCCCATCTAAAAGGTGGCATTGTCCACGTAATACCCACCCACCACAGTAACATGTCACAAATCCACCATCGCACTAACCGTGATTTTGTGCATGCATTGGTCAATGCAACCTAGACAATGATTGTATTGTAACTCTAGCCAAAACTCCATGGAATGCTGGCCTAACGCTCATCATCATGGCTATCCTCAAGTTGCACCTCCTCATGTCTGCCACCACCCTAAGCCAAACCCTCAACATGTCACCATTAAATAGTCCCTATGATATGATGTCCCTTCTAATTCTAAAAAATAAAATGGTCACTGCAAGTGCCTCCCTAAATCTTGGCCCAAAAGTGAATCCAAAGATATCAATCAACAAAGCACTCATCTCAAAAATTCTGAAATCCCTGTCCAGCTTTTGTAATTGCCAACCTCGCATCATTGCCCACCATGAAAGGATGGAGAGGGGTTTTACACAACACCACATAATCCACATCCCAGACCTCTAAAGCCATGATACCAACAGTGAACCAAACAAGATGCCAAAAATCCAATTTAACGTTCTGAAGAAGGGGTCTAGCACTGCTCTCGCGTATGACAACAAGAAAAGATCTCAAAATGCATCCCTAGTCGTGCATCACAACAGGAAATTCCTACAAACACAACAACTCGAAGTCCCTAAATTCAATCACCTCCGATTTACATGAGTCTGCAGCAACAGACATAGCACGTCACTCATCAACATCAATTGCAACAAGCATGACAACAAATATTTCCAACCTCCTGATGACCTACGCAAATTATAGAATTGCAGCAGTCCCTCACTTATACTATATATCCCTCACTCAACAGTGCCTTTGCCTACATTAAGCATACAGCATCACAAGAAGGCCCAGACCCAACCCCTCCCATTTGCCCTTCTCCATCTTCGACCACCCCCCGTATCATATACAAGGTCCAGCTAGTTCTTGAAGTTTCCCATTAGAATCAAAATATTTCCAACAGAATGTATTTATATTATAGTCTTAGAAATGTATCATTTAAATATTATATTAGATGTGTGACGTATAAGTAGGGCTAAGACGGAATATATGGAATTCACCTTTGATGGAAGTAATAGTGAAGGAATCGAGGTGAAGATTGGTGATGATAACGTTCAGAAGAAATATTCTTTTAGATATATGGGATCTATTTTGCAACAGGATGGGGAAATTGATGGAGATGTTACTAATAGAATAAATGCAGGCTGGCTAAAGTGGAGAGGAGCCTCTGCTGTTCTCTGTGATAAGAAAATTCCTTTAAAAATTAAAGGAAAGTTTTACAAAGCAGCCGTGAGACCTGCTATGCTTTATGGATCTAAATGTTGGCCTGTTAACCATAGACATGTGCAGAGAATGGTTGTAGCAGAAATGAAAATGCTAAGATGGATGTGTGGACATACACGTAAAGATCGGATTCGGAATGATGCAATCAGAAAGACAGTTAGTGTAGCTCCGATTGAGGATAAGATGCGAGAAAACCGCTTAAGATGGTTTGGTCATTTGCAAAGAAGGTCAGTGGATGCACCGGTTAGGAGATGCGAGTGTTGGGATGTTGAGCCGGCAAAGAGAGGGCGAGGACGACCCAAGAAGTGTTGGAAAGAGACTATACGAAGGGATCTTAGTTTTTTGGATATAAGCCCGAGATTGACCCAAGATAGATCTGAATGGAGACGAAGAATCCATGTAGCCGACCCTACTTAATTGTGGGAAAAGGCTTTGTTGTTGTTGTTGTATTAGATGTGTGACGTGGAGCTCTAATCAATGTGCACGCGGTGTAAATTTTAATAATGGAGATGGAGAAATTGAGGGAGGGAAAGAGGAAGGAGAAAAAGACAGGTTATGCATAAATTTAGTCTATTATATATAAGGGCACGAAGATGCACAACAATGAGGGTATGTCAAGCCATACGGGATTTTAAAGATACAATTGAAGGAGAAGAGGATAAATAGAGTGATGGGTAAGTCAAACTCTAAATTTCAAATACACAAATTTTCCCATATCAAAGTATTTATATAGAGAAGAATGGAATGTAAAACTCTAAATTTTCTATTACACAAGTTTTCTGGAATCAAAGAAATTACATAAAGAAGGGTGTGATTATTTAAAGAAACAAGAAGTCAAATTGAAACCTAAAATGCCACATGACAGACTCTTATACAACAAATAATGACCAACAGTTCAAAATTTATATAGAATGGATAATCTATTGACATGAAGAAACTAACAAGAAAATGTGTAAAAAAGATATAAATTGTCAAGTACTTTAGCTAATGACAAGCATCAATATTCTGCAACTAAGCAATTGTGTGCATGTCTTCATTCAGTAAATAGATTGATTTTGCGAGAAAAATAGATAGAGTACATCATGTTCACAATCATATAGAATATGATAATCACATGGCATCTTACAAATCCGTAAAGGAATGAGAGCTATCATACAGTAGATCATGTTCATAATCATATAGAATAAAATAATCACATGGCATATTACAAACTGGGAAACAGCAATAGATGCGATGCCGTTCAAGGTGAAGGTGTTCACAATGCTCATCCCAGTGGGATAATAAGTTTTAAAACAAGCATGTCAACTCAAACATATATAACATTTATAATGGATGTAATTGAACCATACGTCTAAATACCAATTACATTTTGTAAATGACGGCAGCATTTGCAAAACAAATGATCATCTAGTTTCAAAGGAATACGATGCACATCAAAGAAACTCCCTATAACCATACAAGTGCCTAAATATATCACTATGCAGGGGAGAGCTTTTCCAATTTATGTTTCTTGTCTTCAATGAGGTGAACCCCACTTATAACCATCCACATAGTGGCCTACTTGAAATCGCAACAGTTCACCCTTTTTATATAAAAAATTACAACATTTATCACCAGCAGAAACCTTAAATCAAACAACATGACAATTTTATACAGATCGATTAACCCATATCTACGTAAATATGATTATTACATTTTAATCCCAATATATGTCATTATTACACTCTAACCCATATAGACTCACACACTCTTTCAACATGAACCTCATTGGTCAACTTCTGTCCAAGCAGTTAAACCTAATGGGGACCAATAAACATCGTTATTATAAAGTTTTATCATATCATATTTACAAAATATGCACGATTGCCTAGTTAAAGAAAATACAATCGGCAAATTGACGTTAAAGGGGGTTCCTATGATTCTGCTAGATATAATGACTACTTAGACCGGCTTCATCTAAGGACATTTCAAAAATAACATTTAAGTATGTAAATGCATTATGCTAAATATAAGCACTGCAAGCGCCAACATGCAGTTCCACATCTCGCACAGTCGTCTATGGGGAAAATCCAAGAAGTTGAAAAATCTAAGATTCTCTTTCAAGTTATAGTCTCTCTGTTTGGATTGGAAGAGTAGATTTGTTTTCTTGTTTATATAATAATAAATGCCATACGTGTCAAAATACCAGGTAAACCCAGATTTTTAAAAAGGGAAACAAACATATACCTTCAAAGTTCAGAAGTATGACATCAACTAATAATACTGTCGACCACCAGATTGATCGCTGCCATAATATGAAGAGTATCCTCTAGCACCAAGCTGTAAGAGAGATAATAGGAGAAATACATCATTTCAATCCATGTGAAAAAAAGGGATTTTTATATAAATCTCCTCTGAACTTGCGATGCTACAGAGATAGTTGTTCACCATCCATATTTAACAAAAAAATGGTGAGTATTCACATCATTCTAAAGATAACAATCAGCCATGTAAATTAATAACCTAAGTAAAACATTAATAAATTTAAAAGCAATTTTATTAAAATTGAAGAAGAATTTCATATACATCTTTCATTTATTTTCTTTCTTCCTGCAATTCTCCTCCTTTTCTTTGGAATCTTTCTTCCCCCTCTCTTTTCAATCGCATGATTACCCAACATTCACAAGCACAATCTCCGCATTACCTCCCAATAGTGCGACTACAATCACCTTCATTCCATATATGCATCCGGTCCCACCTCCGCACATCATGCATAGCTTCCACCCATTACCCAACTCTGCCCTTCGTCGATACCTCACCGCACATCTTGAAGTCACGGTTCCACTATCCAATGTCCGTTGGCACCAACTTCCCATATGCCATGTTGACACTATCTTATCATCAATACAACCATTAACGCCATCCTTATCCACCTCCACTTCCCCATCAAGAGCTCTGAACCCTCCCCGAGGCCGATCGTCACCCCCATCTCGTTGTAAGACTGATGCAGCGCGATATTAATAAATATGGCTTGATTTTTATAATTTTGCATCAATGACTCGGTCAAGATCGTTAGGAGGGAAAATAGGGCGAGAATAAAAGAAAATGGGAGGATGGCCGGTAGACCATGCAAAGCCACATAATACGAAGGTAGAAGTTGAGAAAAAAATGAATGATATGAGAAGCGAGAGTCTGGAGATGACTGTGTGGTGTGAAGAGGTGACAGACAAGGGTGTCCTGAGGGTGGTGGTATACAAGGTAATTGTGACGAGGAGGTGGCAGAGAAGGGGCAACAACGGTGGGGCAACAACTACAGAGTGGGAAAGGTCAACGCATGAGGAGGTTATCAGGGTAGTGATTCCTGCAGCACCAGATTTAGTAGATGGGTACTAGTGATGGTAGTAATGAAAGATGAAAATGTCTGATGGAGGGAGGTTGTGGCGGATGGGAGAAACCAAAAATAAAGAAAGAAAAAAGAAAAGGATAATTGAAGGTAAAAAGAGATGAATGCAGGTTATTTTTAAATTAACAAGTATTAAGTTTATCACATTTACTAGCTACAATATAAGGAGAGGCACAATTGTAGAAGGAATAAATCACCGGGAAATTTCTTGTACATCTGAAATTTGCAAGTATATTTGTTGATATCACCTTTTATTTTCAAAAACAAGTTTATGGAGGCATGTATATAAAATACCCATTATAAGAAGCAGTGACTAATTATTCCTGTTAGCCCAAAAGAACAAAAACTTACATTTGAATCATAGTACTCAGAATAAGAACCATCAGCAGGATATGGGCCGCCAGTTCCGAGGTTCATATCTGATAAAAACAAGTACATGAATGGGGTATTCACCAAAATACGTAAAGAATGGACTGTTTGAATGAATATAAGTTTGTGGACCTCTATATCGACCACTACTAGCTTCAGCAAATTCATGACGAGGATATAGCCTTCTAGCAGACTCCAAATAACCATAATCATCGTCCTAAAATTGCATATGCATGTTTAAATTTTCTGGAAGAGCTGCATAATCACAAGAAATAAAAATCTTATGATAGTTAAAGATACCATCATGGAGAAGGGCCGCTTGACACCATGTCCAGCATCACCGTAATAATAGAGATCCTCGCCAAACTGCCTGCCGTCGAAAGCCCCACCAAAATCGACATCCGATGAAAAAGAGGGCCTCCTTGTTTGGAAGGGCCTCCCACGACCTCCATTAAAAGCACCCCCTCTGGATGAGTATGGAGTGAAATCATCTAATGGACCCTCGTAACCAAGAGCAAAAGCACCACGTCGACCCCCTGCACATATGGTATACATACTGAATTACTTTGAAAGGTAGAGTAATACAAAAACCATTAAAAATGACCTAAAACTTGAGCAAACTAATGACTGCAAAAAATCATTTAAATTAGGCACGTTAAAACATAAGAGTGTTACCTCGTCCTACAAACGGTCTCCGGCCACGAAATGGTGGCTGTGGAAAATCATGACTGCTGCTGCTAAAAGGACCTCGGCCACGTCCACGAGGAAAGACGCCTCTTCCAGCAGGAAATCCGCCACGATTGTGTGAAAACCTGCCTCTACCAAAGCCTCTCCCTGGTCATGAAGATACTACAATTAGGGGGAGAAGTTGAAAACAGTTTCGCATAAGTTACCCGAAGATCCAATTTGCGCTTTCAACAGTAATTACTTCAGTTCAGCTTCATTTTAGTCTCACAGCTCTCACTTGAAGAACAAGAGCAAAGGATGGCAATTGACAAATGTATCCATACAGCAATCAAGGATTGTGTATCATATTTTGAATTTTTTTCCACATCAGATAATGTTTTCTGCATGAATTCAGTAATTAAGTACGATGGGCCGATGACCCTATACCGAGACCAAACTTACGTTTAATAAAAGAGCTATATAAACAAATGGTGGTGTGCAACAAATTAAACATCAAACGTTTAATGACTTCATGAATTGTTTGTCAAAAGAAGTCTTAACATTGCTTGTTAAAAGTACTGAATTAATCACAGCATATTACAGTGAAATGTCTTTAGAAAGAAGCCAAGGCATCAAGAGGCAATATAAGCTATTCAGTTATTTCATATGACTCGCTGATGAAAATAACCTTGAAACTATTCTAAGGGCTGGAATATAGAACTGGACCGCAAGTTTAGCGACTTCGAGAGAATACAAATACTGACAAATTTACTTACCAAATCTGGAAAAGCCACCAGCACTAACATGCCCAATTCGGAAACCACCTCGCATGCCACCTTTCACAGCCTGGGTTTTGGGAAGAGGATTCGCCAATCGAGCTCTTACTTTGACCTAATTTAGCAATCCAATAGTTAAAGTGTCAGTAACAAAGGCAACCAATTTTTCATTAATAGCATGCTTTCAAATATTCAAAATAGTCTAAGATATGGATCTCATGCAGATTTTTTTACATATTTATTCCAGCAGAAAGTTCAAAAATCATGCACATCCAGCAACTCACAAAGTCATTTTACATTACCTTAGACTTTCCATCACCTAGTTCAGTGTTGTTTACGCCTCCAATGCATGCAAGAGCTGCTTCATGTGTAGCAAAGTTGACAAAACCAAAATCCTTTCTCTTTGCAGTAGGCATGTTCCTAGCCAACACAACACGTTCAATTTCTCCGTATCCTTTGAAGTGTTCTTTCACACGATCTTCATCCCAATATGGCGGCATGCCATCCACAAAGATGGACTTGACCTGCAACACGGGAAAAAATGTTACCAAATTGGCAAAGATGGAGCTTAAAACAAGTTAGATTGAAACATTAGAATAGAAGACACTGCAAACCTGTGCCATGACTTCGGCATCAGGTTCACGTAATGGTTCAGCAAAGGCCACCTTTGCAGTCCTCTCTGGATGGCCAAAAATAACATCTGGCTTCTGAAGTCGTTTGTAAGCAAGCATAGCATCACTGTGGCAAGAGAACTCCAGAAAGGCAAACCCACGACTTAATCCCTCCTTTTGAGTATCCTCAACAAGGGTTATATTCCCAAGCCCTTCAATACCATAATCCTTTAACTTTCTCTTTATCTGGACAACAGAAAAAAAACAACTATAAAAGAATATTTGACACGGAGAATATTGTATGAGTTTCAGACAAGTATATGTTGAACCATACAGCTTCTTTCGTCCATGTATTGCAAATGTTGCCTAAGAATAGTGTATCATTGTCTTCACTGGCTGCAATTCCGCAACGTTTACCTCTTATCTGCAAGCAAAATCAAGTCGTGATGGAAGAATGAGCTGACAGTTGGGTAAGTGCACGGTACTGTAGCCAACATGCGTGAAAAATGGAGCTGATAAGTAACAGATGTAAAAAAATGATCAAGCGCATCTATGTGGCGTCCATTGGCATGCGTCATGCATGTGTACATGATATTGTGTACATGTGTTGTTGTATTGTATACATGATAATATGTATATGTCTTGGTTGTGGACCTATTGGCTCAAAGCAATAATACTATAGTGCAAAGTGGGACATTTCATAAACCGGCATTCAGAAAAAAGGGAACTGAACGGAAAACAGGTATAGCTCTCATAGATAAATTACGCACAACAGGATTCTTCATGTCCGCCAATGCCTTGTCCGCCAGTTCCTTGCTTGCAAACATGACAAAGGCAAATCCTTTGTTCTTGTTAGTGGCAAAATCCTTGTGCACACGAACCTCTACGACCTCCCCAAGCTTCTCAAAAACAGTTTTAACGTCCTCTTCTGTGGCATCCCGGTCCAAACCACCTACAAATATCTCCCGTTCTTTCTTGATCTTCCTCTGTTTAATCATATCCGATATCTCAATCTGCTCCTCCACTTCCACACCCGCACCTTCTTCCTCACCACCAGCCTCTTCCTGTCCATCATCGGGAAGCTCCTCCTCCATGTGTTCCTCGGTGACATGCTGGCCTTCAGCATCAACTCCTCCCTCGTCCTCTATATCTCCCTCAACTGCCTCATTCCCTTCAGGTACAACTTCCTCCGCCAACGGAATGTGTTTAATCTCGCCGCCTGCATCAGCAATCGTCGTATCCTCAGTAACATCTGCTTTCTCCTTCTCTTCGTCGTCAGTCTTCTCCTTGACAACAGGCACTTCAATTATTGTCTGTGCAGCTTCTTCAATCTCGACCTTCTCTACCTTCGTGGCGTCCACCTCCATTCTCGCTTCCGCTGCATTGGCCGCAACCGCATGCTCTTGCTTCACCGACTCTGCTCCGGCATTCGATAAAGGAGGGGAATTTCCCACTCCCGCGACCTCCTGCGGTGATTTATCCGGTGTCTTCTCCTCGAAGACGATCGGAGTCGGCGATTTCAAAACTTCTACACAAATTCCAACAAAAAAAAGCGAAGCTTTCAACATGCGTGCAACCTTTCACGATGTATTGAGCTGACTGAAGTGAAAGATGGGAACTTTGGCGGGAACATACCAGCGGATTCTGGTTTGGGATCGGTGGACGTTGGTGTGACTGCAGCGGCGGTCTTCGACGCCTTGGCCGGGGTTTTCTTCGCTGGAGGGGTCTTCTTGACGGATTTGGATTGCTTCTTCATCGATTCTGTAGGGACTTCGCGCGCTCTCGAGCGGATCGTGCAGATGAGGAAATCGCTGCAATGGGGAACAGAAACCCTAAAAACCAAAGACGGGCTTTGGCGGCCCTGTGCGAGGTTTATGCAATTTTTGTTGGGCAAATTGTCACACGATCCATTTCACGTTTTTAAATTTTTTTTAAGGGCTCGTTTGGTTGCAGGGTTGGGCAGGGTTGGGTTGGGTGGGCTGGGTTGGGTTGGGTGGGCTGGGTGAATAGTAAACTGTGAGGAAGAGGTATCCTTGTGAATAGTAACCAGTCCAACCCAACCCTGCAACCAAACGAGCCCTAAGAGAAAATGGCCCCGTCGTTTAGATGAGTGCCCAAAAAGTTACCACTAATCACCAAAAGAAGTACATGCATGTATGCGGATTAGACATGTAAATCAAATTACAATTTCTAAGGCTCCGCTAACGCTCGTGCATGCGCGACAATGTTCTCTCCATAACATCGCTCCTAACGGAAAATCACATCATTCCCGGCAAGCCACATTGCCCAAATAAAAGCTAAAACGCCCGATCTTTCCCTCTTTCGTACCAATCCAGTTCACTCTAATGGACTCCCAGAAATCAAAAATACCATCTACACAAAATTGCATGGTTTCCAAATAACTCACATGCCTTCTTTGAGCTTTCACACCCGAAGAAAAAGGTGGTATGCATCTTCCGCCTCATCAAACACTGCGAGCAAGCGGTGTCAGTTGATTGTACAAATCGCGCAAGTTTGTTCCCTATTAAGAGCCTGCCCTGTTTGAAAAGCCATAGGAAGACCTTCACGGGTAACGGGACCTTCCATTTACATGTCCTTCTACAATCTTCCACGCATCCTCTCGGGTCAAAAACCACTGACCCCTTCAACGCCTTGTAGGCCTTGCCAACAGAGAACACTCCATCGAACCAACTCCAGTAGTCTTTTCCTTCAGAGGATCTTACAACATTATCCATCTCTGCCTGCATCACTAGTAACTCCTATAATCTCTGATCCAAGAGCTCGTACCGAAATCTAGATAAAAAAGAGTGCCCATCCCACAAACTCGCCACAGAACAATCCAGGTCCATAAACAATGCCATCAAATATGGAAACCTCGTGCTCAATGACCCACTCTCACTCCAGTCGTCCTTCCAGAAATTAAAACCAATGTCATCTCCAAGGACGAATCTCATAAAAAGATGAATAACCTGCACCACACCATGTATCTCTCGCCAGAAATACGAGGGGGCATGCCCCAGGATCCCTTCCTCTAGCAGCGAAGAGGCGTTACCATAAATCTTCCTTATCAGAATGCAAGCCAAGCTGTTCAATCACCCTAAACCGCGTAATCCACTCGCTAATGAGCGCTTTGTTCATATCCTCCAAATGTCGCACGCCCAAGCCACCATCAATCCTTCGATCATGAAATTGTTTTCCATTCCACTAAAGGTATCTCGTTTGATCGTCCTGAGACGTCCAGAAGAAGCATCACATGATGCTTTCAAGTCTCTTTCTAACTCTAATGGGCAAACTCCTGGAAGATAGGAATCGCTAAGGATCGAGCGCAACAGAACAAACTTGCCGTCTCGGGACAAACAAATGAACTTCCAACCAGTCAGCTTCTGCTTCAGCTTCTCAATCACCGGTATCCAGTCTATCAAAAGTATCTTCTCACTTATCAATGGCACCTCAAGGTATTGCAATGGCAAGTCCCTAGGGGGGGTACGTAGCCAACCAGCACAAATCTTAATATTCGCATGTTCCAAACCGAAAGGGACAGACTATGATTTGACTCTGTTGAATCTTAATCCAGACATGGCTCCAAAGATGTCAGGAACCACTGACATGTCTCTACAGCTCTCAGCTCCTCCCTCCACAAATGAACCGTGTCATCCACATACTGAAGCAGAGGTTTGAAAGCTATCCTTCTACGAAACCCTTGTAAAATCCTCATATCACCGCTCGATCAATCATAACAAATAGGGCATCCATCTTAAGAAGAAACAATAGTGGAGCCAGGGGATAACCTTAGCGGACTCCACATTGCAATTGAAAAAAACACAACTTCGGTTGACCACTGACAAGTACAACACAAGAAGCAGTCATTACACACCTCTTTATCCACGAGATCCACTTGTCCGAGAAACCCCATCCGAACAACGATGCCTACATGAAGCACTAATCCACATAACCGTAGGCCTTTGAGAAGTCTACCTTCTACGTAACACCCTTTGTTTTCCTTGTACGTCAATATGCAATATTCTCTGACGCCAAGACAACACTGTCTATAAAGTTGTCTACACGGTAAAAAAGCGCTATGAGTTGGAGAGATGATCCTTCCCAGAACTCCCCTCAACCGGTTGGCTAAGAGCTTTGCCCCAATCGAGTAAATTGTACTGGACAACGCAATTGGATGAAACCCCTCAATCTTTGTCACCACCTCCTTCTTTGGTAATAAGAAGATAAAATATCTGTTAAGTTTATCAAAACCAGAATTTCCACCTGCAAACTCCACAACCATCACCAAAACATCTTTAGAAAACTAGCTCCTAAAATTATCTGAAGAACAACACCGAGAACCCATCCGGTTCTGAACAAACATAAGGGTTCAAGGCAAAAACAACCTCACAGATCTCTTGAAGTCTGAAGGGCCTCGTCAATACATCCGCCTCATCGTCCGATATACTCTCCACCACCATGCCCAACCATCTCGAACCACAATGTGGTAAGAGTCTGCTCGTGTTTCTTAAGTAGCTTGTGACCTCTCTTGCAATCGCCTCCTCCCCAAGAAACTCCTCACCTCCAACTTCAATTGAATGAATCAAGTTCCTCCTCCTTCTCATTTGCCACGGCATGAAAGAATTTAGTATTCGCATCACCCCCTTCAACCATCTCTGTCAGGATCTCTGCCTCCACTCAAGCTCACTCTTTCTATCCTCCCCAAGGATCTTCTGCACCACCACCTATTGGCCAACTCCTCCTCATC
Organism: Ottelia alismoides; assembly: GCA_037367405.1. NCBI lineage: Eukaryota > Viridiplantae > Streptophyta > Magnoliopsida > Alismatales > Hydrocharitaceae > Ottelia > Ottelia alismoides. The sequence goes on from JAZKJV010000391.1 coordinate 676,199, forward strand.
CAGACTTCTTTTGTCCTCCAACATGTCCAGTCTCACCATTTCCTCTTGAGCATGAGTACGTCTTCGCTCACGTTCAACACGAGAGTCTATTCTAAAAGCCATTAACCTTTTCCATAATGCTGCCAGTGTCAATGCAATGCAGAGTTTTGTTGATCCATTCACCTCGAACTCATACCCAAAGGTGGTCTCCAACTCACAGAAGCCATCCTCCAATGGCCAGTACCACTCAAATACAACGTAAGACGAGTAACCCCTCCTGTTACAAGAGTTAAACACAGAGTGGTGTGTGATATGATCTTGGAAAGGTTTTAATAGTCGCCATATTGAAAATCTCTTGTGCCTCAACAGACTTTAGAAACCTAACAATTTGAGAATGAGAAGATGAGCTCCTCCAACTTTATCTGCATTTTGACACAACAAGCACCTCCAGAGCTACCTCCTCCACCATACTGGCAAATAACTAGGATCCTGGATCCTACGCTCCTCTCCCACCGGGCCTATCATATGCATAAATCATTACATTGAAATCACCTCCCACAATGCACATCAGTTATGGGAATCCCAATCGAATTGCCCGCAACTCGTTCCAGAGAGCCTCATTGGTTGAGGAACCTACAATGTCGTAAATTGACGAAACCACAAACCTTGACTGGTCCCTCCTGCTAAGCAAAACGACTGTCACCAAATGAGTCAAGATGACCTCATCCACCATATCAAAATGTTCTCCATTTCAAGCCACAACAATACCCGCGAGCTATCGTTCGCTAACGCTACTCTAAACTCACTGAGATGAGGTCCATAAGTGGAGTTCCATCTCACCAAGTCCCACGAAGCAATCTTAGTTTCCTGCAAGCACGCTACATCCACCTTATGTTGCCAAAAGGGTGCCAATCGACAACCGCTTATCCGGCTGACCCAACCTCCTCACATTCCAAGTTAGAATTTCCATCGAGGAACGGTGGGGTTCACCCCCCCCCCCCCACCCCCATCCGACCGAGCAATTGCCAGCTCGAATAGCCTACCTTCCTCGCCACTCGTGGCCTATGTAAGCACATCCTGCTTCAGCTCGTAGTCGTGGCCCTTTCACTAGAGTCCAAGTTCGATGATGCTACCTTTTGGGTGTTGAGCAAACCTTCATAACGTAATGGAAAATTCGTTACAGCCACGCCCACGGCCTCTGTTTCACCTTCTCTTTCTAACTCCCTCATCTCCCACCCTTGTGAATCTGCTCGCAGGAGCTTACGACAGAAAAAGAAGATAAATGTTGTTCAACCCCGAGAATGCCTTTATTTTTCATCATGCGGTCTAATTTCTTACGGTCTCGTAATCCCTTCATACTTGTGCGTCGAGGCACCACTGCGTCCTTCATCACGAGCAACCCTCCCCTACACGGCTCGGGCTCCCTCGACACTCCAGCACCTCCCGCATCGACGAACCCATTCCCCACCGAAGGTAATTCCCTCGCCAGATTTGACTCCACCCATTGAAATTCACAAAACATCCAAAGAGATAATGGTAGCATGGGGAGGTTCTGACGTACGGGGAGAAAACAACGAAGAAAATTGTGTTGTGCGCCACCAACCACTTCCAGATTAATGGAGAAATCCCTTCAATGATGGAACTAAAGAGGAAACCACGCTTGTGGATTGCAAGTTCTCCAAATTCGTGGGCTCAAAAACCATCATAGCCTCCCCAACCGTTGAAGTAGTAGGGTGCCTGACCACCTCCAGAAAGCTCTGCAGTGGATCCGTTGATGCTTGCGGATCTGGAGTCGAGATTGGGTAGCTTGTTGGACCCGAACTCGAAGCAACATTTGAAAACACCAGCAATGTTGCTTTCATGCATGCATAGTTTAAAAATTAGCCATCGCATCCTCTGTTGGCTTTCGTAATCTTCGGCAGAATTGCCTCCATGCATGCGTCGTTTGAAATCCCAGACATTACACCTTATGTTTCACCTTTCGCTCCCATAATGGATGCATTCACATGAAAACCCGTTGTAAAATCCAGTGTCTCATTTCTCCTGTGGTCATCACGGCACTGCCTCCGACATGATGGCCGCCATCCACGTGCTGATCTTCCAACAGCTCCACCCACACTACCACCAACCTTTTCCCTATCTTCATCGTGACATGTTGTGGTGAGGAAAGTTTGTTTCCCGAAACAAGAACCACCACCTACGATTCTTCCCCGAATCACAATTCAGAGTACGACATCTCCAGAACTTCACCTACGTGTTCCAGTGCTTCCCAAAAGAATCTCCAGCTTTCGACATCTCAGGGGGACACCAACAACCTTCATGCGCCACATTTGTCCCTCACTTCCTAAGCAACCATACAGGAATCGCGGTCTTCACTACGTAATGCTTCCTCCCATCTCTCGCGTTAAGGCACCCTCCAACACTCCTCCAATCACCTTCTTCACTCCTTCAAAATACTATCCTTTCGAGCAGAGAAGCCTACCCGGTAACCAAATGACGTCGACTATAGCTCTTGAGTCCTTTACCAGAACTACCCTTTCTCTGATCCTGCGCAACGCCCCCTATACGGAGTCGTGGCTCCTCGCCACCTACCTTTTTTCTGCCACAAGTACCGCCATTAGAGGATGCGACTTGCTTCCTGCAACAATATGCATTGTCATGGAGCCTGATCTCCAGATCTTGTGCATAAACATAGAACTTTAATCTTAGAGTTTGCATGGTCGATGAGATGATCACAACATAATTTCTAGGGTTTCATTTGAATCCTATAACAAGAACCTGATCGAACAATAGACGAACATGAATAATCTTCGAGAACATAATTAGGGTTTCAATAGGAACCCTATAATTGAATCTCAAATTTCGAATAAATAATGAACATAAAACCCTCGAGAGTTGAACCTGCTCCGATACCATGTTATAAAATATAACGCGGAAGCAAGATCAGAGATAAAGAAATAAAACTTGAAGAACATTGGATTTAACGTGGAACCCTACTCCCTAAGGAGCGGGATGAAACCATGACAGAACATCTCAAAGGGCTGATGTATGCATGGCACTTTCTCACTGGATACATGGAGTCTGGGGCTTCTTATATAGCCCCATAGACCCTCCAAGTCCCACCACTGGTAGTTGTGGGACTAAACACTGTATGAGGTAAATCGATCTTGGAAGGATCCATTTACCCATCTTATATATGACACATATACTCCAACAAGAGCGGGCATGATAGTACATGTCATTATATGATCCAATTCCAAGTGATGCACATGATTCAATGTTGGACATGTGAGCCCACGACGACCCATTAAACAATAAAGGTTATTTAAGATCATTTCATAATGAAGTGAACAATAACATATTTGGATAATAGGTCCCTTAATATAAATAGGGTTATGTAACATGGTCATATTGATATCATACAATTTTTTGATCCAAAGGTTGGATCATATAAGCTGGTATAGGGTTGAATATCTAAAGAGTTAGATTGAGGAGTCAACTGCACCGTCAAGTGATTATCAAAAAGGATCTTTAATCTGAGAAGGAGATGCCAATCCTTACTCTAAAGACTGACATACAACTGACCCCTTGATGCAGGTTCTCTGTGGAATAAAGATTCTGAGGTGTTAGATGAGTTAGGTCAAAGAGTTGACTTAATGAGATCGAGATAACTAAGACCTATTTCATATTTTATCACGTATTGGCACATATTCTTTGACCAGAGCCAGTTGTATCACTATTTGTCTAAGTATGTACATTAGGTAGACCATTAGATTAATGACCTAATCAAGGTCTGTATACCAACAAGTTGGTGTGCATATAAGGGCATACGTGTAATATGTTATCTCAAGAGGATCATACATGTTAACTACTGAACTGAAGACATGAGCTCACTCATGAGATATTGAGATAAATCAAATTCCAATGTCGATCATCTTATTTTGGAAACAAGGATTTGAAGGTATTTATATGCTTTTGGAAAGCATATGATTGATACCAACATCTAATGATCAAATGAGAAATTTAATGCTAAAATCATGAAGGAGACAATTCAAATAACATCATAATTTCGGGTTTATTCCAGGTCTTCTAGTATGCAGGATGTACGAGTATTAGGAATACTCGAGGGTGATGTGATCTTAATCGATTGTATAACCGTGGCACTTCCATTCCGAGGGAGTGATGAAACATGTTTGAATTTTAGTGACTCTCCGCAGTAGACTAGTTATCCAATCTTAAGTCCAAATGTTGGGCATTGATCTGAATATGATTCAGATGTAATGAGAAGACTGGCTATTCTCTCTGACTTGTTCAAACATCTTTGAGAGGTCTCTTAGATCTGGATGTGAGATTAGATCTCACTATCCAAGTCACTATACATGGAATATGTTAGAAATATGTAACAGATATTTCCAAAACCCTTGTAAGGGCACTTTTGTACTTTTCTCCTTTCTGTACTCATTAGGGTTTCTAGGTTTGTCCTATATATGGACCCCTAGAACCATTGGAATAAGACAAGGAAAATCATTTCATCTCTGACACGGTATCAGAGCAGTCTCGCACGCCTCATTCTTGCCGCCTCCCTCCCGATCCCTAGCCTCTCCCTCTCGTCTCTCTCCATCGCGCGAAACCCATCTCCATCGCTCTCCCAGTCGCTCCTCTCCATCACGCGATACCCCTCTCCATCGCCTCGCCTCCACATCGCCTCTCTACCATCCGATCCCCAGTGCCCAGTCGCCCTCCCGATCGCCACTCGCCCTCCATCGCCTTCCACTCGCGATCCCAGTCGCCCTCGCCATCCATCGCCCAGTCGCCCTCTACTCGCCCAGCGCCTTCCACCCCGATCGCCCTCCCGATCGCCACTCGCCCTCCATCGCCTTCCACTCGCGATCCCAGTCGCCCTCGCCATCCATCGCCCAGTCGCCCTCTACTCGCCCCAGCGCCTTCCACCCCGATCGCCCTCCCGATCGCCACTCGCCCCCCCAGTCGCCTTCCACTCGCCCTCCCGATCCCCACTCGCCCTCGCCCTCCCGCTCGCCCTCGCCAGGCCCTACTCGCCCTCGCCAGGCCTTGCTCGCCCTTCGGATCCCCACAGCGCCCTCCCGATCCCCACAGCCCTCCCGATCCAGTCACCCTCCCGATCCAGTCGCCCTCGCCAGGCCCTACTCGCCCTCCCGCTCGTCCTCGTCTGGCCCTACTCGCCCTCACCAGGCCCAGGGCTTCTCCAGCGCCACCTGTCTCAAAATACTCGCCTCTACCAGGGCTTCTCCAGCAACACCAGGACTCCAACTTCAAGGGATCCTGCTCTGTCCAGTGACTCTCAAGTGCACAGAAACACTTCAACAAGCAGTCTAATGACTCCAACAACTCCAACAATACCATCCGGTGATAATTTTACTACAGCCTCATGTCATCTGAGATTATCATTATTATCTAGTCTTTTTTGCTACTAGTCTTGTGTGGCTGCCATGACTTCTACTCCCACATCTGTGGACTCAAAGTCCATGTACCAATCTACATCTATGATGGTTCAGGGCACTACTATAAAACTCAAAGGAGCCGAGAATGATGTTCTCTGGTCTCGGTCTTTTAAAATATTTATTGGCGGCCAGCGGAAGGCCTATGTGCTTACTAAAATTCCCCCAGCAGAGACAGACAAAGACTTTGATACATGGTTTGTCGATAACTGTCAGGTTATCACTTGGATGACAAACAGCGTTGATCCATCTATTGCATCTAACCTCCTATATAAAGAAACTGCAAAAGCAATGTGGGAGAGTCTTGAAAATACCTACTCACAGAAAACTACCAAATCTCGGCTTTCAGATATAAATACTAAGATTTGGTCTACAAATCAAGGAGATACATCCTTGATAGAGTATTACAAGCTGCCAACAGGGTTATTTGAGGAACTCCTCATTTTTCAACCTGCATGCTGTGACAAACAGGTTGAGAGAACGAGCAGAATGGCAAGTATATAGATTCCTATCAGGTTTACACCCTCGATATAAATCAGTGAAGGACCAGTTTCTAACTGCCGGTACATTACCTACTCTTGAAACAATCTTTGGCCGACTTCAGGAAATTGAGTTGCCTCAACCCCCTCCATCTGCTGAAATATCGGCTCACTTTGTAAGGGGACGATCAATCCAGTACGGGGGACAAGGACGTGACTCTGGTCGCGGACGTGGACGTGCCTTTGGACGGGGCCGCGAATCATCACGGGCCCAAGGTCGTGATCATATTACTGCCCGTTTTTCCCCATGTTCTCATTGTGGTCGCATGAATCACCCATCAGAACGTTGCTGGGCCAAATTTGGCATGCCTTCTAATGCCAACAGTGCATATGAGATGACTACCTCTGATACTGACTATGAGATTGCTGCCCCGAGTCAAGAAGAACCTGCGAATGCTAGTCAGCATTCTTTTACTGCCTCTGAACTTGCCAGTCTACGTCAACTACTACAGAACTCTCAAATTAACGTTGCCACTTCTGCGTCAACAGCCAGTCTTGCCACAACTTCAAGTACAATCGCCAACACAGCTACTACATCAACTCCTACATGGATCATCGATTCTGGAGCCTCGACGCATCTAACAGGGGAAGGTAGTATTCTCACTTCTTCTCGACCATCATCAGTTGTGAAAACTGTACGTGTTGCCAATGGAGCGCACTCGCCCATTACTGGTGTGGGCACTATGGAATTCTCTCCCTCACTCCGACTCACGAATGTGCACTGCGCTCCAGCCTTTCCTCTTAGCTTATTATCTGTCCATAAACTATGCACTGAACTTAACTGTCAAGTGATATTTGACAAATTTTGCTGCTACTTTCAGGACATCCGGACGAAGCAGATCTTTGGTGGGGGATATGAGAAGAATGGGCTGTATTATCTTGACATCCCTACTGATTCCAATTTTGCGGGTGCTGCGTCCATTTCCATTGATCCATTACTATGGCATCTTCGTCTTGGTCATCCATCTGCCAAAGCCCTCTCCATGATGTTTCCGGAACTTTCGTCGCTAAAACCATTTGAGTGTGAGGCGTGTCAGTTTGGGAAACATCATCGAGCGTCCTTTCCTGCTCGAACTGAGCCTCGTCGTTCTATTCCTTTCGCTCTAGTCCATTGTGATATTTGGGGACCTTGTCCGATTCGTACACACAGTGGCCATAAGTATTTTGCTGTTTTTATTGATGATTTCAGCCGACTATCCTGGGTTTATCTCCTAAAAGAACGTTCGGAAATAAATATTATCATCAAAAATTTCATTCAATATGTCAAAACCATTTTTTCCACTACTATACAAATTTTTCGTTCGGATAATGCGTTGGAATTCACCCAAAATGACCTTGCCACATTTTTTGCTTCTCAAGGGACCATACATCAAACCTCCTGTCCCTATACATCCCAACAAAATGGGATAGCAGAAAGAAAATTAAGACACCTCCTAAACATTGCCCGATCACTTCTATCTCTAATGAAAGTTCCCAAAATCTACTGGGGTGTTGCTATATTAACTGCAGTTCATCTAACCAACAGAGTCCCTTCGCCTTCTCTAAATGGGTCTACTCGATTCTCTTTACTATATCCCAAAGAGTCTCCGTTTCCCCCACCTCTACGGGTCTTTGGTTGTGTGTCGTTCGTTCATAAATTCCATAATACAGATAAACTCTCACCACGTGCGATCAAATGTGTTTTTCTAGGGTACTCTCGTACTCAAAAAAAGTATAGGTGCTATGATCCTCATGGTCATCGCTATTACATCTCGGCAGATGTTACATTCTTTGAGAAATCAAGCTTCTTCACCCATACTATCATCGATATTCCCCTTGAACTTCCACCCCCACCCATCGTTTACAAACGACGAAACGCTTCGGCGCCTTCAGACGTCCATTTACCTGTCTCAGTACTCCAGGATGATATGCCCTCTTCAAGTATTCCCCACAAGGATGTGCCGGATGATCCTCTCGAGCTTCCAATTGCTCTACGGAAGAGTAAGAGACAGTGTACTTCCTATCCGATGTCTCACTACACCTCTACTGCTAGTTTATCTGACTATGAAAGACGGTATACAGATGCTCTAATGACATTTTCCATCCCACGAGATCACCACAGTGCCTTACAGGACTCTGGGTGGCGACATGCAATGGATGAAGAAATGAATGCACTGATATCCAGACAAACGTGGGATCTAGTTCAGTGTCCGAAAGGGGCTCGACCGGTGGCTTGCAAATGGGTCTTCACGACCAAACAAACACCGGATGGCACAATTGACAGGCTAAAAGCTCGCCTTGTGGCTAAAGGTTTTACACAAACCTATGGTGTAGACTATTTTGAGACATTCTCACCAGTTGCACGTACGGGGTCTATCAGAACTATTATTTCGTTAGCAGCAAATAAATCTTGGCCTATTTTTCAGTTAGATGTGAAAAATGCTTTTCTCTATGGCGACCTTGACGAGGAGGTATACATGTTGCAACCTCCTGGTTATGAAGTCGAGGGGGAGTATGTATGTCGACTTCGGAAAGCAATATATGGTCTCAAGCAAAGCCCAACGGCATGGTTTGACAGACTTACCACAGAAATCAGTACGATTGGATTCCAGAGAACAAAATCTGACTACTCAGTATTTGTCAGAAAACGAGCAACTGGTACTGTTATACTTGCAGTTTATGTTGATGATATGGTTCTCACAGGTGATGACTGCAATGGAATATCAGAAACCAAAGCCTTCCTTCAAAAGGTATTTGTTACTAAAGACCTTGGTCATCTACGCTACTTCTTGGGCATAGAAGTACTTCACACTACTGAAGGGCTTCACCTCTCACAGATGAAATATTGTCTGGACATTCTTACTGAAGCAGGGGTTCTCGGATGCAAGCCCTCTAGTATCCCTGCAGACCCAAAGAAACATGCCAGCTTGTCTGATTCTACCTTTGATGATGTCACTCGATATAGAAGTCTTGTGGGTAAACTCCTCTACCTTACTGCCACCAGACCAGATATCTCCTATGCAGTTAGCAGAGCTAGTCGGCACATGGAACAACCGAGTTACAGCCACTGGCAAGATGTTCTACAAATCTTACGATACTTGAAGGAATCTCCAGGATGTGGCCTCTTCTATGGGGCAAATGGGCACACGAAGGTTATTGCATACGCGGATGCTGACTATGCTGGTTCCCCAGAAGATCGACCCTCTACTACATGCTATGCGATGATGGTTGGAGGAAACACAGTTACATGGAGGAGCAAGAAACAAACCGTTGTATCCAGATCCAGTGCAGAGGCAGAATATAGGGCAATGGCTCAAGCTACATGTAAGATCACATGGCTATTGGCTTTCCTTCAGGAACTTGGCATTAATGTCACTACTCCAATTCCTCTATATTGTGATAATAAATCTGCAACCTACATAGCCACAAATCCCGTTTTCCATGAACGCACCAAGCATATAGAGATAGATTGCCACTCACAACGATCCCTTCAAGTGGTTCCTCCAAATTCACATCCTTTGAGAAGCGCCACAACAGACAACCCATATCAACCTTAGCAAAAAGTGCTTGAGGACTTTTGAGCACCTTAGCCCCCCATGCATCTTCCGTCGCACAAGCCTTCTCAGTGTTGTTGAAGCCTTTCTTAGATGACCACGAGCCTCTTACCGTGCACTCCCTTTGTCGGTGGCCTATTTTCCCACACCGGAAACAAAGCGAGGCACGGGCCATGCACTTCGGAGATAGATGATCTATTCCTCCACAGCGATAGCTTCATGTCCTGGCCACGATGGGTTACGATGGTCGGCTCTGCCTCTTCGGAACGTTCCAGGGTCTCACCCTCGCCAACTCCTCCATCTCCGCATCATCCTTCGTCTCCCCTTCATTTATCGGACACAACCAACCCCAACCACTTTGTCAGTGGCCCTCCGTTACTAACCCTTGACCTTCTTCCATACATTGCTATCCAACTTTCTCCCCATCCACTCTACTCCTACCTCCTGATGTCTACAACTAGCCTCATTTCACGTTTTTTTGACAATTTTTGTCGGGCAAAATGTTGAACTCGGTTGTGATTGTGGCAAAATTCTAATTTTGATATCGACATATATTCAGATTCTTCAAAAGTCGGTCTCATATTCTGTTTAAACAACGTAATTACATTTTTTATCAGAAGAAAGACTCCTTCCAACCTCACTTGAAAAAAATAAGAAACACGAGAGGAAGTAAGGGATTGGTCCTCCTATAATTTCCTTTTCACTTTATATTTTCTTCCATTCTCCTCCTAACCTAATCCCTTCCAACCCTCCCCCCCCCCTCGAATCTTCACCACGTGCGTAGAGATATTTATACGTTTCCACTGTCAACAGTTATTGTCCTCCTCATGTCATCGTTGACACCACTTCCCCCTTAATGGCAATGCCCTATCTCTACATCGAAAGCGCATTGACTAGTCGTTGTTGTCCTACCTAACTTAATTTCTATCAATTGTGGTGCCAGATAAAAAAGTGACAGTGAAATTCTATGCTAATTGACACGTGAAGTTATTGCAGAGTGCTTGTTTCTTTTACCTAGGCAATTTTAAAGGTCGGTCACAAGGAGGCATTGAGAATTTTAATGATGACTTGATTGAGTGTAATCGATTTAACGTGACATACACTCAATGTGTAGTCAACTAGAACTAAAAAATGATGTGTGCGGAATGCAATATGAAGTAAGCAAAATGCGAACACGATGAGTGTCGGCAATGTAAATGTTCTAGGTTTTTGAATGTATATGTTTCTAATTAGGTCCATGTTTTTATATTTTTATTTTATAGATTCTTAATAATTTTGGAAATATTGTATTATAATGATAATAAAATTTGTACTTAAAAATATAATGTGTATGCAAGGGTAATTTTATTTGTTTAAATGGCACTTCGAAAATAATAGAATAGAGAAATGAATATTTTTTCTGGCGTTTTAAGGTTTTGTGTTGTTTTTTTTTTGATATTTTGAAGACAAGTGAATATAATTAAAAAAAATAAAACAACGTTCAAGTTGGGTTTTAAAGGGAAAGAGGTTGAGTTTATAAAATAAGAATTATATTATAAATGGACCCTAAAATTATACCCCCCTCCCATTGAACCTTGTTTGTAAGGAATCCATAGCACGTTCTTTTTTGTAATTCTTGGATTTAAAAGTAATTGAATATGACTTATGCAAGGATTGAAATGTTTTTAAATATTAACGTTCATAATGCAATAAATTTCAAATCTAAAAATGTAATATGCATGAGAATGAAAATGCAATCTACTGTAATTCACATAAAAAATCAATATGGGTAATTAAAAATAAAGATGCAACACTCTATAATTGTTGTTTTATATTTTTAAGCCAAGAAAGCAATATTATTGAATCTTTAACAAATCATGTGAGATAGAGCGTATTAAGGGGCATACAAGGGTATTATAAATTTACAAAGAAGTTGCAAAATTAACCTAGAAAATTCTGACAATTGACACACCAAACAAATTTCGTAAGCCACAAACCTTAGTGGAAGAGAGTGAGACATGTGCCAAAAGCTTTCTTGTCTCGAGATACTACAAATACCCCAATTCTATGTGTTCCAATAAATCCTTGGGTTCATATTGAATTGAGAAAAGAAAATATATGTTTCGATCAACAAATATTTTCTAATAAATGTCCTACTAAATAATTCCATACAACGACTCAAAAGAAAGATAATCCGATGATCTTTAAAACAAGGAAATTTCATAATATTTGGAGATGTGACATGCAAGATATACAAACCATAAAGGTTGGGACTGAAATGAAAAGTTTATGAAATAAAAAATAACTCCATAAAGCCCTTGAGGATTTATCTGTGACAATAAGGAACCATTTAGGGCATCATGTGCAAATTCCCACATGGGGGTCATTTATTATTGAATAAAATAAGAAGCAAAAAATCTCAGTCCAATTGACTTGTAAAATAGCCTAGCTTCCCTGATTTTTAACTAATTCATCTAGCTCCAGATGACCTGAAACCACCTCCAATGTACACATACCACTAGCAAGAATAAATGAAAAATATAAAAAAATCACTAACCTAAATAAGTGAACCAAGAACCCAAACCCTATTTGCAGGATTTTCGGACTAAAACCCCGATATCTTCCTCATCCAATGTCTGATTTGATCATACTTACTTTTGAACTAATGCGCATTCAATTACCCTCAAAACAAGATAAAGTTCAAGTGAAACGAAGCTCACATGTGAAAGTTGGATTTTGGGCCTCTTTTGTATATTTTGTATTTTACCTAATTTTGACATATTATTTTATGTGCATAATTAACTCAGTTTATTTTATTTCCTCTTTGATAAAAGTTTTATTAAAATGCATCAAAATCTAAATCCAAAATAAGTTTGAAATCCAAGAATTGTCTTTACTAGCAGTCTGTACAAAAATTATCTTTTTCGTAATTATTTTATTTATTCTCTTTCTTAATTAATAAATATCTAAAAAATAGATTATTGTGTGAATACTTATCTTTGAAATCATCATATGTTTTCTGTATTGTTAATTGATTTAAAAATGATAAAAAATAGATAACCTAAAAATCAAGGTATTCTATGTGCACGGAGTACCCCAAAAATATCACTTTGTGCAAGTTACTGATTTTGGTTTTGGTTTATTCATGGAAGTTGTAGATCTCATCGACAGAACAACTTTCGTGAAGAAAAATTTTTGATACGATGTCATTTGCTATTTCTTTTGAATTATCATTGTATTTATTTTTCGATTTTTCTATAGCTGACACAACTCCTTGAGCTGCCACGTATGTCTCCCATTTTTTGAGCTTTTAAAATTTGTTTCTAAAAAATAAAAAAATAAAAAATAAAAGCCATGTGGTAGCATTAGGGTCGGTCATCTTGGCCGATAGAAGCACCTGTGCGCCCTCTTCCTCCTCCATCTCCTTCCCCTTTCCCAGTTGGGAGGTGGCGCCACCCCCTATTATCATCGCTCTTCTACCTCCTTCCATATACACTTTGCCGCCCTCTGGCTTTCTCGTGCGTGACCACCTTCCAGATCGGCGATCTCCATGCATGCATCCCCTGTTCGATTCTCCCCGTATCTCGCGAATTAATTGGCCAACCACCTTCCTTCCTCGACCCAATCTTATCTCGATTTCCCCCTTTTCCTGATTTGCCCTCATCATATCCCCAATCGCATCTCGACACACTCACAACCTCGATGTCTCTCCATTCCCAGCCGATCGCCACATTCCCAATCCATCGCTGCCTCCTTATATAATGATTGTTGCTCCTTCGTTCACAAACATCCGTCGATAGAGTCAATATATGAGGAGGACGGCAACATCGCCCTTCATTCTAAATGCCAACGAGATCCGAGGAATCATCCTTGTTGCAGTGTGGCCATGCCCGCAACTCCTTGCTCCGACGTGTAACACCATTGAGCCAACAACCCTCATCTTCACCGTATCCATTACCCATCTTCAACTTCGCCTCTTGTCGAAGACATCATCTTTGTCCACGGAAACCCCCCTTCGATATGCTTCGCCTCTATAATTAGCATCGTCAACTTCATCGTCACTATGCAACTGCAGCGACTTCAGCCATCCATTGCCATCATAACTTCGCCCTAGTAGCTCCTCCAAAGCCACGCTCCTCCAGTTGTTGCCCCGTTCCCTCATCAAGAGGCTCACCTCATACGCGCTCCATCTCCAGGGTTTGTCGCAGGACTACCACAGGAGGATCCACACCACCTCTAAGCAGCCTTGCTCCGTCGTGCTCATATACGTCGACCACCATTTTCGTCGCTCTAGAGGTCGGGCTCGAAGCCCGAGGCCTCCTCCCACGTGCGTTGCACGTGCCTAGAGGGGGAACTTGCATCGAGCCCCTAAAGGTCCACTCATTTCCAGAACAGTACCCGCCATCCAAGGGCACGTTCCCGGATTTAGGTAATTCCATATTAGTCCCCCTCTGCATTTTGTTAATTATTTATTGTAACTTGCGCTAAGACCCCTGCGTTCCCCCTTTATTTCGAACTCCTTTATCATTTTATTATTTTAAAAATTTATAGAGTGTTTCTTAAAAAATTATCTACATTTATGGCATATTTCTGATGTTTTTATGCATTGTGGTTAATTGACAATAATCATTCTCGTGGAAAATTACGTATTTTGTCCATTCTGTGCTTGAAAATTCACAAGTAATTAACCATCGCTCGAAAAATTGCCAAAAACTCAAGGATTGTATAGTTTGTTGTATTCAGCACTATGCCAACAAATAATTGCATTTGTACGAATGGTTTGCCATGTAAAGACCATTTTGCATATTTCAATATTTCATTTTTGATAGGTATTAAATCTAATATTTTTGATATTTGGGACTTTTCGGAGATCAATCACCTAGTGATAGATCTTGGATAATTTTATTACTTGAAAATAAAAATGTTTAATATTTATTATACTTAAATATTAAAATTCATACCGTTTGCATTCATAAATTCATACAAATGTTTATCTTACATTAAAAAATTCCAAAAAAATATAGTATGCTCATTTCATCATTGTTTACATCTCGGTCAAGTTTCATAATTTTCAAACATCGTTTGATTGAAAAATACTTTTTAATCCCTAGAATTGACCCCGTTTACGTTTGCATCCAAAAAATGCATTAAAAATAACAAAAAATACCGACTCAAAACTGTACGCAAAATTTGAGAGACAAAATTATAGGCTGTTCATTTGCCTCCTTGTGTTCGACTTTGAGACTTCCCCAAGTAAAATAAACATAAAAATCATGCCGATTAAAATTGATAAATTTTGTTGTGCCTATTCTTGATTGATTCAGATTGTCCGACGTAATTACAATGACCCATCATGATATTTTTAAAGCTTAATTCACACAAATAAACGAGGGTATTTTCGGATTCAACAACTAATCTCTTTAAAACGATGCAAAATTTCACAATAACTGTAATTATTGATTAATACATACATAAATAAACAAAAAAAACATTTCACAGTTCCTTGTTCTAGCCGGCATAATGATGTCCTTCCAAACTAATCCAATAGTAATCCCACACTGGATCCACTTCTCGAGAACGGTGAATTCACCGTGAATCGTAATTAACTAAAAGGGTAAAAACATGTGCAATGAGCCTAACACCCGTATGTGCTGGGTTGAGGCCAAGTCGGCTTGCATAAAATATCTAGTCATAACTAACTATTCCATCTACAACATAAGGGGGATTATTCCTACGATGAAACATATAAATTTCATTTTACACGATCGCCATGTCACATTGACTTGTCCCCTGCAATATCACCATACAGATCATTAGCGAACTTAAAAATGCATAAGAAGGATAATTTTTTGTATACTTTCATACATTCCCTCAAAGTTTGCCTTTTTTTTTATCATGTGCTCGTAACATTAACATACTTACGCACATACTCATAGCATTAACATAAAAGCGCATTGAAGGATATGAGGAATCACAGAAGCGTAATGATCGCATCATATACGATCGGAGCGGCTAGTCGCACTAGTCGCTAGGTGTAGCATAATAAAAAAAATTAAATCATGAGATGAAACCACATGATCTCAAGAATATTTCTTGGATCGTTTCATCTAACCACGAAGTATAAGAAATACCTCTTGAAGCGTGGTTGCGATCACTAGATCTCTAAAGCAAGAGATCATCCTGACCCAAGTCCATTAGTCCAATCTACGAAGATGGCACTCGCGGGCGCGATGATGAGACACGTGCTTCTCACAATCCTCGATGAAGATCCAAGCCTTGAATCTCCTGATTTCGTCTAACAAAATCCAACGTCTCCTTTTAGAGCAAGAAGCTCCAAAGAAGATGGAGATCCACGAGCAATCGAAGCGACAACACGACGGTGTAGATGCGATTGTTATTCCCTCAAGATCACAAGGTGGACAACCACCTCTTGAGAGAGAGAGAGAGATGGGTGAGAATGATAATTGAGAGATAGTGTAGGCATGTACAATGTATATCATCTCAAAGGGCTAAGGTTGTCCTCTTTATATACTAGTTTGGGAGTCCATGAATCGCAATCCATGGCATACACAAAATCAACGGTTAGATTGATATGTGTTTTTAATCAATGGCCGTGATCATTGTTATTCAAAACAACAACTTATTAATTTATATTAAATTAAATATACGTTGCATTATCATCAACATAATTTAATTCAACAAAAATCATTTATCACAAGATAATAAGATAATAAATAAAAAAGACATAATAATCCACCCTAAAATTATGGGGCGTCACCCATGACCAATTCATGGGTAACACCACCTCATTTTGGTGGTGGATTATCTTCTTTTTATTTTATCTCATTATCTCTTAATTATTTGCTACAACATTTATTGCAAAAATATCCACTAAATTAATTCCAAATTAATTAGTGAATATTTCAATCATGCCAATGAAAATATGTGAATCATATTCACAACCCAAACAAAATTGTAAATTACATTTCCAATTAATTCCTTAATGTGAATCCAGTTCACATTAACAATCAGGCTCTGTTTGGTTGCAGGGTTGGCAAGGGTTCGGTTGGCCGAACCCAGGATACCCCTCCATCCAAACCACCTCGCAGTTTACTATTCACAGGGGTACCCCAACCCAACCCTGCAACCAAACGAACCCTTAACAAATGCCATTCACAAAAGTGTTCTCTCTCACTAATATATTATAAAATCATATTATAATATACACGCATACTATGGATAACTTAGATAACACTATCCACATTCTATATTTCCTTGGTAATTAAATCTCATTTCATTATCTTGGATAATCATTCTCTCGACATGAATCCTATTCATATTATTCTTGATAATTAAATCACATTTAATTATCAACATCT
Organism: Ottelia alismoides; assembly: GCA_037367405.1. NCBI lineage: Eukaryota > Viridiplantae > Streptophyta > Magnoliopsida > Alismatales > Hydrocharitaceae > Ottelia > Ottelia alismoides. The sequence goes on from JAZKJV010000391.1 coordinate 693,085, forward strand.
TGTTGCTTTGATACATAATTCATCAAAGGAATTATTCTTGAACTCCTTCAGGAATAATGTGCTTTCTCCGCAGATACTTGGATATAAAGACAGGACGATTGTATTGTTCCATGCATAGTGACTTGGATGTTGACATCTCATCTCAAATCCAGATTTCACGGAGCTCCCATAGATGCTTGATTAAATCAAGACCGCAGACCTAATCTTCTCATTGCATCTGAATCTCATTCAGATCAATGTCCAACACTTTGGACCAGGATCAGATTGCTTCTCTATTGAGAGGAGCCACTAAAATCCAAACATGTTTCATCACTCCCTCGGAATGGAAGCGTCATGGTTCTACAATCGTTTATGATCACATCACCCTCACGTATTCCCAATACCTGTACATCCTACATATTGGAAGACCTATGATCAGCCTAAAGATGTAGATAAATTTTACACTGTCTTCTTCAGGGTTTGATCACCAAGTTTCTCAATCTTGGTCATTGGGAATTGGTATCGATCATATGCTTTCCCGGAGCATATATCATACCTTCAAATTATTGTCATGTTTCCAAAGCACGATGACCATGCATGGAATTTGATTGATCCCAATACCTGATGAGTGAGCTCGTGTCTTCCGGTTCACAAGTGAACATGTATGATCCCTCTGAGTGATCGTATTACTCATATGCCCTTACATGCATACCAGCTCGCCGGTATATAGGCCTTGGTTAGGTCATCAACCTATTGATCTGCCAAATATGCATACTCAAATATATAGTAACACATCTGTCTCTGGTCAGAGGATGTGTGCCTATGCTATGACAGTATTCAACATAGGACTTAGGTTATCTAGATCTCGTTAAGTCAACCCTTTGCCCTAGCTAATCTGACACCTCTGAATCACTATTCCCATGCAGAGGACCTGCATCAAGAGGTTGGTCAAATACCAGCCTTTGTAATTAAGGATTGCCATATCCTGCTCAGGCTGGAGATCGTCTCTTAATAAACATTTGACGGTGCTCGATGAGTCCTCTATCTAACTCTTTAGATATTCATCCAAACAGCATGCTCTGTGATTCATTTAATGAATCAACAGCTATATGATCATTAAGATGGCCATGGTACATAACCCTAATTGTACAGAGGAACCTTATAGTGCATTCATTCATTTAATTTCAGAAAGGGAGTGAAACAATCAATAACTTTTATTGATAGAACACGCACACATATATTATAATATTTTTTGTAAGAATGGTTCCCTTGGGGCTCATATGTCCAACACACATATGTCTATAACACATGCATGTAGCATTAACACTATTACACGCATGCACGTAGCATTAACATAGTTGTCTATATGTCCATGACATTACTAGTGTATAGAGTTGTCTTGATTGTTATGTTCTTAGACATCTTTGATGGCTTTACTGCTGGCACAAGCGTACCATGAACAAACATCACATGACAATGGAGTTGCAACCGTCGAGAACTTAGCTAGATTCGTTGCCAAACATTTGATATTTGGATAGAGGATTGCCAATCGCTATGGGAACCAGAGTCAGGCACACAGGGTTGCGAGGCACACTGTCTAGGTCAGGGGGTTGGAGAAGTACGATGCTCGGTGGCGAGATATGTTCGGAGGCTCAGTGGAAGCAAAGCATGGCGAAGCCTAGCTCGAAGGTTCGGCGGGTTGGGGGACATAGAGGAGACAGTGAGAAATGGTCAGGCTATGGTGAGGGAGGGAGGGAGGTCATCCCATTATCGGAGTGGGGTAGGGGGGACAAGCTCCAGTAGAGGCGGGTCCGCGAAGGGGGGAAGTCCATGAGGAGATGCTAGATCATGCACGGATCATATGGCAGGAGATGGAGGCAGCGTCGTAGATGGGCCTACCTGCGGGGGTAAGACTTTAAAGGGAGACATCAAGCTCGACGGATGGATTAGACGACAACGAGTGATACGAGAAAAGGGGCATAATGAAGGTGGCCTAAAGGCGATGAAGGGCATAGGTTTTGGAGGAAGCGAAACGTCATGATTCCTTGCCCCAACCAGAAAAGGTGGGGTGCTTACCACGGAGAGGGATGAACCGGTTCAACACGTTGGATCAATGGTTTGCAGAATGTCAGGGGGTGGTCCAACCACACTTCATTAGAAGAAACTCACATGTTTCTTAATGAAGGTTTTTTTCTTGGAGTGTTAGGGTGCTCGGGAGACCAGAAAAGCGTGTGAGCATTGGAAACTTGGTATGGGAAGAAAAAGCGGACATATTCTCATTGCAGGAAACAAAATTATCTCGCACCAAGGGAGTTCTCGAGTACGAGTTGGGCATTGGGAGAGGTTTTCAGGATGCAACGATGGAGGCGCAGGGAGCGAAACTAGTTACGGGTTGGAGAGAGGATAACTTTGATATGGAGGCATAATGGAGGTCGAGATTTTCGCTTTCGGTCCGGCTAAGACGTTGGGCATACGATTTTGTCTTCGCCATAACGAACGTGTATGGTCTTAATGACAATTGTAGGGGCTCATTTGTGGTGGATTGTTGCAGACGCACTCAGAACATAATGATGCAGTCTGGTTGGGGGATATCGATTCAACATTACTACCATATGACTGTCCCAGGGGAGGTGGAGGGAGGGACACATGCTCGACGGAGTTTTATGGAGATGATACTTTATCGGTTTGTTAGCAAGAGATGCAGTAAGATGTGCGTGTACTTGGCACAACATGTGGTCAAGATCGAGACTAGACAGATTTCTGCTTTCCACTATTGTGATGGAGAAATTCCCGCTTTCACGTGCATGGGCCCTCTCGCGGGCTCACTCTGATCACACACCTATTATCGGGTCATCTGAAGAAGATGAAAGAGGCAGGTTCGTCTTACGCTTTGAGCAATCCTGGATGTTGGAAGCAGGCTTCATAGAGATAGAGAGGGAGCAATAGAGGAGTTGGAGTCCTACGAGACCAACAGTTTCGCAACTGGCTGTTTGAACTGGTGCTGCTCATATTATTCCTGAAGGAGTATGGAATAACGTTAAAAATAAAGAGGGAAAAGTGATATATGGCACAAGAGAATATAGTCCCACGCAGATGACCTTGATGATTTGAGGGGACTAGGGAAGGAAGAGACGAAGGAGAGGTACATGCTATTAGAGGAGATTCTGGTAGAATATCCGAGAGCGGAGAATGATTGGAGACAAAAATCCAGGCAAAAATGGAAGGCGATGCAAATACTAGATTCTTCCATACCGTAGCCTCAGTGAGAAGGAGGAGGAATCGTATCCACAAAGTAGGGGTGGGGGGGGGGGGAGAGGTTCTCCGCGGAAGTGTGGATTGGCATGGCATTGAGAGGATATTATGTGGAGGCATCGTGGAAGAGAATAGAAGAGGACTGTGGATGGTCGGAGAGGGGTGAAGATATTGTCACCATAAAGGACGGAGGTGATGGAGCCACCCTTTTCCGAAAGCGAAGTAAATAAGGCAGTTTCGGGATTGATGGTTTTACCCCTGAAGAAGGATCATCCGGTAAGAGTAGAGGACTTCTGAGCAATCATCCATTCGAACGGAGTGTACCTCATTGTGGAAAGGATGCTAGCGAACATGCTCAAAGGAATCGTGGACTCTAATGTTCTTAAAGGTCAATCCGCCTTTATCCCAGGACGTCAGATGGTAGGAGAGTTGGTTATGGCATCGAAAATTTGTCTTGAGTGGAGACACAAGGAAGCGAAGGGGGTGCCATGGAAGATAGAATTTGCATAAGCTTATGACAGTGTGGACTGGAACTTTTTGTGGCCGTCGACGAGGAAAAGAGGTTTCTCGGAAAACTGGATTGCGTGGATGCAAAGATGTATCCCAACACCTTCCTTTTCGATAACGGTAAATGTGCAGCCAAAAGGGGGCTATTTCTAGCCACAAAGGGGTGTTCGTCGGGGGTGCCCACTAGCACTTACGCTATCCGTGTTGTTTGTTGACGTGTTGGCAGTTATGTTCAAGCTAGCAGTAGATGGGGATGGTGTGAAGGCTTTTGCCTTTATGAGATCTCTGTACTGTCATCACAGTACACATATGACATAGTTCTTTTCTTGAGCGCCTCGGATGAGATGATAGGTCGCGTTGCTCAGTTGTTGGACATCTTCATTGATTTGTCAGGGCTTGAAATAAATGTGCAGAAATCAATGATGGTCACTTTTGGATTACATGATAGTGAACATATCAGACTGGAGGAGTTGCTTGGTTTCCCGTTGGGTGCGTTACCGATTACATACCTAGGTCTCCCCTCAGTGTCTAGCAATTTGAGAGCATCAGATTGGGGGGCAGTTATCCAGAAGATAGAGCTCAGATTACCAGGTTGGAAGGTGGTCACCTTGTCAAAAGGGAGCGGGGGGGGGGGGGGGGGGGGGGCGCTAGTCCTAGCACATCTTGCCTGACATGCTCATGTTCTTCTTCTCGACCAAGCTGATGTGGTTTGGAGTAAGAACGAGGGTTGAAAAGCTGATGAGAAGGTTTTTTTTCGTACAAGAAACAATCGAATTCAGGCATGCATTTAGTGGCATGGGCGGAAATATCGAGAGCACGTGAACAGGGGGGTTTGGATGTTATAGATTTGGTGTGCATGAATAAAGCTTTGCTAGCAAAGTGGGTAACGTGAATATTGGGGGCCCACTTCGGATATGACATCAAGATTACCAAGGAAGATTTATAGGGTTAAAAGGACTTTAGAGGAGGGGTTTCTTCGATTTGAATTACCCTTGTGGAAAGATTGAGAGAGGTTTTAACCATTGTATCTAGTAGATTGGTGTTGAAGCTATGAGATGGGGAAGGTTTTAGATTCTGGAGAGATAACTGGCTGGGGGAGGGCACACTGGAGAGGCTCTTCCCAAGAATTTTTGCTTTAATGACATCGAAGGAGGCAACTGTGAAGGAGGTGGTACATTTGTGGAGGGAGACTAGATTTAGCGCACGTCTCTCGACTAGAAGGTAGGAAGAGATATAAAGATTGAGGGATATGACCACCCTTCCAGATAGTTTTGCACAAATTAGGGATCATTTTGGATGGACGGGTAATAAATTTCCCATCAAGCAGCTATACGAATAGCTGCGTAATGCCGGTGAAGGTCGAGATCAAGACGTGTGCCAGGATATGAGGATTATATAAGCAAGCAGGTTATCAAACATGATAAATATCTTCATTTGGTGCCTAAGGAAGGAGATAATTCTTGACAAAGACAAGAGAGCGACGACACTTGGCCTCCAGGATGCGATTTGTAATAGGTATGGGGAACAGTCGGAGATCTTGGAACATCTCTTCCTCACCTGTGTTTTTTCGGAGAAGGTCCAGAGAGAGTTGGCATTTCCCTGGGTAGATGCGAGTGGTCTACAAAATTTTAGGGAAGGGGTAAGAAAGATGGGAGAAAACTCAACTGATGATGCTGTAAGACCTTTGAGCGCGTTGTTGGCAATTTGGTTGTCAATGAATGACCTTCATTTAATAATAAGAGATTTTATCCATATAATGTTGCAACTCATTGCAAGGCCTTATCATGCCTTTGGGAGTCAAGGTAACTAACCACATAACTCTTGTTTTAATAATATATAATTTTTTGCATTGACTCCCATCTCGAGAGGCCACCCGCTTTCTTATAGAAAAACAACAATTACAATGACTTATTTATCTAATAGTCACCTGTTAATTTATCAACGAAGAAATACACACCTTTCTTAATTTTCACTAATTAATTATGTAAAGTAATAACCAACAATTACTCGCGCTTGTCAACTTGAAAATAAATATGTAATCTCTCACGAAAAAATAAAATTTAATTGATTGTGACGTGTGTGATCAGATATGGAAATTTGCATAAAATATGATAGTTAACGATAGCCAGTTTTGAATAACAAAATACTCAATAATGACAATAGTCAGCTTTTATGTTTATAAAAGGTCAATTGAAAGAAATTGTTCAACATCATTCCCCAGGACGAAAGAAGACCTCATCACTTTCTTCTTCCAAATTCATAAACCACATAAATTACAAACTACTAATGTGTGATTAATCCGTGATTAAAATCATCAAGGTAAATTTCCACAACATTACTGCATGCAACAACATTATACAGAAAGCACACGATCTGAATCTACGAACATGCATATAGTTTCGATGAATTATCAAAGAATTATGAATGTTTGGTGACATATAGTGATTGTGAAGTGGAAAGACAATCATGCAAAGATACTTTTTCAACTTTACTAAAAATAAATGAAACCTACATTGCATACATTGCATCGTGGTATCGTGTTCCTAATTAGGGGAGGGGACGAGACATATATAAATCGCACGAGAAATACGATTCCGTCTATCCGAACTATTATCAACCACGCCATTACTCCTCTGATTTAGTTGGACCAAAACTTCAACGTTGACGGAGAGGTTTATCGTTGTTCTATTTGAAAAGGGCACCGACAAGAGATGTCATCGTCGGTCTTTCTCTCTTTCCCGTGTGAGGCAGAAAGAGTAAAATTGTTGAAGTCTCGTAGTGTTTTGAAGGCAACCAACGGGTTTTTTTCAACAACAATTAGGACTCAACATGGGATAATATAAATGATCAGTTTAGGTTGCTGGCTAATTTAAGTTCCTTTATTATTATAATTATTATTATTATATTGTGTTATCTTACCAGCAAGTGGGACGAGGAGTTTATTGTGGTATTTTTCTTTCTTTTATTTTATTATGATTTTATATGTAATCAATCTATTACAGATACAAGGAAAAATTATTCGTTGACGTCATACTCGATTTATGTCCTAAATTCCCAAGAAAATCACATAAAATCCATATTATACAATGAAACAATCAAAGCACTGTCCCAATAAAAATGGGATAAGTGTACATCAACAATATACAAATAAGTATGAGAAAAAAATGAGAAAAAGAATAAAAATTCCTTAATTTATACATATACAAAAGACTCGCACATCAATTAAATAAATAAAGAATCTTCATGATTTTCCACAAGGTACATGATAACTCCCACTGACTTGATTCTAACTAGACTGGTTTGGTGGAGATTAAAAAAAATTTTAAAAAAATCAAAAATTAATAGGTGCATGTTTATTAATGATAACACAAACCATGGTTTCAAAAACGACAACATTAAAATATGAATTTCTCATATTTATGGATTCCAATTAAAATATAAATTTCTTGCATACTGGACACAATTATTTAACATGTCCTGTAGGATGGACCGAGCCCATGTTCCTTTACAAAAAAAAGACAGGACAAAATTATTTTCTATATATTTTCATGCCCTAGTTTTATTGAATTTAGACATTGGGGTTTTAAGGTGACCACCTTCTTGTCGAACGGTAGCCATTACCAAGGCGTCCGACTTGGAGTTGAGGTCGCAGCAAGCTGACCATGCTCTCACCCTCCGACCACCAGATCTATTGGACTAGTGGTACTCTATTTTGTTGCTCCCTTGCTTAGAGGACGACCATTGGAAAAGAAGGCTACTTGGTCGCTCGATCAAAGGAGCACTCCATCTTAGCCGCCCATCCATCCTCCTATCTCTGATGCACAATCACATACCCTTTCACCCTTCTAGAGCAGTTCCTCTGTTGTACTGCAGAGGTCTGCAGTAGAACAATGGATCATCCCAACCACTCGATCTTGATCGAACGATTCACACAAATTCAGTGTTTTTGCGGGCCCTTATCATAGGAATTCATGCGACCCACTTGATCAAGACCGAGCGGTTGAGATGATCCATGGTTTTACTGCATACCTCTACAGTACTGCAGGCCCACTGCTTCATCGTGCGGAGGAGGCATTTACATTAAAGCACCACCCGATTTACCCAATCTCATCCAAGTCTTCACCTTACGTGCTTCACACAATGAGTGGGAAAGGTTCAACGTCCACCTCCCGCGCTTTGTTGAATCGCCCATTCATTAAACCTAGTGGTGATTTAAATGTGAGATTATGAGAGAGACATCTTATGATTTTTCTAGATGTTGGACGCTTTTGGAACTTGGTAAAATTTGAAAGACGTTGACGGATGATCCCGTGTTTCGTACACCTAGGAATCGAAAAATCGAGCAAAATACCTTAACGAGCACATTCATGTATGCGTTGATTCAACATTGTCATAAGTATGTGCATGTAAATAATAGGGCTGCTAATGGAACGGAACATGTTCATGCTCGATTAGAGTTCGTTTGATAATAGTTCGAATAATGTTCGTTCGTTGCTCAATGAATTGAACATGAACATCAAATTGTAGTTCGGTAACTTAACGGACCGAACATGAACTTAGTATAAGTTCATTTGATAAAGCTTCATGTTTGATAATGTGTGTGTATACATACATATGTATGTATGTATGTACAAACACACACATACATATACATGTAAATTGTTTTTACATTATATAAACATAATGTAAATATATTTAATTCATAATATACATTAATACAATATTACATAACACACCCCAACCCACCTTATTACATACACAGTATACATATTCGTGTTAAATTTCCCACCACCCTTTCCCAATCCCACCCACTCGTTGTAATTTCTTTACCACTACATTTTATAATCCAATTTCCTAGGGTCCCCAACACAATTTACCCTATCATAATTATCCTCAATTTTCAAATTCCAACCGTAACCCATTCGTATACCTCTCCACTACAATATCAAACAGAAGCAAACAGAGAAACCCATTCAGCTTCGGACGATTCCGCCTCCCCTGCACGGTTGCATGGCTGCACTTCGATTGTCGTACACGGTACGCCTCTCCTACCAATCCCCCTCCCCTGCTAGCCGCCACACTTACACCTCCACGCTGTTCGTCGCCACTGCGGGTTGTTGCACGATCCCCAGCGACTACGACCACGTCGGTGCTGTTTTTTCCTTGTTCTATCTTCCAGATCGTTGCACTCTTGCTTGTAGTAACGATACTAACAAATCACATTTTCACACTTATTATTTTGTAGTTATTTTTTTGTGTAGACCAACTGTTCGATAAAATGCTTGAGAAGAATAACATATAACAGAACTTTCGGTAAAAGAGATCAACACCACATTTGTCTTTCAAGAAGGGACCGAGTGATGATAAAAGTTTGTAGAGGAATGATCACACATTGTGTTCTGTTTGTTTCAATCCTATGATGGATTGATTAAATCTTTGGTGTTGGTGCAAGCCTTACAATTGATGCATAATGGGGATGGTTTTCATGGGAGAGATTCTTTATGGAAAAATAAGTGAGCATCCTAAGTTTGTGGATGGTGTTATATATGTATTCCATATCTCTTGTCTTATCCATCCAAATAAAAGTTGCATGATCGATTCTTAACTTAGTTGTTTTGTGTCGTATTTATGAGATATTTTATGGTAATATCATTTGTTCAGTTTATGTCTTAACTTATTTTATATAAAGAATATCTTTTGAATGAGCAGTGAGAACTTATTTTAGCCAATCATGTTCCATGTAGATGTCTGCTTCGAAAATTCCTTCTTCACAAGATAGTGCATCTGTAATGCCTATCCAAGAAGTTGATTGTGATGAAATTAATGGAAAACAAAATGAGGGCCCCGAATCTAACGGTGATTGTTTGCTTGCTAGAAAAGGAAGGAAAAAAAGATCTAAAGTACATGAAATATTTTCCTAGGAGTTATTTAGAACTGCAGATGATTCCGAGTTAAGGTGGAAGTGTAGAGATTGCCCTAAATCATTCAAAATTATTGCTTATGTAACAACATCTCATTTAATCGGACACAACAAGTTTAAGTGTACAGGGAGGGAGAACGTGGATAAAAACAAAAAAACCTTATCTTTCGGTGCACCATCTTCACGGCCTGATTTCTTGAGCACACTGCCTTATCTAGCACCAATACCAGTTGAAGGCTTGTAAACTTATTGCAAATTTTATCATTGCACATGAACATCCTTTTAGTATTGTTGAAGAGTTTTAGTTCACCATCCTTCTTAAGTATTTCAATCCAAAATTTACAAAAGGTCTTCAGAGCTACCATCACAAATGATTGCATGAAGATTTTTCATTCTGAGAAGGAAAAATTGAGAAAAAAGCCTTTCGAACATACACATGATTAGTCTTATATCATATACATGGACATCGATTCAAACAACATGCTAAATGTGTTTAATTGCTCACTATGTCGATTCCAATTGGAAGCTAAAAAAACATATTCTCAATTTCTTTGAGTTGGAACCAAAGCACACTGGAACTGTCATTGCTGATGTTATTTTAAATTGCTTGGTTGAATGGGGTATTGACAATAAAGTCAGTAGTATCACAATGGATAATGCTTCCAGTAATGATGTTGTTGTAAGGATATTGTTTGGCACTTTTAGGGGAAGAGGCTGCCTATTTTTTCAAGGAAAAAATGTTCATGTTCGATGTTCTGCACATATATTAAATTTGATGGTCCAATATGGATTAAGTACACTTGACAATGCTATTTCCAATGTTAGAGAAAGCGTCAAATACTTAAAAAAGAGTGTTGCACGTCTTAAACAAATTGGCGATATTGCCAAGCAATTGAATATCCCAATTTCAAGGGGATTGTCCATGGATGTTCCTACACGTTGGAATTCTACTTTCTTTATGCTAGATTCTGCACTTTCAAATAAGCATGTATTTCAAAATTATGCAAAAAGGGATGACAATTATAAATGGTTGCCACCTGAAGAAGATTGGGAGAAATCACAAAAATTCGGCCTCTTCTGAAATTATTTTATGAAGTTACATAAGTTTTTCCTGGCACTTCATATCTAACTGCAAATTTGTTTCTTCCAAAAATACGGGAAGTAGTTGAAATGTTAAAAGAAATTTTGCAACCGGATGATAAGTACATTAAGAAAATGGCTGCTGCAATGAAGAAAGAGTTTGATAAACATTGGAAAGATTGTAGTCTTTTGATGTCTATTGCCACGGTTTTTGATCCTAGATACAAGCTTAAATCAATTGAATTTATCTATGAAAGGTGTTATGAAGTTTTGGATGCTCAGGAACATACTGCAAAATTGAGAAATGACATGTCAGATCTTTGTGAATTTTATCTTAACATAATTGGCATGAATAGTAAAGAAAGCAATTTCTTGATCAGAATGGAGAATCCTCTAATCCTTTCAAAAGTGAAATGACAAGCGAGGCTGAATTATATAATATTTAGATAGTGTGGAAAGTGAGCCTCATGAAAAGTCTGATTCAAATAGATACTTAGAAGAGCCTACATTGAGATCCATAAAAAGGTGATCCTACTTTTGACGTGCTGGATTGGTGGAGTAGTAATTCGTTGAAGTTTCTAATCCTTTCAGTGATGCCCAGTGAGCTTCTATCGATTCCAGTGACATCAGTTGCTTCAGTGTCAGCTTTTAGCACGGGAGGGAGAGTTCTTACAGATTATAGAAGTTCTATATTACCTAAAACTGTTGAAGCTTTGGTATGCACATCAGATTGGCTTAGAAATTCAGAAGATGCTGCTAAATCTTCCAATGTAAGAATTTTAAATAAAATTATATTTGATTTTTTACCACTATCTAATTAATAATATTGTTCTTGATATGTTGACACCTCTCATGATGAGAGATTGAATGTCATGATTCCAATTTAGAATATATCACCTACTTAAGAACATGTTAATTTAGATATTCGAATTTGATTCGTTTTAATATGTACATCAATTTTTATGACGACTAGTAGTTTTTCTTTTAATGCTTTCATAGGGACTTTGGAATCCATTTAAGCGAGAAGACTATCCCTTGAAATATTGATGCGTGGCTTCATCTTGGAATTGTCTAATTTTTGTTGCTAGTGTGCTACTTGCTAGTGTTCTATTGTTTCCTATTGTGCTACTTGCTAGTATTTTTTTGTTGTCTTTTGGGACCAATTTCTTAATTAAAGTCAATATAATGCCTTTTGGGATTGAGTATTTGCAAGAAATCATGTCTTTTTATCTTGTATTTTTTGTAAGATTATTTCGTTAACATGTATTTTTTTGAGTGTATATTATTTGTTGAATCTTGTCATTTACTAGTGTGACTTCTTTGATATCGATGGACTGATGGTTGTACACTTTATAGAAAGAACAAAAGGAGTATTCAAGATAATTATGTATTCCTCCTTTTTTCACCATGTATAGCTATCAAATGTAATATTTATGACGTGGTTGTGATGATATATTGTTAGGATCAAGTGGATTTCAATGCAATGATTGCCTATTGACAACAATATGAATAGTAAAGAAAGCAATTTCTTGATCAGAATGGAGAATCCTCTAATCCTTTCAAAAGTGAAATGACAAGCGAGGCTGAATTATATAATATTTAGATAGTGTGGAAAGTGAGCCTCATGAAAAGTCTGATTCAAATAGATACTTAGAAGAGCCTACATTGAGATCCATAAAAAGGTGATCCTACTTTTGACGTGCTGGATTGGTGGAGTAGTAATTCGTTGAAGTTTCTAATCCTTTCAGTGATGCCCAGTGAGCTTCTATCGATTCCAGTGACATCAGTTGCTTCAGTGTCAGCTTTTAGCACGGGAGGGAGAGTTCTTACAGATTATAGAAGTTCTATATTACCTAAAACTGTTGAAGCTTTGGTATGCACATCAGATTGGCTTAGAAATTCAGAAGATGCTGCTAAATCTTCCAATGTAAGAATTTTAAATAAAATTATATTTGATTTTTTACCACTATCTAATTAATAATATTGTTCTTGATATGTTGACACCTCTCATGATGAGAGATTGAATGTCATGATTCCAATTTAGAATATATCACCTACTTAAGAACATGTTAATTTAGATATTCGAATTTGATTCGTTTTAATATGTACATCAATTTTTATGACGACTAGTAGTTTTTCTTTTAATGCTTTCATAGGGACTTTGGAATCCATTTAAGCGAGAAGACTATCCCTTGAAATATTGATGCGTGGCTTCATCTTGGAATTGTCTAATTTTTGTTGCTAGTGTGCTACTTGCTAGTGTTCTATTGTTTCCTATTGTGCTACTTGCTAGTATTTTTTTGTTGTCTTTTGGGACCAATTTCTTAATTAAAGTCAATATAATGCCTTTTGGGATTGAGTATTTGCAAGAAATCATGTCTTTTTATCTTGTATTTTTTGTAAGATTATTTCGTTAACATGTATTTTTTTGAGTGTATATTATTTGTTGAATCTTGTCATTTACTAGTGTGACTTCTTTGATATCGATGGACTGATGGTTGTACACTTTATAGAAAGAACAAAAGGAGTATTCAAGATAATTATGTATTCCTCCTTTTTTCACCATGTATAGCTATCAAATGTAATATTTATGACGTGGTTGTGATGATATATTGTTAGGATCAAGTGGATTTCAATGCAATGATTGCCTATTGACAACAATATGAATGGATAAACATCAGAGGTACCAAAAAGGTAAGTAAAGTTTTATTCAAATTTTGTCTTATACTGATATTTTGATAATTTTATTATAAGTAGATGTTTATGATAGTTATATCTTGATAGTGTAAATTATAAAATAATGCCATATTGAAAACATCTTGAAAATTATGAACAACTTAAATATCATAATACATCCAACTTAATACTATCGAACTTGTTCATTTTATGACGTTCTGAATAAAAAATCTGGTAACGAACTATTATCGTACCTAACTCGAACGTTTGTTACGCAAACGAACTCGAACTCGAACATAAGAAATCGGACTTTTATTGAACCGAACTCGAACTCGAACTCTTGAACTTCCTTATCGAATCGAACTCGAACATATGTACGTTCGTTACAGTTCGATTCTATTAGCAACCCTAGTAAATAATAAGTACGAACTGATACTAAAAAACAGGTAAACATATGCAAAAGGAGAGGTTAAAATTAAACAAAGAAGATGACAGGATGCATGAGTGCATGTTAGCGCAACATGACCAAAGAATCATGGTGTGGATGTTTAAGGATTTGTCCAAGGCCTTGTTCACGACCCTCGCCTGGTGACGGAGGTCACGATCCTCATACAAGGTAAAGTGAATCGCTCGATCTTGATCGAACGGTCGGAGCGTAATCCTAGTTTACAACAGATCCCTGTACAACAGAAGATCTGCTCCCACCTGTTGGGATCTGGTCCACCCAACAAGGTAAAGTGGATCCCTACGTTGGATATCTCATTTATAATGCTCTGTTCAATCCATCTACCAGAAAATATGCTGACGGTGCATATGACAATATCTGTTGACTTCCTAACAATATTACTCGAGGAATCGTATTTTCCTCGAGCAAGAAAACCAAATGATTAGAAAATCAATCGATTAGAAAAACCTCAATAATCAAGCAGGTTTAACTTAGCCATTTGTGGCTTACCTGCCATTTTGGAAACCATGAGATTTTATGGACCTTTTTAGAATCTCAGCTCTAATATGTCCAGTGACTTACTGCTGGGGATGCAAAAGGATACAGATATATTATGTATGCGATCCACCACCATATCCATTTTATACGTACTTTAATACTCATATCCGTTTTAAAAAGAGAAACGGATATTGTTTTGATATCCACAAACATCCGTATCCATACATCCGGTTTCACACATAAAATATAATTATAATTTAGTTTTAACCATGTATAACATAAATCTATACATTCTTTTATCATACGTGGTATAAATTTTATGATATAAACAAATTCATTATATTTACATCACATTCATTCCATCCCATTTATGCGTATTTAAGTCAATCTACAGAATAACTATAACATTATTCGTATGCCATTAATATCCGCTTTACATTATGTGCTTTTTAAGGATATGGTAACATTTCAATATCTACCAATATTTGTATCGGCATCAACGTTCGTCCTTCCTTGTTCTTTGTTGTATATTTAGCTTATTTATTTGAAGGGTAAGCAACAAATAATACGACCTTGTGTCCCTCCCCCTGACCTTTTCGTACATGAGTTATAAGATATGTATGCTATATATCATCTTGGATATATATTGGTTGTTCGAACATATATTATTTTTTAAGTCGAACTTATAAGAGCTAGGGATTTTGCCAACATTCAAGCTTCTTGGGAGGCCCCTGTCGTGACGCATCTCAGCCCATCTGCCTAGAAGGCTGGCTTGACAATGATTCAATGTTGGAATTTTTCTACTGATTTCTCTTTTTCAAAAACCACATGAACTCATCTATCCGACCGAACATCAAAGCGAAAATGGTTGAAGAAAAAAGACCAGGATTGGGTAGAAGTGGAGTGCCTGAGGCGAAGGACATACACGAAACCATGTAGAGTTCCTCATGCATGGTAGGGATTAATCCATTTCTTCATCTCCTCGTGTGATTCATTATACGAGAGTTGTTGTCGATCGTCAATTTCAAAACACCCTTTTCCTACACATTGAGACCATCTACTCGGGTAGGCCTAAAGAAGTACGAGTCGATCAAAGACGATGTATGTATTGACATTATAATGTAATATTGAATGTTTTAAAATGAACAAAACTTACGCATAAGCTATATATGAAGAGAAAAATTCGCCGAAGCAGTATGCATTGAATCTTATCCGTCGTGCACGGTGAATATTTTTATATTTAGTTAACCATCGTAAGAAAGCTGCTTTTTCAAAGGGCAACTTCCATTCGAGCCAAAGCCTGTGATCCAAAGGTGCATATACACAAGATCCAAAGGTTCCATTTGAACAGGAAAACCATCTTTTGAAGAGGCGGCTTCAATGCGCAGAACCAAAACCGCCTTTTCAAAGGGCGGTTTTGGCTCAAATGGAAGCCACATTTAAAAACAACAACTTTTTCACGGTACTTTACTAAATATAAAAATATTCACCGTCGTCGAATAAGATTCGAGGCATCCTGCATGTGCGAATTTTTCTCTCTATATATGAACTTAAGTCGTACAAACATAAATCAGAGTAATGAGGAGTGATCCTACGAGAGCCAAAATCTGTGAGAGCATGAGAGCATGCATTCTGGACCACATGATCCAACCAGGAGAGAGAAAATCAGGAAAAAGAAAATAAGATCATGTGGTCCAGAATGCATGCTTTCATGCTCTTACTTTCTTCTGCTCTCATAGGATTACTCCTCTCAAACTCGAGGATCTACAAACACCAACCAAACTAAAATATTCAACATCGAGCTCTCAACAAGATTATTTTTCTCTTTGTCAAAGGAAAAAGAAACGTCCAACCTTTTTCCACCGCCAATCCTCCTTTCAAACCACAGAAAATATCCGTTCATCTAAAACCCTAGGTCGCCCTTCGTCGGGTCCTTTGGATCCTCCGCCATGAGCAGGTCGGGACAGCCTCCGGATCTCAAGAAGTACGATTCTCGCCTGCCTCCTGTTTTCTCTTGCAATTCCCGCTCCTTTCGATTCTGGTCGTGATTTTCTTCTCGCCTGTTTCGGTGTTTGATAGGTACATGGACAAGAAGCTTCAGAGTATGATCTCGCTTCTCCTCTTAAGCTGCATCTTGTTGATTCTCTGCTTCCGACGTTCTTGCGAACGCCTTGCCAATTAATTTATTCATAGAAATTTCGAATTTCGATGATTCTGTCGATGCTTCTACCGGATGGAATTGGCGTCTTTTGTGGGTCAAAAGGCACACACAGACGCTGACAATTCGAGTTCTTTGTTTGTTACAATCGACCTATCAGATTAGGTTTTCTAGGGTTCATAGTAAAAATCTCAATTTCTAGATTCTCGAGTGGTCATTTGTTCTTAGAAATGTGGAGGCTTATTACTTTGTTATTATTCACGAACACGCATTGATGTTTTTTGGAAAGCGAAAGGAGGATGACAATTAGAGGTATTGTCCTTGAAAGCCAATTCATATCATATTTGAAAGTGAACTGAATCACAAAGAGTTACAAATTGCTCTCCAACGGAGACACATCCCAGCAATTCCTCTCAGCACAAGATCTAAAGCATATTCAAACATTCCGTCATTTATCTGCATTTACACTGCCCACAAAACTGCAAAAGGTCTTGCCCATACCTTTCTTTGCATGCAGTTCGTGCCATTATCATCTTTCCCTAATTACGTGCGAAAAGAATTCCAAAGAGGTCATGTCTAACCGAGGAAGGTGTAACCTTTTACAAATCTCAATAGAGAAGGCACACTGGAAGAGTAGGTGATCCACATCATCTGAAAATGGCATCGCTCTGTCTGCACAGTTTGGCAATCATCTCCTTCTCACTAAACACATCAGAACATTCTTTTAATCAGAACTTTTGTCTTCCTCATGCATCAATTCGTCAAAAATGAGGTATATTGATTGCAACTGTACATAACAACACATGACAGCTTCTTATAAATTACTGCATTTGGAAAATCACCACTGCCCTATTTCCAATAATCGTGAACCCTAGATTGTGGTGTTCGTCCTTCGAGCAACGAGAGTAACGTCAAAATTTCTTTGTGACCAACATATGAGAAAGACGAGTTGATGGTGGGAACATAAACCATGTAGTAATTATATGAATACGACCAGCAATTTTGGAAAAATCTGCCATTGACATGTAAACGTTATATGCAAGCATGCAAGATTCAGAAAAATTTGAGAATCTATCCACAATTTGACTAGAATAAGAGTAGTCATCGTACCAAATTTGGAAATACCATCTCCATCTTATTCGCCAAAGAGTTTAGATACAAGGGATCACCTTCTCAACTCCCCTTGCAAGCAAGATACATGGCCATGGCAGCAATATATTTTCTTTCTATGAAAATGCATCAGCAATATATGCCTCTCAGACGAGTCCGGTCCATCAAAAGAACGAAAACATGATTCTGTCAAAGAAACCATTCTCATTTTTATCAACCGCATTATCCACTCACCTAGTTAACAGAACAGTGTTCCAAATCCCTAGATATTTCTCATCAGGGTATACCTCCTCGTCTGACATACACACTTTGATCAACTCCACCAAAGGTAGTCAACCGTCAGCATCTCCAACAGCCCACCAAAGGATTCTACTACACAAAGTGGCCATTCTTTAAGCGACATAACTAGTAGTAGAAAGATAAAGAGAAAATAGATAGAAAGTGAGTCGGCCGTAGGTCTCAAAAGAACTAATCTAACATTTCTTGAAAGGATTTTGAATTCCAACTATTTAAATTGTCCTATGTCCCTTTTATAATAGGTCCTTGATTAATTGCTTTAATGCTCGTACTTACCTGCAAGAGTTTGATGTGAGAGATCGGCGGGCTCCTCGAAGGACTTTATAAAATAAAAGAACATCCTAAGGTCGCATAAGAAAACATCATAAGGTCACATGCCTGTCCATGTGAAATGAGACATGGACCATGGGACTTGAAGCCTCCTAAACACCATGAAAGCTAGAGACTGCTTCCATGTTCCCTCAATGAAGAATGCGATGTCATCAACATACTATACGAGGAAAGAAAGTGGCCTGCCCATCGTGTTTGATGAAAACCATCGAACCTTTAAGTGATAACCACTTGCAAATCTCATGGCCAAAAGCAACTGCCCCAAAAATAGTTCCATTTTTGCACAATTTTTGATGATAAGAGGCGACTCTTTGCATTGATATTTTCATCAATTAGAGAGAACATGAACTATGGACTTAACTGTATATGAACCCTTCCAACATATTCCGTTAATGACACATTGACACTGCACGCCCGGTGGTTAGTTTTGGATGAACTATAGATGGCATTGTTGAATAGGACCATGCTATATTGGAAGCGTACACATAAGATCCAATTTACGCTACATGCTTCATCTTCTGATATTATGGTTTAAGTGTTGTTTTTAACGAAAGACATCTTGGTCCTTGAGTTTTTTGTGAAAGAATCAACAAAGACTAGTTCAGTCAAGCATGTTGGGACTCATTGACTTTGTGCAAAGGGAGGGATACATGAGGAGACGGATGTTTGAAAAGTTTTTGTTTAGACTTACAGAATATGGAATTTGTATTTGACCTTAATACCTGCTCGTGTATAATTTTGTAACTGTCCTCATTAGCTAGACCAACATATCTTAATTTTTATAGGTAAAAATATGATCCCTACATGCATTGAGAATGACAATGGTTGATAAACTATGTCACTGAATTCTTTGTCAACCCAAACATATACAATTGATTTTGCGGGTATTTCTCTTTTTTCTTCAATACTGTGGGATTTTTAATTTCCTTGTGAGCACCTCTTCTCTCTATAAAGGGGATGTTGATCGAACTCTTCTTTGATAAAGTACCCGATAGGCTATACTAGTTCGGCATTGCAATATCCCACCAATTGCTAACGATACTTCTCTATTCATCGATCACCTTATATGGAGATCACTGTAAGAACTTGCTCCAGTGGCCACCTTCAGTAAATCACCTTGAACACCTCATCATGTCATTATCCAGCAACACACCATTGTCCATGCGCCACCACCCGGATCATGTTGCCATCCAACAATGTATCCTCATCCCTCTGCCATCGTCCTGGATCGTGTATTTATACAGCAAGGCCATGCTTTCCTTTAGATTCTCTATCCTTCAAGTGCAAGCATCTCTCATCTTAATCGAGCCTATCATCATCATCATCATCATCATTTTTGGCTTTTTATTGTGTATTTTGATTCAGATCTGACCACATGGAATTCCCCTTTCGCACTGGATTCAGAACTCCCCTTTAGACATACCGGATTCAATCTAAATTTCCTTGCCAAGCTCGACCCCTTCTTGACGTAAAATACATAAGTGTGATTGAGAAAAAAACAGCGGATGAGTGGAAGAAAATGGCACCTTGTGACACGAAGTTTTGGGTGGAGAAGCATTGTGTAGGAACTGGAAGAGAGGAACAAGGCATAAGAAGACGTAGAAGCTTCAATTTTCATATTAGTCTAACATACTTTTTAATCAATCCATATACTTCTTTATATATAGAGAGGATGGGTTTACATAAGAAATAAATAAAATAAATAAATCCTTGACTTTTAAAATTGTTCCTACTTTAAATATTCAAATTTAAAATGGTAAATCCTTCTCCCACTGTGAGTAGTGTTGGCTACATGGATTCTCGCTCAAATCCATGTTGAAAGATTCGAATAATTTTACAGTGGCTGTTGACTACCTAATGCAACTCCCACTTTAAATATTAAAAGTATCTATATTATTTTTAGAGATAATTATTGATCTAAAATAAAACACAACTAAAATTATGTTGGACTAAAATCAGATGAAAGAAAGCTAGTTAATTCAATCATAATATATCATTTTACGTCGTAACAACTAGAGCCTAAAAAAAAGGGATATTTACACCCATAACCCTGAGTAATCTTGTAATTACCCCAGGAACCCTCGACAATCATGAATTACACCCAGAACCCCAAATAATGATTAACCTTTACATGGCATAACCCTGTGTCAACTTCCGTCTTATTTCTCCGTTAACTCTAACGGAAAGTCAATTTCGCCCTTCCAAACCCATCATATTTACAACATGATGCCATCCATCAAACAAAATAACCCTCCGCCCTCTCTCGCGGCAAGGCCTCCGGTCCGAGCTCCCCCTGTGTGCACTTCCGCCCGCAAACTCCCCCTCCTCTGCGGCACCGTCGCGGTTTCTATCGGGTGCCCTGAATCTCTCTGGAAATAACCTTACCGGCACGATCCCGACAGAGCTCGGGGCACGCTTTGATGACCCATCGACGTATGCTGCCAACCCGAACCTTTGTGGACAGCCGCTTGGGCAATCCAGAGACGTGCGTGCTAGGAAAAGAAGAAACAGAGAGAGACTAATCCTCTTGATATGCATTGTAATTGGCACTTCTATAATCCTCTCTCTGCTCTGCCGCCGCTTCATCTTGAGTTTACTACGGTGGCGGAGGCGCTTCCTGGACGCACGAGGAGGTGAAAAGAAGCCCAGCCCGAAGGGACGAAGCCGCATCACAGAGAGCATAACTAGTGGGGTGGACAATGGTGGACCAAAGTTGGTCATGTTCACCAGCAAGATCTCATGCGGAGACGATGGAGGGCGGTTCGATGAGGAAAACGTGCTAAGCCGGTCTCGCCACGGGCTTGTCTTCAAGGCATGTGCTTCAACGACGATACAGTCCTTTCGATCCTCCGCCTCCCGTCCACGTCTCTAGATGGCACCTTCATCATTGATGAGGGGCTCTTCCGCAAGGAAGCCGAATCCATGGCACCTTCATCATTGATGAGGGGCTCTTTCGCAAGGAAGCCGAATCCCTGGGAATGATCAAGCACCGCAACCTCACTGTCCTACGTAGCTACTACGCCGATCCTCCGGCCGACTCCTGGTCTACGACTACATGGCCAACGGCAACCGTTCCACCCTGTTGCAGGAGGCCTCCCACCAGTACGGACACCTGGGAACCGCGCCTCCTGGGAACCCCCCGACTCCTATTCCCCTTCCTCCCCGTCGTCTACCTCTACCTCCTCCTCCAATCACCCCCCCCCCCCCCCCCCCCCCGTGCGCCCCCTCGTCCCCCCTATGCCGCCCCTCGCCCTCCTCCCCCACCCACCTGATCCACTCCCCTTCCTCCCCGTCGTCTAACTCCCCCTCCAACCCTCCCCCTGCAAGCCCTGCCCCTCTCCTTCCCCAGTCGAGGCCTCCCGTCCTACCCAGTCGAAGCCCTCGTCGGTCTCCTCCCAGCCGGCAAGCTCCAGCCCTGCGGTCGGAGCCCAAAGCCAGTCCCCCCTTTGGTCGGCCTCCATGCCTCCGCCTGCTGCAAGCCCCATGTCGCCCCTCGCCTGCCTGCAAATTCGTGTTCCAGGGTCGAGCCCACCTCCTCTCGTTATTTTCTTTTTTTATTTTTATTTTGGATTAATCTCAGCCACTAAATCACATATTGGTTAGATTAACTCAACCATCTGGTTGAGTTAATGAAGTAAACTAACGGAGGGTTATGGGAGTTAAACGGAGCAATTATTCGGGGTTCTGGGTATAATTCATGATTATCGAGGGTTCCTGGGGTAATTACAAGATTACTCAGGGTTATGGGTGTAAATATCCCAAAAAAACTAACAAGTAACAATCCTCGATTACGAGGAATTCATCTTTTAACGAATTACTTGATCATCAGACACGTCGTAATAAGGCTCATATTCCATACAACCGAATTTATGGTGTGTGGCACACAAGGCAGAGCTGTTGTCTAGTGGTATCCAAAGAATAATTGTTATCTTGTATGGGGTTGCAGTTGAAGAATGAATGCTGCACCTGAAAGGGTTGTGTTGTGGACTTTGGTGCAATTATGGGTGTGTCTTATGAAGTACAAAGGACTTTCATTCCCCTTGGTCCTCTCATCCTTGCCAATCTCGGTCCTTTCTCAATGCAAATAAATAATTATGATTAAAGAGAGGAAAAAGGGAGTAGAAGATGTATATACTCCAACTTGTATATCATTCAAATAAGTTTTTCAATCAATGTATGTACTTTAACTTCTTTACATCGAGAGAGGACGAGGTTTCATAACCGTTGGGAAAAATTAAAGAGTTGTTTATTCTCGGGAATCTTAGGCTCTCTTATATAGAGAAGAGACCTAGTTGGGGAGGGTACCACCGAGTACTACCCCCTAATTGGAAGACTTTCAAAAAAAAATAGAGGAGAGACCTATGGATAAATTACATAAGATGAACATAAAGAAATAAAATAGCAAAAAAGTATGTAGGAACATAAAGATATCTCTAAATTCTCCCTCAAGATGGAGCATAGATGTCAATCATTCTGAGCTTGGAAGAACACTTATGAAATGCCGCCTTGAACAATGCCTTGGTAAAGATATCTGTTGTTTGCTCTCTTGAACTGACACGAGAGGTAGAAATCAAACCCTTATGAATCATATATCTAGTATAATGACAGTAAACCTCAATATGCTTCGTTCTTCATGGAATGTCGGATTATTCGCAATGAATAAGGCAACTTGATTATCACATTGTAACTGCATTGGTAGAGGTATATCTATATGCAAATCTACTAACACTGCTCAGACCCACATCATTTCTGTGCTTGCTTGTGCCATAGCTCTATACTCAGATTCAACACTTGATCTTGCCACAACCGTTTGTTTCTTGCTTTTACAAGAAACTAGAGAACTGCCAATATACACATTGAACAAATCCTGACGTAGACTTTCTATCCTTAGGACATCTTGCATAGTTTGCATCAGCACATGCAGAAACAAAGAGAGCTGCTCCTTTTCTGAAGAGTAATCCTGCACATGGAGAATGTTTTAGATATTTCAAAATCATGTATATAGCATACATATGTACCTCTAGGGGCTACTTCATGAACTGACTCACTCGACTCTATGCAAAAGAGATATCGATCTAGTAATAGTAATATAGAGTAGCTTTCCCACCATCTCTCTATGTCTCCTCCTGTCGGCCTCATCTGTATTATCATCATCATATAACTTCATGCTAGGATCCATAGGAGTAGTAGACGGTCGACACCTAATCATGCCTGTCTCAACAAGCATGTCTATAACATACTTCCTTTGGGTCATGATAAAGACCTTGCGCATTCCTAGCAAATTCTAACCCTAAGAAATACCTTAGGGTTCCACGATCCTTGGTAACAAATTGACGACCCCGAAATTCTTTTATCATCTTGATCCCCCACACATTATCTCCTGTAACAAGTATATCATCAACATAGACCTTAATGACAATAGTACCTCTACGTGTCCTCTGCGTAAAGAGTGAGTGGTCTGCATTTGACCTCTTGAACCCCTGCCTTTCAATCAAACCTGAGAGTTTCTGAAACTACGCCCTTGGACTTTGCTTAAGGTCATATGTTGCCTTATGTAGTCTACAAACCTTCTGACACTTTCCCTCATCTGCAAACCCTGGAGGCTGCTGCATGTAAACCTTTTTCTGTATATCTCCATACAAAAATACATTTTTAACATTTAGCTGAAACAAAGGCCAATCACGTACCATTGTAACTGAAAGTAGGACCTGTAGAGTTGAGTGACAAGGTACTGGAGAGAACATGTCCATACAATCCAGGTCGTAGGTCTATGTAAATCCTCTCGCCGCTAATATTGCTTTGTAACGATCAATGCTTCGATCTGCATGATGTTTAACAGTAAACACCCATTTGCAACTGACAATAGACTCCCCAGGAGGAGCAGACACCAAACTATAGGTATCGCGTGATTGCAAAGCAACCATCTCTTCCTCCATAGCCAAGCGCCATCAACTGTCCTTCAAGGCCTCTTGATAATTTCGTGCAATGTGCATGACATACGGAGCCATTACAAATCTCTGAAATTTCCATGTCATACGATGAAAGGAGACCTGAGAGGTAAGAGAATATGAAGCACAAGTATGCTTCTGCTTTCGAAATGCAATGTGTATACCTGAGTCATTGAGAACCTCCTTCTTCTGTAGGTTAGTCTCTTGCAATGATTCATGCACGCACACACACACACACCGATATATATATATATATATATCTCCAGACCCCTCGTTAGAAATCATGTTATCAGACCAAACCTGGGGTGTGCTGAATGACATACGATGACCATGAGTAGAAGCATGTTGACGAGCGACTGGGTAGGAGGGGTGGAGGAGGTGGTGGCGGTGGTGGTGGTGGGACAACAAGCACATGAGGAGGTGGCAGTGGTGGCATGTAATCCTCATCATTAGAGTCTGATGAAGCTAAGGAGAGAAATACATCACGGATTCAAAAAACATGACATCAACATTGATAATTTGATATGGTATTTCCTGCGCAATGGATCATAACATCGGTTTCGCTTTTGGGTCCTAGAGTACCTAACAAACACACATTTAACAGCCCTAGGAGAGAGCTTGTCAAGACATGGAGTCAATTGGTGAACAAAAGCAACAGACCCAAGCTCACGAGGAGTAAGTGAGAACAACTCCTTCTTAGGGAAAGCTATAGGGAAAGGAATTTCCTCACCCAATACAGATGTTGGCATGCGATTCACCAGATAACATCTGCATCACCCCAAAATGAATGTGGGGCACGACTCTGAATGAGAAGAGTCTGAGTGACATCAAGTAGACGACGATGCTTTCTCGCTGCAACACCATTCTGCTGAGAAGTGTAAGCTCATGTTGTTCGATGAATAATTCCACGGGATGATAAGAAATGTGATAGAGCACATGTATAGAATTCCAAAGCATTATCAGTTCGCATACATTTCACAGAGGTAGAAGAAACATTCGGCACTTCATTGATAAAAGTTATGATCACATCCCCTGTTTCATATTTTTTTCAATAAAAAGACCCATGAGAAATGAGAAAAGTCATCAACAATAACAAGATAAAACCGATGTCTCTGGTGATCAGAACATGACTTGAACCCCAAATGTCAACATGAAATAACTCAAAAAGGAGCTAGTGCTCTGAGTCTGACGACTAGGAAAAAAAGGTCGATGATGCTTTCCCAACCGACACACCTCGCATTGGAAGAAGAACCCGGTGAAATATGCGACAAATCATGACATATCTTATGGAAAGGGAGGTGACCAAAGCACATGTGCCAGGTGAAGGGAGAAACTTGTCATGTTGCATGAGAGGATACACCAACATAAGGTGTTCGGACCATCGATAAAGATCACCCTACCCACGACCATACCCAATCACTATGTCCGTAAGAGTATCCTGAAAAACAAGAGATGATGGGTTAAAGATAGCTCTACAATGCAATTCCTTCGAGATCTGACTAATAGATAGTAGATTCATAGAGAAATTAGTAGCATGTAACACATTTTGCAGACGCATCGAAGGCGTCAAATGAATCTCCCCCTGTCCGATGATTGGGGAATGAGTCCCATCGGCTATCACAATAGTTCTTCGTGGTGGAACCTGTGTATATGCTGTAAGCTAATCTCCGTCCCCGCATAAGTGATGTGTTGTCCCAGAATCCATAATCCCCTCAGTAGTCGCAGATCTGCGACATGATGTAAAGGCTAAAAGCATAGTATTACCTGAGGTACTAGCTGCAACAGATGTACTGGTAGATGCGGAGACTGCTACAACTGAATAACATCCTGGAGATGGTGAAGAAGCAAGAGGCATGCGATACCCCACAACCTGGCTACGAGGTCATCAAACCTCTAATCTGAAGTAGGAGTAGTTGGAGACTCAACCAGCTCTGCTACGCTGGTTGATGCCAGAAAACCATGCTTGGAGTAGCATGTATCCTTAGTATGACCTGGACGGTGACAATACGTGCATAGCTGACGAATGTGACCTCCACTACCACGAGGTCCGTGTGCACAAAAAGAAGAGCCTCCTTTGCTCGGAAGGCTACCATTGTCGAAGACGTCTGGCTAATAGTTGTAGATGGAACGGTAATCTTGTGGAGCCTGCGGAAAGTTTCCTCCATGGGAGGAACAATTGCATCTGCTATAATATGGGAGCGAGCAACGTCATATTCAAAGTCAAGGGATGCTAGGAATTCACCAACCATAGTAGCATTCTTATATGTTTTCTGTTGCTCTGGAGTCGCCATAAAAGGCATGAAGCTGTAGAGCTTCTCAAACATCCAATGTAAAGATGTATACAGTGAATGAAGAGGCCGTCCGTTCTGCTTGATAGTGAATATATCATGCTCAAATTGGAGGATCTTGGTCTCGTTCCTCGCTTGAGAATAAGTTATTGCGAGGATGTCCCACATCGCCTGATGTAACACATCGTTGACCTTCTCGATCGTTAGTGTACAAGAGAGCCAAACTTTTTCGTATGCATCATTCACCTCCCACGAGGCGTTAACCCATGTTTTCTCCATCGACTCCTCCTCGGTAAGAATGTGTTTCTTATCGTTAGAATTTGCCTCCTGTCCATTTTGATAATAGGCGCTGGACCTTTGAAGATGCCTGCGGTGAGTATGTCAACTTTGTTTTCTGACATATTGTCGGATGTAGATAACCGGGGTTTTGTAGAATGAATGAATGTCTACACTGGCATACGTGGATTTGAGTGCATATGCAGACTTATGCACCCAAATCCATCAACCCAAAAAAAATTTGCTCGATACAAACGAAGAAGGCTTGAGACAGAAGATGGCTGCGGCGACGCCGACCGTGCCCCTCTGCAGCGGTACAATGGGCGGACTCGGCGGAGAGGTGGCCACGACGGGTAGGTGGTGAATGGAGAGGCGGCTGCAACCTAGAGCCGGGGCCGCTAATTGCGGCAACGACGACATAGAGAGGAGGGGAGGAATGGAGGGTCCGATGGGTGGGGGTTTTGGGTTAGGGTATGGAGCTTCGGTCTAGGACTGCTGCTTTGATACCATGTTGAGAAAAATTGAAGAGTTGTTTATTCACGGGAACCCTAGGCTCTCTTATATAGAGGAGAGACCTATAGGTAAATTATTTAAGATGAACATAAATAAATAAAATAACAGAAAAGTACATAAAAACATAAAAATATCTCTACAATAACAAATAAATAAAATAAAATAAATCCTAATAATCTTTATCTTATAAATAATAAAACTTCCTATTATTTTTTGAGCTCGTTACTTTTTCTCAATTTATTTACATTAAAATAAAATTAGGATTGACTTATATCAATGGAAAGAAAGCGAGTAAGCCCTTTTAGAAAAAGTTGATAAGCTTCATGTTAGCTAATCTTTATTTTTGCGTCGCATCAACTCTCCTTTGCTTGGAGGAATTCATGTTTTAATGAGTTGGTTGATTATATACGGACCAGGTTTATATGTATCGGGCAATCCTTTATCTGTTTAGTCGGACCAACTTTTACAAGATTGCCCCAACATAAATGACGGTAGGAATGGCGCTACTGAGAAGCTTGAAAGAGTTCACCGTAATGCATGCATGAGAAGCACAAACTGATGTACCTCCTCCCATGAAGTTATCAGAGGTACTTGAGTCACTAATCCATTTGGAAGTAGAAGTGGGGACTTTATTGGTTGGAGTACCTGTTGCACGATCTGAACTTGTAGCTCTAGAAGTTGGGTCAATGGTATGCGAAGAAGAGCAATCACGAAGAAGCTGCATGAGATTTTTGTAATTCTGAAAGGATAGATACATTGTTTGATTATTATTGAAAACATCATGTCAATATTAGTGGTTTCTTGTGTGTTAGAAGTGGGAGTTTAGGAAAAAATCGCCCAATAGCGCTAAAGTATAACTGGTTCTTTGATAGTAAACAGGAGGAGGAAGACCACCTTATCCTTGACCACGTCTTATGCCATGGTCTGAAATGTAGAAACAATGTTAATTGAAATTAATCTTTTACGATCATTGATTGTTGCAATTCGACGGCTAAAGATTAGCGAGCTCCTCAAATAACGTTGTGATTATGTATATATGCATGCATATAACATTGAGTCAATAACATATCTAAATTAAACCACGGAATCCACATGCATACACATGCTTACATATAAACATCCAAGTCTGGACTTGGTAGTTTTTTGAATGAATAAGTCCGAGAACGATTCTTCTATATGGCCTTTACGATCTCCTTGTAGAGAATATTAATTGGATTCGACTGGTCCATGATGTTGTTAAGCTAGCTCATAACATGATAGTTGTCTTGCTTCCATACATCAAATTCTTAAATCCTTAAGAGAATGTTATATGAGGACATGGTGTTGGTTTCTTCTATTTACCGAGGGGAAAAGTAAAGGCCTTCGACCATAAAGCATAATTCTTTGCACACTTCAATTTATTGGAGGTGCCTAGTGGCTTCATGCATAGAGTTGGAGTCATTAGGATGTCTCGGTTCGTCAGAGAGAGAGAGAGAGAGAGAGAGAGAGAGAGAAAGAGAGAAAGATAAGAAATGCATGCAGTGAGGCTACCTATGATATGCGTTGTCTTGGAAGTTGTGCACAAAAAAATGTGTTCTAGATGCGAAAGAGGAACATTGGTCTTATTTCAGCATGGAGGATAGATCTAGATTTAATTCTTGCCAGGAGCGCTGGTCTTATGTTGATCTAAAGAAGTGATACCACATCATAAAATAAAAAATATGGTTAAATAGGGGTTGTCACTTTATTTTATTCGATTTGAGTTTATCATATTTTTATAAAATTTTCCAAATAGCCATCTTCCTTGATTCCATCTTATAATCTACGTCATCCAACTTTGCATCTTGTCTTTGTCTAGCTATTAAACGTTCAATCACATCATTTTTGATTGCTTCGAGATCATTAAACATCTCAATTTTTCCAATAAAAGGTATCATTTTCACTTTTTTGAGTTCGTTCCACTTCAATATTTGAAGATGAGCTAATAATAAGGGTGATGACTTTAGATTAAGTGTATCTGCAACCTTGTCCTTTGTTTGCAAGCTTTGAAAAGTTGGTTGACGAGCCGGATTCAAGGGGAGGGGGATGGATTCGGTATGAACGGTTGATATCGGGTTGGTTCGATGAATTACATCAATTATAAATTCGAAATCTCGATTAGGAGGAGGTTCATGTAATCCTTCACTAAAGACATCTTGCAATTTTGGATAATTAGTATTTTAACATCGTTTTCCACATTTGTAGATGAAAGAGCAACCCATTTTGGCTATCCTTGGCTCCTTCTATCTAGTTGTTTCAACATGCATTGCTGTGATTCTATGTAATGTTGCATACTCAGATTTTTATGCGAATTCAAATACGTGGTTACCTTGAATGTTAAAAATCATATTTTCATGGCAATTTAGGAATGCATGATGTTTCGACAACCAATCATTTCCAAGAATAATATCTAAATCTCTCATCCTAATAACCGTTTATTCATTCGATAATTTTCTTCCTTGTTTTGGATTGGACAACCTTTACGTTAAGTATCGTTGCAAATAAATGTTCAATAGGGATAAATGCTAAGTATGATTTCATTAACGTTATCGATTTTAGTTGGATTTTAGAAGCAACTTCATGCAATATAAATGCGTGTGTAACTCTTGAATGAAATTAGTTTTGAATCAATATTTCATCAACTGTTATCATACCTCGTATCACCAAATTTGATACTTGTGATTTCTTCATGGAAGTTTCATATCTTGTTCTATATTCCGATCCACACTTTTTTGAGATATTAGTTTATCTTCTATCCTTTTATGAGTTACCTTTTCTTCCCGTGTACACTATGTAATTTGCTCAACAAGTTTTAGGTATCTGAATTCCTCACCTGACAATGATCTTTTATTTAGCAGAGGCATATCCCTTGCCATTACAACTTGTGTTGATGTAGATTTTGCTGGATGTCCCAAGGACATAAAGTCTACCTCTGGCTTTGCAGTGTTCATAGGGAGCTCCTTGGTATCATGGAAGAGCAGGAAGTAGACGATGGTTGTCAGATCTAGTGGTGATTAGAGTATAGAGCTATGATTCATGGGACTATGGGAGTACAAAGATGATGTGGGTAAAATCCATTTTGACTGACCTAGCCCTCGAGGTGCCTCTTCCCATGCACCTCCATTGCGACAACCAGGTTGTCTTTTCATTACCAACAACCCAGCCTTCGATGAGAGTACAAAGCATATCGAGGTAGACTGTCATCACATTTGATACATGATCCAGAATAGTTTCATTTCTACCTCTCATGTCAGCTCAGGCAAACAGACAATAGACTTGTTCTCCAGGGCTCTATCTAGAGGGACATTCGAGGGATGCTATTCTAAGCTGAACTTGATTGATATCTACACTCCATCTTGAGGAGTGCTGAGATATTAATTATCTTCTATCCTTTATGTATTCTCTTTTCGTTCTATCTATACTATGTAATTTACCCAACATGTCTGAGGCCCAGAAACATATCTTAGATGAGGACAGAAAGAGGGTCACCGAATGGAGGCAGCGGTCCATGCATAGATGGCTCAGGGAGGGGGACGCAAACACGATCGTCTTTCACAGAGTGGCCAGTGGGAGGCGGAGGGAGAACTGGAGGGGAACATGGAACTTGGGAGGGCGATCGTCGATCACTTCTACAGGCTCTCTGCAAGGGGTGCGGGCATGCACTGGAGATGGTCAGGCTTGGGGGCGGTGCGCCTTTCGGGCGCTCATGCTACGAGTCTGACTCATTCTATCACTATGGAGGAGCTGAAGACGACGGTTTGGAATCTCAACGGCGATGGTGCATCAGGTCCAGATGGCTTCCCTGTATCCTTCTACAAGGATTTCTGGGACTTGGTTGGCAGTGAGGTGCTTGATGTGTCGGTGGAGTGCTGCCAAGGCAACACTGATTTCGAGCGGTTGAATAAGGCGTTGATCGTGCTACTCCCGAAGAAGGTTGGGTCAGGAAGAATCAAGGACATTCGGCCAATTGCGATCTCCAATGCGCCATGCCTTATTGTGGCCAAAGTTTTCATGACCAGACTGAGCAGGGTCCTGGAGCACATTATTGCCCCGACTCAAACGGCTTTCGTTCCCGAGAGGTAAATCGCGGACAGTGTGGTTCTGGCATCCGAAATTGTTGCAGATTGGAGGATGAACGACAAACATGCCTTGCTTTGGAAGGTAGACTTTATGAAGGCCTTCGACACACTGGACTGGCGCTTTCTCTGGGCAACACTGCATAGAAGGCAAGCTTGCAAAAGTCGGCCCGACTAGTCAAGTCGGGGGGGGGGGTAGCCGACTCGACTAGGCCTGGTCGGCCCTTAGTCGGTCCACTCGACTAGTCGGCCGACTTTTACAACAACCTTTTTATTTTTTTGTTTTTCACTTTTTTTAAGCAAACATATTCTAATATGCTTAATGTTATATTTAAAGTCAATTACTTCTTTTATTTCATCATGATGTCATATAAAATGTACAAATATATGTATATACATACGAATATATGTATGAAAAACTGATTTATATATTTAAAATAATTAAAAATTCCAAACCGATTAATGACCGACTAATTCCGACTGGTCGCCCGACTGTCGACTAGTCCTTAGTAGGTGACCCCGCCGACCGAGTACCGACTACCGCTTTCTGCAACCTTGATAGAAGGGGCTTTCCTGAGCTTTGGATCTCCTGGATGAGGCATTGCGTGACCACAGCCTCCTTGACGGTCCTTGTTAATGGGCGGTCGGAGGGGGGGTTTCTTTCATCCGTAGAGGGGGGTGAGGCAGGGCTGCCCTCTCGCCCCCTTGCTTTTCATCATCGTGGCGGCCGTCCTAGCTCGTATGGTTGACAATGTGCAGCAGGCGGGGCTTACATGCGACTACTCGAGGGATGACATGAGGATCCCGCTTCTTCAGTACGCCGACGATACCATTTTCTTCGTAGAGGGGGGCCTGGACGAGGCCAACATCCGGGCTGATGCAGAACACCACCAAGTCCAAGATGATTCCGTTCAGTATGATCGAGGAGTTGACAGGCCTCTACGGCTCGACGCTGTCCACCGAGAATTCTGGTTTCCCTATTCACTACCTGGGCCTGCCGCTGGGCATGGGGAGATCGAATATGGCGGATTGGCTGTCGCTCGTTGAGAAGATGGAGGTGCGTCTCGCGGGGTGGAAGGCGGCGATCCTCTCTAAGGGGGGTCGCCTGGTGCTCTTGAGGGCGGTATTGTCCGCCATGCCGGGTACTACTCCACAAGGTACATTCCTGCGGGCATTAGGAGGAGGCTGGAGGGTCTGATGAGGCGGTTCCTGTGGGGCAGGAACAGACAGGGCCTTGGGATGCACCTGGTTAGCTGGGACGACGTTACTTTGCGGAAGTGCGAGGGCGGACTTGGGATCTGTCGGTTGGGCGAGTTGAATGAGGCGCTGTTGCTCAAGTGGGTGGCTAGAATTTGGGGTAGTGGGGAAGACCTTTGCTGTGGTCTCATGCGACGGATCTACGGGGTCGAGATGGCTGTGCCCGAGGGGGTTGCGGCAGTTGGCGCGTGTGACCGGAGACCCTCTCCCTTTTGGAGGGCCATCCAGTCTCTCTCGATCAACTTTCGGACACTGTTCAGGCCTGTGCTGGGGGATGGGCTTCGCTTCATCTTCTAGAGAGACGAGTGGACGGACCGGGGGGGGGGGGAGGCGCTGTCCTTGCACTTCCCTTGTCTCTTTGTTTTGGCGGCGGACCAGGAGGCTACGGTTGCTGCTTGTTGGGTGGATGGGAATTGGATGCCTGCTTTCCGTTCGGGCTTCTCCGACCAACGCCTGGAGGAGTTTTTGCGGTTGCTCGACGTGCTCCGGGAGACCCTGAGGCCCTCCTCCGATCGTGACCACTGGGTTCGGCGTGGTGGTTCCTTCTCTGTGAGGAGGGCCTATTCGGAGATCTGCAAGCCTCCTTCCTCTCTTTCTGCGGACCTGGCTCGGGATTGCGCTTTTTTCTGGGGGCTGGGTTTTCCGGCGAGGATTGCTTTCTTCTTTTGGTTGTTCCGAAGAAAGAGGCTGATGACATGAGATCACTGTGCTAGACTTCTCGGGGAGATTTCTAACAGGTGCCTGCTTTGCGAGGGGGGATCGAGACTTCGGAGCACCTCTTTTTTCATGCCGTCTGTGCTACCAGTTTGGGCGGATCCGTGCCTGGGTTGGGTTGGTAGGGCGGGAGTTGAGGATTTTTGCAGGGAGCTGGTCGCGACCATGCATCGGGCGAAGGTGGCGCTGCTGCGGCCTCTGGCGCTGGTTTGATCTATTTGGCTGGCTAGGAACGAGCTGCTCGTTTCTAGTCAAAGATTTTACGAGGAAAACGTGTGTATTCGGACGTCGAGTGTGTTGCGCTCGTGGCTGGCCTAAGGGGCCTTTTTCTGTACCTCTTGTTTTTCGTCCTTTTGTTTTTTAATCTAATCATGGGTTAACACCTAAGGGTGTCTCCGTCTTTTCTGGCTTCAAAAAAAATGTTTCTCCTTTATATAAGAGTTTTGGAGAAGAGACACGTACCTGTCCTATACATTAACCTCATAAAGGACATGCATGATTGGGATTTATCTTGCGTAAGGACCCTGTCTGGGAAGACTGGATATTTTGACATCAACATTGGTTTACATCAAGGTTCTGCTTTGAGTCCATTTCTTTTTACTTTGATTATGGACGAGTTGACAAGTCACATTCAGGATGACTTACCTTGGTGTATGTTATTTGCTGATAATATTGTGTTAATTGACGAGACTAGAGATGGAATAAATGAGAAACTTGAGGTCTGGAGACATGAGTTGGAGACTAAAGGATTTCATATAAATAGGGCTAACACGGAATATATGTAGTGCACCTTTGATGGAAGCAATAGTGAAGGAATCGAGGTGAAGATTGGTGACGATAACATTCAGAAGAGAGATTTCTTTAGATATCTGGGATCTATTCTACAACATGACGGGGAAATTGATGGAGATGTTACTAATGGAATAAATGCAGGCTTGCTAAAGTAGAGAGGAGTCTCTGCTGTTTCTGTGATAAGAAAATTCCTTTAAGAATTAAAGGAAAGTTTTACAAAGTAGCCGTGAGATTTGCTATGCTTGATGGATCTGAATGTTGGCCTGTGAACCATAGACATGTGCAGAGAATGAATGTAGCAGAAATGAAAATGCTAAGGTGGATGTGTAGACACTCACATACACACGTAAAGATCGAATTCGGAATGATGCAATCAGAAAGAAAGTTGGTGTAACTCCGATCGAGGATAAGATGCGAGAAAACCGCTTAAGATGATTTAGACATTTGTAAAGAAGACCAGCTGATGCACCAGTTAGGAGATGCGAGTGTTGGGATATTGAGCCGGCTAAAAGAGGGCGAGGATGACTCAAGAAGTGTTGGAAAGAGACCATCCGAAGGAATCTTAGTTTTGTGGATATAAGCTCGGGATTGACCCAAGGTAGATCTGAATGGAGATGAAGAATCCATGTAGCCGATCCTACTTAATTGTGGGAAAAGGCTTTGTTGTTGTTGTTGTTTTGTCCTTTATATAAGAGAACCTTAGGACCTTCTCATAAATAAACAACTCTTTGCATTCTCTCATATCCCTCTCTCTCTCTCCACACACTTCATCTGACATAACTTTCGAAGTGGTGAATTTCTTGGCAAATTTTCTTGGGATGTCTATTTAACCACACATAGAACATGTCATATTCTTCCAGCATTCTCCAAAGTCATGTTTTTTTGCAAATAAGACATGATAGTTTTTAAGAACTTAACCGTCATATTGCTTTTTCACTATTTTTTGATCCTCAAGAAAAAGGGGGTATCACGCATAGGTGCCCATCCAATTTTATTAAATATTAGAAGGGAGATTAAGAAAATTACACCTTACTGGAGCTACGAGTCAACGAGTCAACCAGACGCTTATAGTAGATGTTAACATTTTCAAGGTAAACGCGGTGGCCAGAGAAAAGGGCATCATTATGGGCCAGTTAAATTGCCCAGGTGACAGCCACAGGAATCACGATTTCCTTCCTTTGCTTGTTCGCGCACCCAACAAAGATTCCCATAAGCTGTCGAAGGAACACGTGCACATCCAATCCAACCCCACAATAGCCCAAATCAGCGAGGAAACTAGACATAGGAAAAAGAGGTGATCTAGGGATTCAACATCATTTCCCCAAAGGTGGCAGCAGTTTGAAACCGTCTCGAAAATCCTAGCACAACGATCTCCCGTCACGAGCCACTTCCTGCGAAAGAGCCACATGAAAAAACCAATCCTTTTCGGGAGATGAAGCGACCAAACAAAATTGCAATCCTGATCATGCCATCTGATAGCGCATGCGGCGTCCTAGAAATATCCCTTTACGCCTTCTTAACGGAAAAATCCCTTCCTTCCGAAGCCAGTGATCGGGGCCAGAAGAGGGCCTGCCAACCTGACCCAACGAATCCAGCAGATGAAGGAAATCCTTCAGACACTGGTCAAAGAAAGAGGTTCCAAACGTCGGCATCAAGTTACCATTGATCCAAACCTCAAATGCAGTTGCATCTGCATTGGTGACCAATGCTGCAATGCGAGTAAAATGCGCAGCAAGAGAGCCATCCCCCATCCAATCTTCTCTCCAGAAACGAAACGAAGCGCCGTCCCCAATCACATGTCTGAAAAAATCACCAAAGCAGTTAGGATCCTCAGAATTCCCTGCCAAAAGGATGTTAGATGAGTGCCCCACCAAAGCACAGGCTCCGCCAAAGAAACACCGTATATGACCCGAATTATCTTGCAACAGAGGCCATCATCCTTGCCCTCGATTCTGCCCGCCCACTTCATCAAGAGGGCTTCATTGAACGCCTCCATCCTCATAACACCTAGCCCACCACATTTCTTAGGCAATGTGACAATCTCCCAGTCTACCAAGTGCGTACCCTGTCTCTCCTAGCCGTTGCTGCTCCATAAAAAATTCCACATGAGCCATTCCAGACGATTCCTGATATCCGCTGCAGGAGGCGGGACGAAAAGAACACTGATGATACCCACCGTCATTTTTTTTGAGGCTCCAAAAAAGGGGGATACACTCGCTGGTGCTCGCCCCAAATATATATAATTAAAAAGGAGAAAGAAGAGAGATACTTACATATGGGAGGTGGGGTAGAAGGGAACAGAAGATGAATACGAATACAAGAAAAGTAGCCGCCACAGATGGGCCGTTAAACTATGAAGTACACCAATCGGAAATAAGTCTAGTACCCAAAATGTTGACGTTCTCACGATAGAAGCGCTGGCCCGAGAAAATAGCGTCGTTCCTGGCACGCCAAATGCACCACAGCCGCGCGATAGGAGCCAAAACATCAGGCCTGGCCCTGTCCCTGTTCGTCCAAAGGTTCTCGCAAAAGTCTTCAAGATTGTCCGCGCGAGCCCAAGCCACATCGTCCCAGACACCCACAACGAAGGAGCAGCGAAAGAAAAGATGATCGGCAGTTTCGTCGTCCTCACAGCAAAGATGGCAAGAAGCGCTGGTCTGAGGGAAGAACCTGGCGCAACAATCGCGAGTCAACAATCTCCGTTGACAAAGTAACCATAGGAAGATGGCAATGCGCTCCGGCAAGCGCAATTCCCAGATGAAGGCACAGTCACGCACAAGAGGAGAAGTCGTAGGAGGCGGAGAAGGGAGCAGTGCCCGGTAGGCCTTCCGAGTGGAGAAGGCCCCGTCTTTCCAATGCCAATGACCCCTCTGCAAAGTAGGCGTAGCAGTAGTATTGAGAGCCTCCATCATCAAAACGAAATCATCCACCCGCTGCTCAGAGAAGTTCCCAGAGAACCGAGGGCACCAACAACCTTCAGTCCAGCACTCTGCGACAGACGCGTGCATATTCGAAGCAAGCGCGAACAATCTCAGGAAACGCAACCGAAGAGGGCCCCCTCCCAACCAGTCATCCAACCAAAACTTGAAGGATTCCCCCGTCCCAAGCATCGGGGTGAAGAGCGCCACATTCCTCTGCAATGTGGTCGAGACGCTGCGCCAGAAGGGGGAAGAATGAAGTTGCAAGGCCCCCCGCTGCAGCCCGAACCAGTCGCTGCCCAAGAGCACCCGAAGAACGTTGGTGAAAAAGGTATCATCCTTGCCCCAAAGTCTACTCACCCATTTGAGTAGGAGGGCGTCATTTACCAGGTCCAATCTCCGGACTCCAAGCCCACCGAAGCGCTTAGGCATGGACACCACATCCCAAGCGACCAGATGCATGCCCCTACCGTTCCCGTCCTTTCGTCCCCACAAGAAGCGTCGCATACACCGCTCCAAGCGCAAGCGGACCCCCGCAAGCATTCTTCGAACCGAAAGGAAATAAACGGGTATAGATGAGAGCACAGACTTGAGAAAGATAAGGCGTCCACCCCGAGAAAGCAAGGTCGCCCGCCAACCCGCAAGGCGCGACTCCACCCGTTCCGTGATAACACACCAATCCTTAGATCTGGCCCGCCCCACCGATAGAGGAATACCAAGATAAGCAATTGGAAGCTCCCCAGGCGAAGAACCGAGCAGCCGGCCACATTCGTCCGCCTCCGCAGGCGACAAGCCAAAAGGCACCACGTTGGATTTGGAGGCATTAATCGACAACCCCGATAATTCACAGAAAAGAGCAAGAGTATTGGCCATACCGGACACCTCCTCCGGACCGCCCTCAATGAAACAAATCGTATCATCAGCGAACTGGATCAAGGGCACGCAAACATCCCCCTTGCGGAACCCGTTAGTAAGGCCCGCGTCAATTACGCGGTAGACCATTCGCGCTAGCACATCAGAAGCCAAAACGAAGAGGCGGGGCGCCAGAGGGCATCCCTGACGCACCCCCCTGCGTGGCTGAAATGATCCACCAACCGGCCGCCCATTAATCAATACAGAAAGCGAAACCGTGGATACGCATCTGCGCATCCAAGCAATCCATAAGTTTGGGGAAACCCCGTCTACGCAAAGCAGACCATAGGAAGCACCAATCGATGCAATCATACGCCTTGGCAAAATCGATTTTCCATAGGACCCCCTTCTTATTTTCTTTTTCCAATCCGCCACCATTTCAGACGCCACGACGATGCAGTCAGCGATATGCCTCCCTTTAATGAACGCCGCTTGAACCGGAGTGATAAGGCCATCCAAAACCCGAGACAGGCGCGTGGCCAGAATTTTTGCCACGATAAGGTATATACCATTGGAGACGGAAATAGGACGGAAATCCTCAATGCGCAACGCCGGTTCTTTTTTTGGAATGAGGACAATATTAGCCCGATTGATGCGGTCGAATCCGAAGTTACCCGAGCAAAATTCTGAGACGACATCCATGACGTCCCCCGACACAGTCTCCCAAAAATCGCGATAGAAGGCGACGGAGAACCCATCCGGCCTCGGCGATGAATCTTGATTTAACGCCCATACAACCGCTTTAATCTCCTCCAAAGAGATGTGGCGAATAAGGGTCGCGGATTCCGCGTCAGAGATAGATGAAGCGCCCAGACCAAGCCAACGCCACCTACGCGGGGAAAGAGACATGAGGCAAGACGAAAAGATGAACATCGGTATGCTGCAAAGAACTACCTTAACCAATACCAGCCGACCACCCCTCGACAGAAGAGACGCCTTCCAACTAGACATCTTTCTTTCCATCTTTTCCACAACTGGAAGCCAGTCCGACAGTCCAAATCTTCCTGAAGCACGGGGAGGCCAAGGTATCAAATGGGTAGGGTGCCACGGGCCGTGGCCAACACACTACTGCAAGCGTTGGCCTCCTCCGGCATACCAAACGTGTCACCGGTAGACTTGCCAAGATTCAAACCTAGACCCAAAAGCCCGCCAAAGATTTCTAGTGCGAGGGCTAACTCGCCTGCCTCAGTATTACCGCTCTCAACAAAAAGGATGGTGTCATCCGCAAATTGTAACCATGAGATACACATATCCCCGCACTTGTATCCAACGACCGGGCCGTTACTTTGAGCACAATCGACCATACATGCGAGAACGTCAGCTGCCAAAATGAATAATAGGGGCGCAAGAGGGCAGCCCTACCGAACCTCTCTTTGTGGCTGAAAGAAACCCCCCTCTGACCGGCCATTGATCAAAATAGATAAAGAGGCTGCGGTGATGCTGCGCTTCATCCAAGAAATCAACACCTCCGGGAACTCTTTCCTATACAAGGCGAATCACAGGAACCTCTAATCCAGAGTGTCGTACGCCTTAGCAAAATCAACCTTCCTTAAAAACACATGCTTATCATTACGCTTCTGATAAGAGATTATCTTCGAAAACAGAGCCAAGCTGTCCGCAATTTGTCTATCAGGGATGAACGCAGACTGCAAAGGAGAAACCATGTGTTGGAGAACTATGCTAAGGCGAGTCGCAGATACCTTTGGGACAATGAGGTAAATTCCATTAGATAGAACAATGGGTTTGGAATCTTCTCCCGCTTCGAAAGACGTAAAAGCGCCTTGTTAATCCGTCCGAACCTCGCATTGCATCGACATAACTCATCCAAATCCTCCAGCAGTTCGCCACTAACCAGATCCCAGAACACCCTGAGAAGAAGATAGGGAAACCATCTAGACCTGGCGCACCGTTTGGATTCAAGCTCCACACTATCACTTTAATCTACTCCAGAGAGACAGGCAAAAACAAACTACTCGCGTGCAACTCTGAGACCTGGGTCTCCCCAAGGCCAGACCATCTCCAAGGCCTAGACGCTGCTCTCCTCGAGAAATCAAAGAAATGATCCTTGATAACTCTCCCTAAATGTCTATCTCCTTCGACTCTGTTTTCACCCACTTTTTCACTATTTTAAGAAGCTTTGGTTGCTTTTGAATTTGAACCTGGTGCATCTTTATAATATTGCTTGTTCACTGAAGTAGATTGCATGTTGTGATAGTGACTATCCTTTGATGACTGTGTGCAATCATTTTGAAAAATGTGTTTCTTATTATGTATTTTCCTTTTCCCTATAATTCATTCTGTCATGGAAAAGCACCCTAAAACTTTTATATCAACATATTTATATATTAGATTTGTAAATACCATTAAACTCATATGATCGTGGTATGCTCTAGAAATTTACCTACATTAATCTCTCATTACAAAATACACCCTATTTCTTGCAAGTCGAATTCTCCGTAAGATAGCCGTCGTCGAACTCTTTTAAACACTTAGATAACATGTGATAAGACGATATGCCTCCAAAAAGGTAGAGGCACTGTTTGACAATCACCCATCGGGATTCATATTTACATACATGTCTCTCGAGGTTACTCAAGAAAAGAACAAGCGGTCAACATCTACATTGTTTTCCATGCATTAGTTGCAGTACCCATCCATATAACGATAACAACAAAGATTTTTCCTACATTAAGTAGGGTTGGCTATGTGGATTTTTACCTCCTTTTAGATCTATCTTGTAATTCTCATTCTCTGTATACATTATCTAAGTATAGTATGTAACCACCTCAATTATCTCCTCCATTAATGTCACGTTAATTGCTTAGCTAAGATCTTTTTGGATAGTTTCATTCCAACACTTTTTACGCCTTCCTCTCCTTCTCTTAACTGGCATAACATCTCGAATCTTGCATCTTCTAACTGGTCATTAGTTGGCCTCCTTTGCAAATAGTCAAGCTATCTTAAGCGATTTTTTTCGTCTCTCTATCGGAGCTACATCGACTTTACTTTTGATCGCATCCACTTTAGCATTTTCATTTCTGCTACTGTTATTCTCTACGCATGTACATGGTTCACAGGTCAACATTCATATTTATAGTGCATAATGGGTCTCGCGGCTGCTTTGTAACATTTTCCTTGGATTTCTAAAGGATTATCTTATTACATTGAACAATATAGGCTCCTCTCCACTTTTGCCAACTTGTATTTATTCTTTGAGTAATATCTCTATCAATTTCCTCACTGTGTTGCAAAATAGATCCCAAGGATCTAAAAATATCTTTCTGCTGAATATTATCATCTCCAATCTTGACATCGTATTTCACCATTGCTTCCATCAAACGTGCATTCCATATATTCAGTCTCATCCCTACTTATATGAAATCCTTTGGTCTCGAGGACATGTCTCCAAACCTCAAGTTCTCATTTACTTCATCTCTAGTCTCATCAATCAACATAATATTATCAGTGAATAACACACCGAGGTATCCCATTCTGAATGTGACTAGTCAACTCATCCAATTAAAAGTAATAAGGAATTGACTCAAAAATGAACCTTGATGGGTCTTTCATTAATAATCTTTTGTAGGAACTGATTAGGGGGAGATATGGAGATCGCGGGGGAGTGCAAAGAGAGTGGGGGTGGTGGAGCGACTGTGAGTGAGAGGGGGGGGTGAGATTGGTGAGCGGAGGGCCTCTGATAATCATGAGGGCGACGACGATCGTCGGGAAGGCAATGTCGAGGACCCAATCGATGTGGTCATGAAGGAATTGGGTAGGGAGGGGCCTTGGAGCGCCTCACAGAAGAAATCACGCTGTCTGAAGCCATGCTGGAAGAGAAATCATGGTGCTCCAAGTGCGATCCGGCGTGCCATACCATCTTTCCAAGGTTTGCGTGGCACTGGAGCAACTGTGATTCCGATGTAGTCGGTTGGGTCATTGGAGGTGGGATTGCACAGGAGAGGGCATGTGGTCGAAGAAGGCCTTAGGCGCGCTTCTTTCTGACAAGGTGGTGGTCCTTTTGCTGTAATAGTTATCGAAGGAGGCAGAACTTGACTGACCTTTGAATGGGGATATCGTGGGGGAGTGGAAGGTAGAGGATTCGAAGAGGTTTCAGGAGAGGACGGGGCTGGCGAAGGAGGCTGATATAGGCGTCGACTCCTTATGGCTGACAGGGGGCACCCTGTACGTATGAGGTCTGTTGAGTAAAGGTGTGACATATGTGATAGTGAGGGCTTTGGAGGATTGCTTCCTACAGGAGTTAAGGGGCCTTGTTCATTGGCGAAGGCCATGATTCATGGATGTCTAGTCTGATTGCATGAATCCGGTTTGTCGGTTGAAGGTGGCAAGAGTGCCTCTTTGGTGCTGAAACTTGGAATCCATGCAGGTTGCCTTGGCGCATGTGAGGGTGGACGAGGAGGTATGTTGCATGGGTCTTCGAGTTATTGAGGGGAAGCAAACCGCCTTCATTGACTCATTCTAATCTAAAGGCCAGGCAGAGGGTTGTGCCCCATAGGATGCCATATCATTATCGATATCATATCGATCCGCTCGAAAAAGGATATATGGGGATATATCGACGATATCAATGGAAATGTCAGAAATGGCTCAAAAAGGTATTTTTTTGCTGTTTTTTAGAAATTAAGATCATCCAAGATATTAAAACAACAAATAACCTACAAATACACACTTATTTCATATATATCAGTTATTTACATGGGTTAAATGGGGTTGCCCCCTGGGAGTAGCCAACTTGGCTACTCCCACCCCTATTTTTCCCTCATTTTTTTAATTCTTTGGAAAATAAAAATTTGTAAATTCATCATTATATCCCTCTAACATTCTATTAAAATTTCGTTAGAAACAGAGACTCCAACGGCCTCCATCCAAACGGGGTCGATTTAAAAAATCATGCGACCGTTAAAAAAATGACGTCTGGATGGAGGGCCTAGGAGTCTCTGTTTCTGACGAAATTTTAATAGAATGTTAGAGGGATATAGTGATGAATATACAAATTTTTATTTTCCAAAGAAATAAAAAAATGAGGGAAAAATAAGGGCGGGAGTAGCCATGTTGGCTACTCCCAGGGGGCAACCCCAT
Organism: Ottelia alismoides; assembly: GCA_037367405.1. NCBI lineage: Eukaryota > Viridiplantae > Streptophyta > Magnoliopsida > Alismatales > Hydrocharitaceae > Ottelia > Ottelia alismoides. The sequence goes on from JAZKJV010000391.1 coordinate 736,146, forward strand.
TTTACCCTATTTAAATCTCATATATCGCACATACCAGTTATTTCGAATATATCGATGTTAATGTTGATTCATGACTTATCGATCTTGAAAATGGAGTTCATCCAAGTTCTTAGAACACTAAATAACATACAAATATACTCTTAGATCACACATATCGATCATCTATGACCCTTATATCGCACATATCAGTCATATCGAATAGATCGTTGGTACTGCTAATTTTTCATCTATAGATGTTGGAAATGGAGTTCATCCAAGTTCTTAGAATATTAAATAACTTACGAATATACTTTTACATTACACATATCGATCATCAATGACCTTATATCTCATATATCGGTCATATCGACCACATCGTTGTTACTGTTAATTGCTAACTTGTAGATATGGGAAATGTAGTCCATTCAAGTTCGTATAAAACTAAATAACTTACAAATATACAGTTATATCACACATATTGGTCATCTATGACCCCTATATTGTACATATCTGTCGTATTGAGCATATCATTGTTAATGTTGATTGTTGATTTATAGATATTGGAAATGGAGTTCATCCAGGACTTATATGGCATCACATATTATGTATAAACTAAATGTTTGAGCTATTTTTGGAACCAAACAAATAAAGAGCATAATAACATTTTTAGAAGAGACAATTCATAATAATATTTTCGAAAGGGGAAGTCGATGAATTAAAATCAATTGGACACCCTAAGGTAAAGAGCCATTGTATGCACAAAATATATAATTCATGATGTATTTTAATACTAGGAGTAGCAAAATAAGTAGTGAAATCAAGCTTACAAAGGTAATATCATTGATAGCGAGATATCAACAAAATACCGGTGATATCGATCGATATCTGAGAAATTTTGTACTGAAATGGCTCGATATCGGTCTATATGGCTCAATATGGCGATCTATGGTTTTGATGGGGTTTGAATATTGAAAGCAGTATATATGTTGATTTCCAGGATTTCGATCGAAAGCTTACGAGATGTCGGCGAGATATCGACCCATCTCGAGATATCACCCAAAATAGCGAATCTTGAATTAAAAAATCTTTGTTTTCGTGAGATAGATTGAAATTTCGTCGAAAGTCTCCCATTTCCCCCCACTTTCTGTTGGTTGCTGGGACACTTCCTCCACGGTTATCAGAGCCCATATCATCCATTTCTTCAAGTAAGCTAAAAACTGGTCAAATCTTCATCAATTTCTTCAATTTTCAGAGCTGGTGTAGTGTTTTTTTAGAGATTTTGAATATCTAGCTTATTTGTGGAGCCCAAAATTAGGGTTTTTGTGTTTTAATGTGTAATAATGATGAGTTATGAATGTATTTACTCGAATCTCGTGTATAACGTGTACTAAAATATACTTTAGAAACAATTTGTGAGATCTATGGAAGAGAAAATTGGGATGCTTGTGTTTTATTGTGGAATTATGATGAATTCTTTAAGGATAAACTCGGATCTTAAGTTTCAGACGTAGAAAACATGATTCAATTTTTTGGTAAATGATATTTAAAATGAGTAATTCTGGAAGTCGAACCTTAGATCTTGCATTATCTTGCATGATTTTTGTTTTGTAAGTATTTTTTTCTTGAAAATGATCCTTTAGTTGCTAGATCTAAGATTCTAATGTATAGATCTACGGTGTTTTTTTCTTAAAAATAGAATATTAAGAGTATATTTTCAATTTTAAACATCAAGTATTTACGACTTTGTGTATAAAGTGTTTGAAAAATTAAAAATATATTAATTTCGAAAATAAAAAAATAATTAGCAAATACTTAATTTGTTCTGAATTGTATGGCTCAGGAATAATTGTGTTCGCATTGTGTGAGTCATGAATAATTGTTCTACAATTTCCTCGCAGGCTTCCGTGATCATCATCATGGCACTCTTCGGATCAAGATTTGACTATTCTGAAGATCAGAGAGGGGATTTCATTGGGGATATTGGTTAGAGGTATGCCTCTTCTGCTGATGGCAACAAAGCCAAACGACAATGCAATTTTTGTGGGAAGAAGTTGGGAGGAGGGAGAATCACGAGGATGAAGCAACATCTTGTTGGTAATAACAAAAATATTGTCAGGTGCACGCTATTTCCCAAAGATGTGAGGGACAAGGTAAATGCCAACTTGGACGGGAAGAAGAATAGTGATACAAAGAGGGTAAGGAGGGATGAACAATTCAAAGAGTTCATGTTTAGAAAGAATTCAACTTCCTCTTAGATTCATGCGACGATGACTTTGTCTACTCCGTTGACATTCGAACTACAATGGAGAGGAGGGCTTACATGAGGGCAACAAAAGAGACATTCGACAGACATTTAGACTACCTCGATGACTTTGTCCTTTAGCTGCATGGATATTGACAACCCATATCGTGGAGGAACACCAAGTTCCCTTGGCGGATATGGATCATCACACGACGAGAGATCATTTGACGTCTTCTTAGAATTTTTTCATGCTGGTCTTTCTGGACCTCCTCCTCCTCAGTCCTTATGCGTATGCACCTCCATCATATTCATATGGTTACAATGTGTATGGGGATATAGCTGCTACAACGGTGAGAACTACCAGGGTAGCCAACCTGATCAGAGCCAAGGTAGCTTCTTTGGTGGTGACAGTTATGGTTTCTTCCCTGAGTACATACTAATGCCTCCTCCGTAGAGGTCTTCTCCTACCCTACCGTCGTCGTCCCGAGGATCTCAAGCCAGTACTTCGCAGCCTCGTTGTGCTACTCGTTATACTGAATCTAGTCCTACTCATCCTCATCTCGGGATTCTCATAGGCATCGATGACCACCGATATATGTATTATGTGATGGATTACATGGCCATGTACTTGTACATGACATGAGAGAACTACTGCGAGTACATTGAATCTGCAATGTGTTATGAGAGACAACAAGGAAGATGGTGCGATTCAGATTCACTGCATAACTCTTTGTTCTGAATTGAACTCGTCACCATGTAATATTTTAATCTTTTATTGCATTAATCGTTATTGTGCATGTTCTTGTTTAGTCTACGAATATTTTTTTTAACTTGCTGCAAGACTGTTAGTCTATTATTAAGTATTAAATATTAACAACGATATGTTTGATATGGTGTGTGACATATCATTATAGGCATAGATGATCGATATGTGTGCTATAAGCATATAAGTATATATCTATTGTTTCCTTGTTTGAAGTACTCAGATTAACTCCATTTTCAATATCTAACATATTATACAATATGACCTATATGACCGATATGTATGATATAAGGGGTATGAGTGAGCAATATGTGTGACATAATTGTGTATTTTTAACTTATTTATTATTCTAATAACTTGGAAGATCTTAATTTACAAAAAAAATCAGAAAAAGGCTTTTTGAGCCATTTCCGACATTTCCATCGAAATCGTCAAAATTTCCCGAAATTTTGGCTAAATTTCGATATACATAGTCATTGAAAAGAAAATCGAAATCAAGATTTCTAACCTTGCTCCACATGCATGACCATATCTCAATATAGTGAATCAAATCGTGCCTCCTTTTATTGGCCAACACGGGGAAGAAGTGAGTTTTCATGTCCCATTGAACGTCTTATAGTGAATCAAATTGCGCCCTCCATCTCCCTCTAGTCCTCAAGCCCGTCCATCCGCACAACTCCTCTTGCATCGCCACTTGCTGCTTCTCCCACTGAGTGTGGATCTCCTTCTTGAATACATCTTTTGTAGTGCCTCATGTATGTCGAGTTTGGATTGGGGGGGGGGGTTAGGGGGACCTTGCCAACCGGTAATGACAGGATCCCGAAGCCTTCATCAACTAGGAATGCACAAAACGGAATGAGTTGCCCGGATTTCAGTCCTCCGTAGAATCCGAACAGATGGGAGTATGATCTGCTTGAGACCTTGGCAAGGATTGCACCAAGGAAAGTGGATAGGATTCCAGGAGCTCGATCGATCTCAAGGATCGATCAATACAAGAATGCACCAAGGTGTTTCGCCAAATGTAGAGAGAGTTCGCCGCCGTCTCCATTAAAAGATAGTTTAGATTAATGCAGACTAAATTGGAAAAAAATATCACCCTTGTGGAATACTTTTAGTCACAACTGGTAAAACCTTTGCCATGACATACAATTAGTTACCTGCTATGCTTCAACAAGATGAATATGCAAACCTGTTGAGCTCGCTGAAATAGAAATCAATGCGAGAACAACTCCATATAGCCTGTCTCAAAATTCTGTGTAACGGAACACCAAGAAGCTGTTTGGACCAGGTTGACTCATCGGTTGTATGCTGGAGTAGATCCTCTTTCCCCGGCAAGGTTCGCAAGGATGTTGTATATGCATCATTGGTACAACATTTTGGTCTCCTGAGTGAATATCACCAGAGCATTGCATCCTGCCTATGTTCTAGTGTTTGGACACTGAACTCTGAAGGCCACTACAATGCCTGCTTTCTGCCTTAAACTTCTGCCATAACAATGCATCTGTCTGTATGAATATTTTGGGCAGTCTAGGAGATTGTTTGCCAATTCTTCTGTTTGAAGCACCGAGGAGTCATTGACCCTACATGAGGTACATGAGGTGTGATGGAAATCTTACAAAACATTAGAATTGTCTTAATTTGAATTTATGCATGCTAATTTGACATTTGGAATCCATGTATTCAACCTCATTTGACATTAAAGTAAGCTGGCTGGTAATTGGACCGAATTTTCTGTTCCTAGAAAACAATGATCTTGTTACTAACGCCACAATTTGGGCGATCTGGTTTGGGACGTAACGCCACAATTTTCAGGGGCGGGAAAATATTTTGGCTCACGCGGCTCGTTTAACTTGCGATTGGGCGTCGGTGTAATTCGCGCCTTGTGTGGGATCTTCTCGATCCGGTCTCTGCTCCTTCTCTCTATAGTCCTGTACTTCTCTTTCTATTTTCCACTTTTTATTAATAAAATTTTTTGGGGCGAGCGTCACGCCGTGGCTCCCCCGAACCGTTAGTTTTTCAAAAAAAAAAGATCTTGTTACTAAACGAGATTTAGGATAATATTTCTTTTTTTTTGAGGTCAATGACAATATTTCTTTACAATATTTCTTTTTTCACTTGATTTAGATTAAAAAGTCTGTTCAGGTTACTTCCCCTTTGCCTTGCAATTTTTTAAAAACAAAGGATGGTCATCCTGCACGGGATGCCATACAGATTTTCCCTATTTTTTTATTTCCATTTCTGATGATTGATTAGCTTGCCTTGTTTAGTTTAGGTGGCCTCTTCTCAATGTTTTTGATATGCTTTGATATTCAGAATAATACAGAAGTAACAGAAGCTTTTGGGTGCACATCTTCTTGACATCATACCTTTTTTCCTTGCTAAAAAAATCTTCTCAATGGTTTTTGGGTGTACGCCACTACGAGTGTTCCCTTTGCCCTAAAAAAATCTTCAGTTGTTTGTGAGTCAGTTTCTTCCTTATAGATCACTAATATTCTTAGTGACATGTCCTTTATCTTATTGTTTTGTCGGCTCTTTAGCTTTCTATATTAGATTTGATTGGAGATTTATGGACTCATTTTTCATGGTAGATATTTCTTCTCGAGCATTTGGGTCCCCGGCATACCCACCACCCAACATCATATCCCACTTGTGACATGTTCCTGGGTCCACTCCATTACTACATATTTGATTGATTTCGGTCATTCACGGCATGAGATAAGTATAGATTGGCTTCAACCGCAACTGTTTCAGAATGAACTTTGATTATTTATTTACCGTGAGTGTTTCTTCTTCACTGTATTGGGGGACAATGATTCTGAATGAACTTCTCTCAAGAATTTTCTCCAACAGTTAGGTCTTTCCATAAATGTGAACATTCTTCCAAAAACACTCAAGTGGTAAAATGCCTTTTAAGGGGATGGGGGTCAAAGCAGTCAAAGGAGTTACTCGAGATATTTTTTTGTGAATAGATATCCAACTTCAAAATTGTTCATGGTGCCTCAAGAACGGAGGGGAAGTATCGTGGTGCCTCTTTATAAGAACAAAGGAGACATACAAAATTATTCGAATTACAAAAGTATCAAGCAATGAGTCATACTATGAAAATTTGGGAACGTGTGATCAAAAGAAAGTTGATGCTAGTTTTCAAAGTAAAAGAAAACGTATCGGATTCATGCTAGGTCACACAACTATTGAAGCCATCCTAGAGGGCAGCCTTGACGAGACATGCTGTAGAGGATGAATTTGCCAGAGGATACCAAGCTGAGGACATCTCTATTCCAGTATTGTAATATAGTATGCTGGTGACAGTGTGACACTATGATTTTCTTGGATGGAAATGCAAAGCATACGAGGAGGGCATCGTACATTATGGATATCTTCGAGGAGATATCGAGGCTTCGGCTTAACAGTGACAAGTATGTGTTCGTACCTTATGGTCTATCTGAGGGAGAAATCCAAGATGCGAGGTTAACGCTACGATGTCCATGTGGGGCGTTGCCGGTCGCATACTCTGGTCTGCCCTTGTCTGGGCGACCCTCTACTTCGAAGTGGAAACCAGTGCTGGAAAGAATGGAGAGTAAGCTGGATGGTTGGAAAGCGAGAATCTTATCTAGAGGAGGGAAGTTGATCTTGCTGAAGCATGTATTGTCCGCCATCCCTTTTTTTTTTATTTTACCAGATTGCTGCCCCCATGAGTGCGAAAGAAGATGGAGACCTTGATGAGGAGGTTCTTCTGGGATGATATGAGACAAGAAAAAGGAGGCATTCGTCTTGTTGAGTGGGGTGCTTTGACCAGGATGAAGGAAGTAGGAGGACTCGGGATTTTAACACTTGAGGCAATGAACAAAACACTCCTATCAAAGTGGATACTAATGTTATGGGGTAAGTCTAAAGATCTGGTTTGCATAATGATGTGGAAAATGTATTACATCGATGGCGAGATTGTGGTTAACAATGTTTGGTTACCTTCATCTCTTTGGAAAGGAATTATGGGCGTCTTGCCTGAAATGGGAGAGGCTCTCAGATCGGTGGTTGGTAACGGAGAATCTTTTAGATTTTAGTTGGATAACTGGACCGGTATTGGAGTTTTTAAGGAGAGATACCCTCGGATGTTTACAATGGCTGCGAATTAGAACCTGAGGGTTGTTGATGCATGGGTGGTCGGTTCGTGGTCCCCAACATTCACGGTTGGTTTCTCATCGGAGCAGGGATTTCAGGAGTACTTGAGGCTGCTTGTTGAATTAAATGATGTTGAAGGTGTCACGCAGGGTTGTGATCACTATATCTGGGAAATGACAAGTTCTCGATTAAAAAAGTGTATCATTTCTTCGCACGTCAGCAGAATCTCACTGACGAACAATTGAACATGAACTGTAAAATCATTTGGAGTAGCAGAATTCTGCAAAGGATCAAGGTTTTCTCATGGCTTGTATGACATGGACATCTCCTTTCTAAAGTACATCGAGATAGACTGCTTCACACTGGGATCTACATTGCAACAGGTGTGGACAGGATAATGAAGACATGGATCACCTCTTCTTCCAATGCAGGATATCATCTGAGGTGTGGTCACATGCTGGGATTCCTTGGATTGAAGTCAATAAGAGCACAGACTTTTAGAACTCCATTAGATCATACTGTGGTAACTCGCATGAGGATAGCTCTCCAGCGTTTCTTCTTCTTTGGGCGATTTGGTATGCAAGAAACAAATGCATTTTCCAGGGATAAAGGTTCTACCCAAACATTGTATAGGGTCATTTTCGAGCTCTAAATCAAGCTCTGATGTAATTCTGCTTTGTTAATATCAGTACATTATTTTGCGGTGGATCCCACCTTTGGATTTCACCCTCCTAAAAACCTATTGAAGCCATCCACTTGCTAAGGAGAACAATGGAGATATATAGAGCTAACATGTAGAACTACATATGATTTTTATTAATTTGGAGAAGGCTTAAGATTCTTTCCCACAAGAGATATTGTGGAGAGTTTTAGGGAAGAGGTAAATACATGTCCTATACATTAACCTAAAAAGGGATATATATGATTGGGTTTCATCTTGTGTAAGGATCCAGTCTGGGAAGATTGACTTTTTTGACATCAACATTGATTTACATCAAGTATTAACTTTGAGTCCATTCCATTTGACTTTGATTATGGACGAATTGATAAGTCACATTCATGATGAGATACATTGGTGTATGTTATTCACTTATGATATCGTGCTGATTGATGAAACTATAGATGGAGTAAATGGGAAGCTTGAGGTTCGGAGTCATGCATTAAAGACTAGATGATTTTGTATAAGTATGTATGTAAGATTGAATATATGGAGTGTACATTTGATGGAAGCAATGGTGAAGGAATCGAGGTGAAGATTGGTGATGACATTCAAAAGAAAATACTCTATTAGATACTTGGGATCTATTTTGTAACATGATGGGAAATTGATGGAGATGTTACTCATATAATAAATGCAGGTTGGCTAAAGTGGCGAGGAGCCTCTACTATTCTATGTGATAAGAAAATTCCTTTGAAAATCAAAGAAAGTTTTACAAAGCAGCTGTGGGACCTGATATGCTCTATGAACATAAATGTTGGCATGTGAACCATAGACATGTGCATAGAATGGTAGTAGCATAACTGTAAATACTAAGTTGGATGTATGGATATACGCGTAAAGATCGGGTTCAGAATGATGCAATGAGAAGGAAAGTTGGTATAACTCCGATCGAGGATAAACTGAGAGAAAATCTCTTAAGATTCGAGGAGGCCCAAAAAGTGTTGGAATGAGACTATCTGTAGGGATCTTAGTTTTTTGGATCTAAGCTTGAGAATGACCCAAGATAGATTTGAATGGAGGCAAAGAGTCCGACCCTATTTAATGTGGGAAAAAGGCTTTCTTGTTATAGCCCAACTTTATATTATCTCTTTTTTGAAGACACATCGGCGATGCTCAAGGACATTACGTGAATGGAACTTGTACATAATTCACACGTATGGACATAATCTGCACAAATGTGGAAACATAACAGCTGCTCATAGGTGGGGAAGACGACATCTACTCAACGTAATCATGGGTGGACATAATCTGGGTAACATTATTTGGACCGATACTGCGATCCCTATCCTTGTTCCACTATTGTCGATCCTTAGGTACTTCTGTGATTGAGCTCACTTTTGGTATACCTGAAGTTAAGCAAAAACCATCCACTATAGCACTAGTAAGACTTGAATCTTGGTCTCCTGCCATTCAGGAATAATGACTTACCAAGTTGCAGGTTGTTGGCAACTTCATGTCATTACATGGGATTAGGCATTCAGCTCCCCATGTTGAAAGTAATCAACAAGATCATTTTTGATAAACATTATACTTGATGAATTCAGCTCTTCATGTTGAAAGTAATCAACAAGGTCATTCGATAATCTTTAGTTTCTATAATGCAGCTTTTTTGAAAGTAATATAATGTACTGATATTGGCAAAACTGTCCGATCTTGTAAGCCATTCCCATTGTTGGTTATGTGATTGAACTCACTTTTTTATACTTGAAAGTAAGCAAGGACCCTCTTCTTTAACACTAGTAGGGACATGAATCTTGGTCTCCTGCGACTGTACTGCCTTCTGGGTTACAGTAGGCTGGCAACTTCATGTTATTACTTGGGATTAGGCATTCAGCTCCCCTCATTAAAAGATACCAAGGTCATTTCCATGAAGCAATGAATTTGAAGTTTATAATCTTTTGGTTTGTGTAGTGCACTTATTTGATAGTACTCTAATGTACGGATATTGACTAAACTGTCAGATCTTGTAAGCAGTTCCCGTTGCACATTTAAGCAATTTGACCTTTTTGTACAATCCTTAATAAGACAAACTTTGATCAAGACTGATGCCCACTTCCGTTGAATGCACTTCAATATTATTTCTGTGTCTGGATCTCTCCTTGATATGGAAAGGGGGGGGGGGGTCCTTAACCATGGTGGTTAGGCATTCATATGTCCATGATCTTAAAAAATATTTTATAATGTATCTGACCATTTTCTTTCGTGTAGTAATTGAAATCCATTTTGCGCCCAGATTTCTTTTGTGTGTCCATATCCTATTTCATGACAAGGAAAAATGCTGAACTGCAGTTCTACTTTCACCTCCATCTGATGTAGATCTGTTTGCTCATTTTATCCTTTAGAATAGTCTTGGAAATTTCATGTGATTGTGTTCTGATTTCTGATTTTTTTTTACGAAATGGGCAGCATGTGGTTGAGAGACTTACACAGCATGTGGATGAGCCTTTACAAATCCGAGTTGTGGGTTTTCCCATGTGTCAGTTAAGACTGGCCTGTTTGAGATGTCACACTTATTTTTAACATGAAGAGTTTCTATTTTGTTGTTGGCACTTGGCATATGCTACAATAGTTCCTTTTGGTAATGTGAGTTATAACATCTGAAGACAATTGAGCGCAACAAATCTCTGAGTGAATCACTGTTATTCTTTTTTCTGTTATAAAATGGTTGATTTCACGTCTGTTGATACTGTTTCATGATTCTTGGTTATTGGTGCTGGGCATGTGCATCTTGCTAACAATCACTTTGTTTACCCACTTGTTCCCTTATTTTCCTACTGATAAAAATAAGAGGAAGCACTTTTTCATGCCTTCTTTGCTCTCTACTATTTGTATATTGAAATGTGAACACACATTTTGCAGTCAAACTTAACGCAAACAGGGTTGTTATTGGAACTCTCCGAGGATTTGATCAATTTATGAATCTGGTTGTTGATAACACAGAGGAGATTAATGGCAACGAAAAGAATAACATTGGCATGGTGGTAAGACTTCATTCATGTTGACATGGCAGCTACTAACCTGTTGTTCTTTTTGGTGTCTTTTTCAATCATCTCTCTCCATATTGATGCAGGTTATCAGAGGGAACAGCGTGACGATGATAGAAGCCCTGGAGCCTGTTAGTAGAGCCCAATAATGGCATTGTTTAGCCTGAAATTTAGACTTACCTTTGCACTTCTTATGATAATGTTACACTTTTGATCATTTGTCTCTAGCGGCAGCTGTCATTTTTGTAGCGCTACTGTTTACTGCCTGGTTAGCTGAATTTCCTGCCACTGCACGTGATGTATGCGTGCTCACCGGATATTCCTTCTCTTAGGACTTGATTTTGTTTCTGGTGCATTTTGGACAATTCTGATAGATGCCTATTGATCATCTCTTTCCTTCTTGGAACGGCAGTTTTTGACTACATCGATTTCGCACTGTTGGTTTTTTATTCAGAGAGAAATGTGGATATCTAAAGCATGGGTATAGTTAATGAATGCTGTGGGAAATGTAGTAGAAGAGAAATCTTCAAGTGCAACAACTTGGATCACTCCATGACTTCGCATTGCAGTTCATTATGCTGCAACTTCAGTTACAGGAAAAGAAACAAAAAGTGAACAAATCTTCCCCTGCATTGTTAGCGAGCTCTTCCTCCTAGGCAAAGTTTGAGAAGGGCTTGATTGTTGTGCGATGCAAATGTTCTGAAATAAGCAGCATATTCCTCGCTTGCAAAAGAAACAGATCCTCTCCATATATACTTCTGAAAGCATTCCTCTGCTGGTAACCATAATGGGAACCTGCGAGCCAGAAATCTTGCCTTTTATAGTCCTCTCTCCAAGGAGGAACAAGGAGCAATGAAAGATAAATTGGACTTTGTACTTTTTGTCAAGGGTCCAGAAGTCTCACAGAAGGCCTCCATAACTTGTTGGACAGCATTTAGTGATATAGTGGAGCATCGACATAAAGAAGAAAAGGTCATTGACACAGATGAGATGAGTGGCGGCTTTGTCGCAACTTTGGCCCCTAGGTGAAATCTCTACACTAGCTATCGCTAAGCCTATTAGATCGGACAGACGTTCCATCTTGAATGTGAAGAGAAGGGAGCTCAAAGGGTTGGCTTATGGAGACCCATAAAGCCCATAAAGATTCCATGAGGGATCCCCTTGGGAAGGACATAGAAAGATGTAGTTATACAAGTATGACCACTTCACCGAAACCCATAATAGGGTGTCTGACCTATTTCTTGTTTGTTTTTTGTTCTTGTAACCACCTTATCATGTTATCAAACTCTAGCATACAACTCCACTTTGTTCCTGAGAAGTGATAAGAATCCTACTTATTATATTTAAATGGACTTCCTTGGTTTAATAAGAAAAAAATGAGGGTTTATATAGGACCCATTCATGGATCTCCTACCATACAATAATGAAATCATTAGTTTGAACATGGGTCACTGATTCTTGGATCAAAAAAATTCCATATTTCACGAGATTCGCCTAAGAAGTCTAAAAGAGTGTATAGTTGAAGAATATGATATGTAATCTCCAGGCCTATACTTGCCTATCACACACCATAAGTCGACAAGCTAGTGTAAGTGAGAACTCTAACTCTTCTAGAGTTCTCCAAATATTATTCGTATATCGATTACTTTCCACATATTAGATTATCCTCACAAGTGGTGGAATGTAATATCCTTTAAAATGGCGAATTTCTATTCTCACTAATCATCGACAAGTGTGGTCTGTATCATGCAAATTCAATAATTCAAAAATCATGTCATTCTTTACAACATTGCACCATTGATATTTGGAGGGATCTCTGTTCTACTCTTGCTTCAAATACTTTTGCACCTTGATTCTATTCCTTCAAATAGTTTTTTAAGGAGACAAGGATATCAAATATAACATAACTTGAACTTCGAGTACATTGTAATCTATAAAAAAGAAGTCACAACTCTCTCTCTCTCTCTCTCTATATATATATATGTATATATATAGAGGATAGGGAGTATGCACCCAGGTGCATGTAATTCTACATGCACCTGGACCTATAACTCCCAAAATTTTTTACTTTTCCGAAAAATACCGCCATGTATATTCATCTATATATCCCTCCTATATGTCATTTCAATTTCATCAGAAATAGAGCCCCCTACATCCTCCATCTAGAACACATTATTTTAACGATCTTAGAATTGCTGTAATCGACCTGTTCTAGATGGAGGATGTAGGGATCTCTGTTTCTGACGAAATTGGAATGACATATAGGACGGATATATAGATGAATATACATGGCGGTGTAAAAAAATTGGGAGTTATAGGCCCGGGTGCATGTAGAATTACATGCACCTGGGTGCATACTCCCTATCCTCATATATATATATATATATATATATATATATATATATATATATATATATATATATATATATATATATATATATATATATATATATATATATATATATATGGGCGATCCTATGAGATGGGATTTTGTGAGATGGTGAGATGGGACATTCTGGACCACAAGTTTCTGTATTCTCTCTCCTGCCTTTCTCTCTCCTGGTTGGAACTAGTGGTCCAGAATGTCTCATCTCACCATCTCACCAAAATCCCATCTCATAGGATCGCCCCCCCCCTCTCTCTCTATATATATATAGAGAGAGAGAGAGGATGGGGAGCTTGCACCAAGGTGCATGTAATTTTACATGCACCAGTACTTATATCTTCCACATTTTTTTTACTTTTTTGAAAAATACCATCATGTATATTCATCTATATATCCCTCCAATATGTCAATCGAATTTCGTCAGAAACAGAGACTCCTATGACATCCATCTTGAACAGGTCGATTACAACAATTTTAAGACCGTTAAAATTACCTGTTCTAGATGGAGGTCATAGGAGTTTCTGTTTCTAACGAAATTCGAATGGCATATTGGAGAGATATATAGATGAATATACATGATGGTATTTTTCAAAAAAAGTAGAAAATGTGGAAGATATAAGCTCTGGTGCATGTAAAATTACATGCACCTTGGTGCAAGTTCCCCATCCTCATATATATATATATATATATATATATATATATATATATATATATATATATAGGAGTGATCCAATGAAAGCTAAAATTTGTGAGAGCATGAGAGGGATGATTCTGGACCACATGATTCACCCAGGAGAGAGAAGATCAGGAGAGAGAAAACAGAATCATGTGGTCCAGAATCATTCCTCTCACGCTCTCACAACTTTTTATTCTCATAGGATCACTCCTCTCTCTCTCTATATATATAGGGTAAATATGCCCCCTAAGGGGAGCTAACTTAGCTCCCCCGCCCCTTTTTCACAATTTTTTTTATTTTTTAAAATCTAAAACCGTATAAATTCATTATTGAATTCCTATATTATGTCATTCAAATTTCATGCGAAACAGAGACTCCTACGACCTCCATCCAAACGGGGTCGATTTAAAAAATTCTGTTACCGTTAAAAAAATGACTGTCTGGATGGAGGTCGTAGGAGTCTCTGTTTCACACGAAAACATGGAGAAAATTGGGCGGGGGTAGCTAAGTTAGCTACCCCCTAGGGGCAGCCCCATTTTACCCACCCACACGCACGCACGCACGCACGCACGCGCGCGCACACACACACACACACACACACACACACCACACATATATAGGGTAAAATGGGGCTGCCCCCAGGGAGTAGCCAACTTGACTACTCCCACCCCTATTTTTCCATCATTTTTTTATTTTTTTGGAAAATAATAATTTGTATATTCATCATCATATCCCTCTCACATTCTATTAAAATTCATCAGAAACAGAGACTCCTAAGCCCTCCATCCAGACGTCATTTTTTTAACGGTCGCAGGATTTTTTAAATCGACCATGTTTGGATGGAGGCTGTAGGAGTCTATGTTTCTGACGAAATTTTAATAGAATGTGAGAGGGATATAATGATGAATATACAAATTTTCATTTTCCAAAAAATAAAAAAAATGAGGGAAAATATGGTGGGAGTAGCCAAGTTGGCTACTCCCTGGGGGCATCCCCATTTACCTCGTATATATATGGGATATTTACACCCATAACCCTGAGTAATCTCGTAATTACCCTAGGAACCCTGCGCAAGCACGAATTACACCCAGAACCCCGAATAATGTTTAACCCTTACATTACATAACCCTGAGTCAACTTCCATCCATTTTACCATTAACTATTGACGGTATCCGTTATGTATTTTATATTTATACCCTTTAAGTTTCTATTATTTACAAAAAAGTTCATTTATCACCTTCCTCCTCCACCTTATCCTCTTCCTCCTCCAAACAGCACCCACCTCCTCCTCCAAGCAGCAAGCTCCTCCGACAACCTCCTCCTCTCCCCTTCGACCTCCAAGCAGCACCCACCATCCCAGGTCCCCCCGCCCTCTCGTGCCTCCGCCTGCAGCCCCCCCTGCAGGCCCCTCTCCTTCGCGCGCCTCCTCCGCCTGCTGCCCCCTCCCCCTCCTCCGCGCGCCTCCACCCCCCTGCAGGCCCCCTCCCCCGCGCGCCTCCACCCCCTGCAGGCCCCCTCCCCCGCACGCCTCCTCCCCCGCGCGCCTCCTCCCCCTGCAGCCCCCTCCCCCGCGCACCTCCTCCCCCCTGCAGCCCCCTCTCCTCCGCACGCCTCCTCCGCCTGCTGCCCCCTCCCCCTCCCCCGCGCGCCTCCAGCCCCCTGCAGGCCTCCCTCCCCCGCGCACCTCCTCCCCCGCGCATCTCCTCCCCCCCTGCAGCCCCCTCTCCCCCGCGCACCTCCTCCCCCGCGCACCTCCTCCCCCGCGCGCCTCCAGCCCCCTGCAGGCCTCCCTCCCCCGTGCACCTCCTCCCCCCTGCAGCCCCCTCTCCCCCGCGCACCTCCTCCCCCCTGCAGCCCCCTCTCCCCCGCGCACCTCCTCCCCCGCGCACCTCCTCCCCCCTGCAGCCCCCTCTCCCCCGCGCACCTCCTCCCCCGCGCGCCTCCTCCCCCTGCAGCCCCCTCCCCCGCGCACCTCCTCCCCCCTGCAGCTCCCTCTCCTCCGCGTGCCTCCTCCGCCTGCTGCCCCCTCCCCCTCCCCCGCGCGCCTCCTCCCCCTGCAGGCCCCCCTCTCCCGCTCGCCTCCTCCGCCTGCTGCCCCCTCCCCCTCCCCCGCGCGCCTCCTCCCCCTGCAGGCCCCCCTCCCCCGCGCGCCTCCTCCCCCTGCAGCCCCTCCCCCGCGCGCCTCCTCCCCCTGCAGCCCCCTCTCCTCCGCGCGACTCCGCCTGCAGCCGCCCCTCCCCCGCTGCTCGGCCTCCTCCGTGAAAGTTCCCATCGTGCTAGCTCCAGGATGGAACCCACTTCCTCCTTCCTTCTTTTCTTTTTTTTTGATTAACCTCCACCGTAGGATCATGAATTGGGTTAGATTAACTCAACTATCTGGTTGAGTTAACGAACGAAACTAACGGAAGGTTATGGGTGTAAAACGGCGTGGTTATTCAGGGTCCTGAGGATAATTAGTGTTTATAGAGGGTTTCTGGGGTAATTACCATATTACTCATGGTTATGGGTGTAAATATCCCTATATATATGGGGTTGATGGGACTGCCCCGTCCCATTTTTGGGCATTTTTTTTATTTTTTTTGAAAGATATCGTAATGTATATTCATCCCTTTATCCCTCTTATATGTCATTCAAATTTAGTTATAAACAGAGACTCCTATGGCCTCCATCCAGATAGGGTTGATTTAAAAAATCCTGCGACCGTTAAAAAAATGACGTCTGGATGGAGGTTGTAGGAGTGTCTGTTTCTGATGAAATTCGAATGACATATAAGAGGGATATAGGGATGAATATACATGGTGATATTTTTTCTAAAAAATAAAAAACTATTGTGAAAAATGGGGTGGGGGCAGCCATGTTGGCTACCCAAGGGGGCAGCCCCATTTTTTCCTTTATATATATATATATATAGAGAGAGAGAGAGAGAGAGAGAGGAAAATGGGGCTGCCCCCTAGGGGGAGCTAACTTAGCTCCCCCCGCCCTATTTTCTTCAAATTTTTTATTTTTTTTGAAATTTTTTTCCGTGAATAATCATCACTATATCCCTATATTATGTCATAAAAAATTCGTGTGAAACAGAGACTCCTACGGTCTCCATCCAGACAGTCATTTTTTTAACGGTAAACAAGATTTTTTAAATCGACCCCGTTTGGATGGAGGTCGTAGGAGTCTCTGTTTCGCATGAAATTTGAATGACATAATATAGGGATTTAATAATGAATTTACAGGTTTTAGATTTCAAAAAAAATAAAATAATTTTGTGAAAAAGGGGCGGGGGGGAGCTAAGTTAGCTCCCCTTAGGGGGCATACACATTTTCCCATATATATATATATATGAGGTAAATGGGCTGCCCCCAGGGAGTAGCCAACTTGGCTACTCCCACCCCTATTTTTTTCTCATTTTTTTATTTTTTTGGAAAATAAAAATTTGTATATTGATCATTATATCCCTCTCACAGTCTATTAAAATTTCGTCAGAAACAGAGACTCCTACGACCTCCATCCAAACATGGTCGATTTAAAAAATCCTGCGACCGTTAAAAAAATGACATCTGGATGGAGGGCTTAGGAGTCTCTGTTTCTGACGAAATTTTAATAGAATGTGAGAGGGATATAATGATGAATATACAATTTTTTATTTTCCAAAAAAATAAAAAAATGAGGCAAAAATATGGGTGGGAGTAGCCAAGTTGGCTACTCCCTGGGGGCAGCCCCATTTTACCCATATATATATTATGGGGGTAAAATGAGGCTCCCCCATGGGAGGAGCTAACTTAGCTCCCCCGCCTCATTTCACATGTTTTTTTTTATTTTTTTGAAAATTTCTTCCATGGATTTTCATAAATATATCAGTATATTATGTCATTAAAATTTCGTGTGAAACAGAGACTCGTAATATAGGGATATAGTGATGAAATTCTACGAAAGAATTTTTCAAAAAAAAATTAAAAAAACCGGGTAAAATTGCGCGGGGGGAGCCAAGTTAGCTCCCCCCAAGGGGAAACCCCATTAAACACACACACACACACACACACACTCTCTCTCTCTCTCTCTCTCTCTCTCTGTATATATATATATATACACACACACACACACACACACACACATACACACACACACACACATAGACCGACCATGAACTGATGACAAAGTATGCTCGGACAATGTCGATAGAAGGAGTGCAACGTTTACAAGCTAATGTCAAAAAAGAGATGACCCATTTCCCATTGGTCTGACTGTGATTTGAGATGTTTTATATATCTACTTTCTTGTACTTGAACTTTCAGTAGGCTCTCACTTTTCCCATAGTCTAGTCACCCAATCTTCCGAAATTCTGCTTTCATCTTGGAGAAAAAGTACCTATATTTGACCACCTCACATAAAAAAGGTATTAATAAGAGCTAGAAAATGTACATAACCTAGTCTCAAGAATGACCGAGACTTTTCATTGATGAGGAAGAAGCACGGGAAGGGGAAAGATGCGAGGGGTTCTTTGCTTGACCTTTTCATTGATGAGGAAGAAAGAGCCGTCTCGCCTCAATCCTAGGATTTTTGATTGGACTATAGTTTATGAAGAGTAAGGGAGAGTAAACTAGGCCTTTTTTGTAGGAAATTAAACAAAAAGAGAATTTCCAAATACCGGTGTCTAGTATTCCAGTAAGGAGATCTTGTGAACAACAATTTACTTGAAATTATGTTTCAATTATTTTCTTTTATATAGTTCTCAATGGATAGGAAAATAAGCAAATAAGTTGTCGATTCTACGTTATAATCAACTTTTATTACTAGTCAAAGGCCATTTGATTAAAGTTCGTGGATTCTTTTTATAGAGATGTCAACACTCTTTCTGATATTTAAAAGCTCACTATCGATGGTCGACTAATGTACCCGTCAATCTCACATCAAGAAGAGGTATAAGTAGGACATCCTAGATTCCTGGAATGATTGTAAGCTAGCGGCCAATATATCAAGCCTACCCTCACTCTTTGCCTATCCATCATCCTTCATTCAGGAACAAGAGCTTCAGCTCTTCTACCTCCTCTTTAGTTTTGACCTTCCTAAATGCTCCCTATTATTATAATAAAGAAAGGTAAGTTAAGTAGGCACAACTCGAGGTGGATGAATATGTAGGTTCGTCTCAAGCAAAGGTGATTTGATGGGAAGGAAAAACCTTGAGAGGAGTCAATTAGGCTGGAAAATCGCCGATATCAATCATTCTCAAATCATGTTCCCTTAGTTGTTTTCTCAAAATTTCTTAATTTAGAAAAATGATCTGATTATAAGAAATAATACTATGACTATCTAATAATTCCATAAGAAACAATTCAAAACAATACTCGCCTTTTTATGAAAAGTTCGGCTCGTGCCTTGAGTCTCGCTCCATCCACATTCCTTCTCACTTCTTTAATCCTATCACCTCTTCTGAGGACTGATTTCACTCTATTCACACTTATGCCTTTTTATTTAGTTTAGTCTCAAACGTTTCCTTAGCTTTAACGAAACACTCACTTCTATTTTAGTTCCTTTTTTATCTCTATTGTTTAATGATAATCTAAATTTTTTTATTGTTAGAAAATAGGAATGGAAAAAACGATACACAAAGCATGAATTAGAAATATAAAGTTGGAACACAGATTTTACATAGAACCCTACTCTAAGGAGCATGATGAAACCACATGAGAACACTTCAAAGGGCTGATGTATGCAATGCACTTTCTAAATGGATACAATGGGTATGGGGGTCTATATATAGCCCCCACTGAGTCTTCTCATCTCCAAACTGGTAGATGTGGGTCTAAAGACTGGATGGGTAAATGGATCCTGGAGGTATCCATTTACCCATCTCTCTCAAAAGTGACACATACAACTTATACTTTAACACACCCCCTCAAGCTGGAGCATGCAATGCTCAGCTTGGACAAACAGAAAGAAAACTCAACTCATAATACATTACACTACAGACAATATCAACTTAATGTGCACAACTGTCGGCTGTTGTTGAAGACGTTGCTTTTCTTGCCGTGCAGGTGAGGAGGACAAACGGGTTGGAGTGTGAGTCAAACCAAATCTCCTTGTCGGAGAGCATGTGCTATGTACTGCATCTGTCAGAGTCACTGCAACTGAAAATGAGTCTCCACCTGGAGAACTCTGCCCCGCCACAACATATAGACAGTTGCTCCATCTCTGAAAGGGTCAAAAAGAACATAGTTAATTATCCATACGTAGATCTCTTAAGATGGATCTCTCTCATAGGGACCTCGAAAGTGTGTTCTCTATCATAGGAACCTCGGAAGGTTATGGTACTAGAGTTCATGATCGCTGGAGAATGGAGTTTGAAATAGTCTCCTCATCGGAGAACTGGTCTCTCCCATCTGGCATAGAGAATGGTACTCTACTCTGGAGTTCCTATGAAACCACACGAAAACCTTAACCCACATGGCATAGGGAATGGTAATCTACTATGGAGTCCCTATGGATCATATGAAAACTCTGGCCGAAAACAAGAATGATGTGGACTACGACAAATGATGACATACATGTACACATGAAAAGAGCACATACACGTGCGTGTATGAAATTGAAGACTAGGAACCTGACTGTCGAGTCTGAACATCAGTAGAGTCTGAAAATTCTGAATGGCCTACGGAGTATGAAGAATCTGAATCTGGATAATCTGACAATCTGGCATGTGATTCTATACAATACTCCCTCTTTCTCCAATACTTGTTGGAAAATGACATCGACATAGTTGAAAGAAGACACAATTATGGGGAGACTACAAAACATCACAAATATCGATCTCAATTTTTTTCGGCTTCTCAAATCATCATTTTTTTAAACATTTTTGAGCCGTTAAATTTTTTCATGACTTCTCAATCATTCGTATTTTTTTAAATCAACACTTTTTTTAAAAAAATAAGCTCTTCATCCTCTTTTTTTAACATATTTTCTTGCATTTTTTAACTCTTGGCCCATCTCCTTCCTTTTTTTTAAAATGAGACTATTTTTTAAAAACCTCTCTCCCTTCATTTTTGGCCCAATTTAGGGATGATCTCTCTCTCTCTCCTCTCTTTTCTCTTCTCACTATCACTCCATTTTTACCATCGTTGTCCACTTGGGCCTTACAATAAAAACACAATTTTTTACATACTGCCTGCTTTCCTTTAAGGTTCCCAATGTTGGAACCCTTCATATATCGCCCTTGATGGAGGGCTTCTGCCCTCCATGTCGAAGATGAATCTTTGCCTGGGAGAGCGAGAAGGATGGAGGCTCGCTGGAGGTGCCATCACGAAGTTGGGGCGGTGCCAAGAGCTTGCCCCCTGAAAGCGGAGGGCATGAGGAGGTGTGCTGCACTGCGGCCTGCGAGGTGTCGTACGGAGGTGCTCCTCGCCTGGGGGTTTCTTCACTGCCTGGGGAAACGCCTACCGCATGTACGAGTGCTGATGCCGGGGTTCACACGAAGGAGGGACACTGCCCAAGGGATTCACCGTCGACTGGGATTCACGCAAACTACTGACACGAAGAAGGAGGAGAGACTTGGAGGGTCCTTGTGGGTTGATGGCTTGCGCACAAGGGCTCCTCCAGAGGAGAAGTCGTATGGAGCGAAGAAGGACTTCACCCGCGCATGCTGCGGGGATTGTTGGGGCTTGCTGCTGGCAAACAGGAGATGAGGCTCTGCCAGGGCATCACGGAGGCTTAGGGCTGGAGGTCACGGCAAGAGAGCAGAATGGAGCGTCGCCTCTGAATCTGGAACTTGGTGCAATGGGGGGAAAGGCTGGATTGATGCAAGATGAAGTTTTCTTGATGAAAAACATAGGGTTTCTTCATAACCCTAAAACTTGACTGACATTGATGATAAAGAATAGGGTTTCTTGAAACACTAGAACTGAATCATGTTATCTCGAATAATATATGAATAGATCTTGAACAGGATCTAGAATGATATGGAACTGAATCTTCAAAACATCAATCTTCAAGAACTCCAAAATCGGATCTCGAATAAATAAAAACATAAAGCCTCAGTGATGATTCTTCGAAGATCGAACCCACTCTGATACCATGTTAGAAAATAGGAATGCAAAGCGGAAATGATAAACAGAGCATGAACTAGAAATGTAAAGTTGGAACACATAGATTTTATGTGGAACCTTACTTCCTAAGGAGATGGATTAAACTACGGGAGAATGCCTCAAAGGGTCACATCTCCATACTGATAGATGTGGGACTAAAGACTGGATGGGGTAAATGGATCCTAGAGGTATTCATTTATCCATCTCTCTCATAAGTGATGCATACAACTTATTCCAAAATTTATTAAGTACACAAAATAACTAATAAATAAGAATATTCCCTTATAATTTGATTTTTTTATAATTCTATATAGATGGTCCTTTCTTTTCTCCTTACATTGATGGTTGTGTCCTCTTCTTAGAGAGGAGTTTTCATAGCGAACACCTTAAGAGGTTAAAGGAAGATGTGAGGTTAGGGTTAGCACTACATTAACTGCTTGTGTGACGAGGGTTGTGCTTCCACTACTGTCATACATGTGTATAGAG
Source organism: Ottelia alismoides (assembly GCA_037367405.1). Taxonomy (NCBI): domain Eukaryota; kingdom Viridiplantae; phylum Streptophyta; class Magnoliopsida; order Alismatales; family Hydrocharitaceae; genus Ottelia; species Ottelia alismoides. The sequence goes on from JAZKJV010000391.1 coordinate 758,571, forward strand.
AACCATGGTGCTCCAAGATTATGAATAGGCAACTGAGAAAGAGGACTAGCGAAGTGGCATCTGATTTATGCTTTTGAGAACCAAGACGCCCCTCTGGAGGTCTAGGGTTACATGACTTCCTTGTGGACATGCGATTGTCCTCAACTCTTTTGCTTTACAGTTAGGCTTGTGAAGGCTAGGAAAGTTGAGTGAGTCTTTTTTCCCACTCTAACCCCATCCCTCCTCTTTCTATGGGAACCGAACCTTCTTCGTTCCCCATTTCTGGTCTCTAACTCTAGTCTTTCCCAGTGCGAGATCGACATGCCTGCTTACCTTGAAGGGCTTGCTAGAAGAATACGTAGTTTCGGGAAGGGGAAGGGAGGTAAGGAAAGCTAATCATACTAGTACTCATTAGGATGTGTCATTATTAATGTTTTTCTTATCGCTTCCTCCATCCAAAAGTCACTTGTATAACATCCCAACCCAAGCATAGTCTCACATCAGAAACTCATGAAATGTGAGAGTGGGTTGTAAGTGGTGGGGATTAGTACTTGACAACTTGAGCTTAAACATTTTGGATGGTTGTCAATTGGTCCATTTAGGGCTGAAAATCTAACATGTTATCGAGGGTTGGTTTTCCCAACAAGTTGACCGGGTCATCTTTCCTCAACAACGGATCAGGGATCTAATCCTATAATGTTACAACCTGAGCCTCCCAAAATAGATGGTTCATCATGCATATGTTGTGCATGTTATTCGGGTAGGTCGATATTCATCAGGTACATGGTCATGCAACTCTAGCTTGTATATGGATCATGGCACATAAACATGTTTAATGTAGAATTGCTCTTCATCTCATAAATTGCTTTGTGCTAATCAGTTGCTAACCACTCCATCAAACTTGTCGTTTGAATTTTTTTACCATCTCATAATTTATTGATCTTTCCTTGCTGAGATCGCAAAACATGCATTAATATTGCAGATTGATGCAATTCAGTTGAAAAACCCAAAATGGCGAATCTTTGACGCTGTTAGTGTGCTTAGACAATTTTTTATTTTTATGACATTTAAGATATAGAATCGTACGAGTAACAAATTATAAAATTATTTTTGTAATTTAGAAACGTAAGAAAAAATATCATGAGGTCATCTTCAGGATTTGACCCTATGGAAAAGACACCTTAAATGAATCTTTAGCTTGCATTCTTCTCTTTCCATTTGAATTCAATGTTGGATACTACGTATTCTCAAATCTTAAAATTGCTTATTTGATTGCTACGTTCGTTCACGATAGAATTGTTAATTAGTCAAACCTGTTTGTATATGACAGAGTTCATTCCATAATAATTCATTTTTTTATTTTTGAAAACGAACTGAATATGAGCTTCAATATAATAACTTAATAGATCGAACAATTACATAAGATATGTTCATTTGATAAGTATTCTAGTTTGTCAATGTTGTGTATGTCATATACATAAGTTGCTTTTTGGGATTTTTACACCATGACTCTAATGAACTTTATCAATCACTCCAAGCTCATGTAAACTTCGTATTTATTTCACGATCTATTTATATTTTACTCTATTTTACACCGTATGCACCTACCATCAAGGTCCATCAGTCGAACCATTGAGTTTGGCGGTAAGGATAAAAAACAATAGAAATTTGCGAAAAAGAACATGTAAGAAATATGTTTTAATTTTTCCCATACCCTTCCTTCGCCTCTCCCCTTTCTTCTTCTTCTTTCTCTCCCTTCATACTTCACATTGTGAACGTCCGTATTCCAATTCACATTTAATTCAAATAGACTTAGACTACTTTAATAGTTGATTAAGAATAGCCCAACAAGGGATAAGAGGACCATTTTACTATAAAAATATGATTAAATACGTTAAGAAAGTGCGTGCACGCATGCACACACACAACACGGTATATTATTTGTTGTAAAATAACTTTAATTTTTGGTATTGTATTTGTTGATATAATGTAGGCAAATGATCATATGATCGAAAATTATTAAAGGAAAAGACAACAGTTAAATTAGCAAAGACTAATCAAAATTTAAAGGAAAATACAAGGGATCTTTCTCCAAATCTAACAAGCTTAGCCACCTTTAACAAATAACAAGGAAAAGAGACAATGATCATTCTACACAATTCATCCTATCTCACCTTCCAATGTACATAATTTATCAAACATGTTATCTCACCTATCAACCTACAAAATTTATTAGAAAGGAAACGAGATTAACCCATCTACAAAAAATGTTAACATCCAAATGTTAAGATTGGTGTGAAAAGGGCTGTCGTTAGAGAATTTTGAACTAAGTTGTTAGGGGTGAAGGTCCAAATTTCTTTTTATACACAATATTCTTGGATGTCGAGGTATGCTGCCTTGTTTTATGAGAGAGGACGAGAGAGAGAGAGAGGAGGATGGAATCGGAAGGGGACTCCCGTAGTCAAGGTTCCGATCGATGCATTTCTCCTTCCTATGAGGATGATGTTTAAATAGGGTGTAAGCTCTCGCCACGTCTAACCCTTTCCACCACACCCTTGCAGTTAGGGTCTCTGTGAAACTCGGCCTCATCGCAACTGCCAGAGATGGTTGCTTGACCACGCTGGTCACGGAGGCCGTTTTACAAATATGAGTTTAGTAATTGTTATTTTTTATATAGTGGGAGGCATGGTTTGGTAGACTTATTTAGCCAAGGAGAAAGACATGATTTTACTACTGGATGTGCCAAATACAAAATTATGTAAACAATTTTTTCAGAATAAATCAAGTTACTAGAAGAAAATTAAATTGCATAATTTCTTTATAGGATTTTTTTAATAAAAATTTATGATAATAATAGCATATAGATAGATCTAACCTAAAATCAGATGCATAATTAAGAACTCCAATTACAATTAAGTGACAAGTAACTGAACACAAAGATAAATACAAGAATAGTGAAAATAAATAACTAACAACTATACAAAAATACTTTGATTATTTTATGTACATGTTCAAGTGATATGTGATTATTTTGAAACTTTTACGATGGTGATAATACTACAAATAAAAATATACCATTTTATTTAATATACCATTTTCACATAACCATCAGATATCCATACAAATTATAGGTTCATGCATATGCTCAATAATATCAACCATATTAGTATGGACAAAACACAAAAGCCTTTGTTCATTTGAAGGATGCATGCATCCCTCTTTATCCCACAAAATATCTATCCTTCGTAAGATGAGGGATAAGATTTCAAACTCTATTCCTCCATCGTCAATCTTTCTCGTAAAAAAAAATTACAGATAATAACCACTTATATTATAAATTTATCTAATATATTTAACTTCTATCATGTATCCTTTCCTATCCAATGGAACAAAGAATATCAAATAGCTATCATTTATCCCTCCTTGTCTCCCAGATCCTATCCCTGCAATTGACATAAATGAAGGATACACCACCTTAATCAGTCTTTATCAATGTTTTGAAATCGGATCGGACTGGTCGGTTCAACCGGTGAACTGGGCTTGAACGGTCCGGTTAACCGGTTTATGCTGATTCGGTTCGATTATTCAAATTTTAATTAACCCGCTCGGTTCAACCTATTTTTTTGACTCGGTTTAATCAGGTACAACCGAAGTTGAACTGCATTTAATTTTTAAATTATTTAAAATTATTGGTAGTAATGGGAGTTGAACCTATGACATTTGGTTATCTATTTCAAACTTCTAACCAACTATACTAACATAACTTTTTGCATGTATTAGATTTTAAATTTAATTAAATTATCATCATGGTCGAGCAACTAGTCTGAATAATATATATAATATGTATTATATTTGATGGTGTATACAAAAAATATTTTATGTATAGTATGAAATATATACATTATCTATGTATTTTATTTATATTTCAATATATTTAAGTATATTATATATATATATATATTATTTCATTTCGATTTGATTAATCGGTTCAACCACTTTTTTTACAGGTCCGGTTTAATCCGATTTCAAATAATGATGACCTCATCATCCGGTTGAACCGGTTTGATTACATAGTTCAACCTGATCAGACCATTTCGATAAGGTTTCTGATTCAATATCCAGTTCGATTTCAAAAACATTGGTCTTTATCCCATATAAATACCGCTACCTAACAAGCCTAAGAGTTTACAAATAACCATCAGAGGTCCTTACCAATTGATTTAGTTCAATTTTCACATAAATTATTTGAATCAAATTAGTTTGATTTCCCATACTAAAAATTGAAAATGAATTGATTATATTATAAGCTAATTATTTTGATGTGGTTTGTTAACGAATTTGAATCGATTTAATTTCGTTAAAATCAATTTGTTTCCTATTTCACATGGAACAATTTTTCCTACTGACTTACTTCTTGAAATACGAAACAAATGCTCTTATTGTAAAGGGTATAATGGGGCTGCCCCGTGGGGGAGCTAACTTAGCTCCCCCGTCTCATTTCGTCTGCTTTTTTTTTTATTTTTTTGAAAATTTCTTCCGTAGATTTTCAGCAATATATCCCTATATTATGTCATTAAAATTTTGTATGAAACAAAGACTCCTACGACCTCCATCCAGATGGGGTCGTTTTTAGCAATTCTGTTACCGTTAAAAAATGGTTGTCTGGATGGAGGTCGTAGGAGTCTCTGTTTCGCACGAAATTTTAGTGATATAATATAGGGATATAGTGATGAAATTCCACGGAAGAAATTTTCAAAAAAAATAAAAAACCCGGACGAAATTGGGCGGAAGAGCCAAAATAGCTCCCCAAGGGGACGACCCCATTTAACCATATTGTAAGTGCATGCGTGTGTGTGTGTGTGTAGAGAGAGAGATGAGTGATCATGTGAGAGCCAAAACTTGTGAGAGCATGAGAGCATGCATTCTTGACCATATGATCCAACCGGGAGAGAGAAAACAGAATCATGTGGTCCAAAATGCATGCTCTCACATTTTTTGCTTTCATAGGATCACTCCTCTCTCTCTCTCTCTATATATATATATATATATATATGGGTAAAATGTGTATGCCCCCTAGGGGGAGCTAACTTAGCTCCCCCCGCCACTTTTTCACAATCTTTTTTTATTTTTTTTAAAATCTAAAACCGTGTAAATTCATTATTAAATCCCTATATTATGTCATTCAAATTTCATGCGAAACAGAGACTCCTACGACCTCCATCCAAACGGGGTCGATTTAAAAAATCCTGTTACCGCTAAAAAAATGTCTGTCTGGATGGAGGCCGTAGGAGTCTCTGTTTCACACGAAATTTTAATGACACAATATAGGGATATAGTGATGAATGTTCATGGAAGAAATTTTCAAAAAAAAAAAATAAAAAACATGGAGAAAATGGGGCGGGGGTAGCTAAGTTAGCTACCCCTTGGGGGCAGCCACATTTTACCCTATATATATATATATAGAGAGAGAGAGAGAGGGGCGATCCTATGAGATGAGATTTGGTGAGATGGTGAGATGGGGCATTCTGGACCACTAGTTCCAACCAGGAGAGAGAAAGGCAGGAGAGAGAATACAGCAACTTGTGGTCCAGAATGCCCCATCTCACCATCTCACCAAAATCCCATCTCATAGGATCGCCCCTATATATATATATATATATATATATATATATATATATATATATATATATATATATATATATATATATATATATATATATATATATATATATATATATATATATATATGGAGCTGGGAGCCTACACCCAGGAGTGTAGGTAACTATCTACACTAGGCCTTTTTTCACGATTTTTGAGTTTTTATGAATGAAATCTCAGGGGGATTTTCTTAATATATTGAGATGAATATGTGTTTCAAGTTTCATGCAAAACAAACATTCCTATCATGTTCATCTAGAAGGTGCCATTTTCAGCAATTCTGAGACCGTTAAAATTTGACGGTCTTGATGAAGATGATAGGAGTGTCGAATTAAGTTGAATTTTGAATGACACCATGGTGATATATAGTGATCTAATTCCTCAAAAGTTTCATTTCAAAAAAATTAATAAATAATGAAAAAATGAGCCGGGTGTAAGTAGTTACCTACACCCCTGGGTGTAGGTAGTTACCTACATATATATATATATGTGTGTGTGTGTGTGTGTGTGTGTGTGTGTGTATTTCACATTTTATATATTGATGTTTACATATACATGACGTAATTGATTCTATTTAGTTTAGATGGTTTGAGAATTGAAGATGCTTAAGCAACCGAGACCAAATCCAATTAGACAACTCCAACTCAAAAAATCACGATCGACCCAATTAGAATTTATCCGCGTGATCGGTTGAATGCAAATCGAAATCGAACGTAATTGCAGGTTGTGGAAAGTCAAAATACTAAAATTGATTGGGTATAATTACTTGATCTAGAGTTAATTAGTCAGCAATTACCAAGGCATGTGATTTTTGAATCGAACTAACATCCGATGTGTGGATATAAGAGTAAAATTGAGGTTTAATTTGAAAATTCTTAACTCAGTAGTACATAACCATCTGAACCTTAATTATTGATTTTCTTGAGCTAATAATCTTTTTGCATAACAACAATTCGTATCCATCTTTTTCATTGTAGTTTTAGACATTTTGATAATTTTGAATAAAATTTTCATCTATTTTCTTCCAATTTCTCAGGGAAAAAATTGTAAAATTCAGAATTTTCTGGATTAGAAAAAAAAGACATCTTAGTACTCCATCAAAATGATCTGTACGTCATTTCATTAATCATGTCCCCCAATGAAAACATTTTCCACTAAATATCTAAAACGATACATGGCCCTATTGGGTACACAGTGATAACTTAAATTTTGATGAGTAAAATTTAGTTTACATCTCCAAACTATCCCAACCATTCAATAAATGATATATAAAATGCCAAATAATTCAAGGGTTTTCTTTTTGTGCCCCTTCGAGATTTTGTAATTACGGCTATGCCCTACCTTTTTTGCAATAACACTAGTGTTACTATATTGTTACGAAACTCACAGTTTTATCCTTTTGTAATCCACTTTTTCTTATGTTTTACCTTAACGGAAGGGTAGAATGGTGAATTTTGTCGTAAGATAAGGGCAAAAGTATCATTGTAAAAAGGTATGAGCATAACTGTAATTGTATGATGTCAAAGGAACACAAGGGTAAAAAAATCAAAAATTAAATGTAAACATGCTACAATATTACAACCATCGTCAAAATGCCATACCTTTATTAACACCATTCCTAATACAGTGTTTACATAGGGCTAATCAGACCCTGGCCGTGTGTACGCGCATGCGCGTGTGTGTGGAAGGGGAGGGCGGGCTTCAATGGGGCTTGTCCCCATGTTGCAGCCAACATGACCGTCCCCGCCTCATTTCCGCGCAATATTTTTTATTTTTTTTGCAAAATATAACCATGTGTATTCATCTATATATCCATCCTATGTGTCATTCGAATTTTGTAAAAAATTGAGACTCATATGCCCTCCATCTAGAACATGTCGATTGCAATATAAATTAAAACCGTTGAAATTACCTGTTCTAGATGGATGACATATGAGTCTCTGTTTCTGATGAAATTTGAATGGTATATTGGAGGAATATATAAATGAATATACATGGTTATATTTTTCCAAAAAATAAAAAAATTTACGGAAATATATAATATAGGGTTGGGAGCAGCCTCATTTTTTCCTATATATGTACCAACGTAAATAAATATTAGGTGAGAATACATAGTTTCATGAATAGTAAATTCTTGTACCCAAAAATAAATAGACAAAGAATGAATCATTTGTTGTTACAACACCTGCTGTAACACAAGGGAGCCGTTCGATGGACATCGGATGCACACCAGCCATCCCCAACCCCCTTTGATGGCATGCCTATCGAGCGAATCCCCTGTGTTAGTAGAGGAACTGCTCCAAGTAGACAAACCTCATGATAACATCCCAACCTCTACTACACTGTCATTCCACCCAAATAAGACACCCACTTCCTCCACAATAAAATGACAACTAAACAAACGCTAGAATAAGGCCACATTCTTATTATAATATTCAAATATGGAATCCTGTCCAACTAAAGGGGTTGTGGTGGGATTGAACAAGATATTAGGGGTCCTGGTAAAAATCCCCAGAAAAAGAATATATTCATCTAATAAGGATAAAATCTCTTTCAAGGAGAGGCATCCAGAGGATCTCAAACTGAAAGGTAAACTCCTCAGACGGCACCAAAACAAACAAGGAAACAAATCTTATATTTCATTACACCCACACATAAAGGTCCAATCCACCCAAAAGTTTTGAGAGCACCACCACACATTCCCACATGAGGACATGGTGCAATCCATACAAAGTTCCACTGCCACCATTCCCCTCCTCTCTCTTGTCTGGCTTTTGGTGGAATAGCAGCTGGAAAAGGTGATGTATACCATTACCAACCACCAACCCCCCAACACTAATATTAGTATAATGACATGACCCTTGTCTTCTTACCCCCCACTATGTTTCTCCCAGTGAAAAAAGAGGGTGCAAGAGAGGTCAGGAAGAAGCAGTGAAGATCAGAATGTCCTCCAAGTTTTCCATGCTCCAGAAAATTTTATCACCATCACAGGAATAAAGCCTGTGAAAAGCTTTGATCTCCATCCATCACTCTAAATCTGTCATTCCCCACAACAGTCCTCTGGATCTCCACTATTGACATGCATTATAATTATTATTATTCTTGCAAAAACAGTCCCTATTACCTGCCATGAAACACATGGAAACTGACCCACTCCTCCCTCCATTCCCATTGCAACAGAAGATTGAGAGGGGAGTGGGTGTGTGTGATAAGCAAAAGCTGCAGAGATCAAAACTCACACTCACACAGCAGCAGAGATATTCTTCTTTGAAAAGAAATACTGCACTGCATCTGCCACTGCTTGTCATTGACATGTCTTTCAATCAGAGATCATACTTCCCAGTCTTTATTTGTTTTTTTCCCCTCACCACACTCCACCTCTTTCTAGTAGACGATGAAAGGACGATCTTGAAGGGGAAAGAGAAGTAGAGTAATTCCAATGACCCATCAAAGGAAAACATCATACCGACCAGGTTGATACATGAATTGGTGTGTACAGTAGTAAACTATGTAAATGAGTATGCCTTCAACCAGATTTGTTCCATGTTCTCATCTAGCTTTGCGGTTTTTTCCCCATCACTTCTTACCCCCCCTGACATTTTCTGATCTTATGAAAGAGGAATCTCCAAAAGAAACATAAACAGAAAAATTCCAGTGACCCCTCAGAAGAAAGCATCAGATAGACCTGATTAAATGCAGAAAATTATATACTCCCAAGCAACATGCTATGCTCATATACCCAAAAAGTTACTCTCTTTTTTCACCCCCAACTTCTCAACCCATTTGCAACTTTCTAATCTCATGATCATATGAAATTCCCATTAAAGATGCATCAAGTAGACCTGATTGATGTGGAAAAGCCACATAACCACAGGAAACGTATACTTTATATGAAACGTACATGTTTGTGTATATTTTTTTTCACCTTATACAATTTACCCCACTGCCATATTTTCTAGATTGACGAAAGAAGGATCTCAAAGAGAAATAAAGCCAGTGACCCATCGAGAGGAAAAGCATGAGACAGACCTGATAGATAGATGCAGCAAACCATATAATAACAAGCAATTTGGTAAGAACATCCCCTTATTGGTCGAACACAGCCAGTGCATGACAGGCCAAAAGCACGTCCCTATGGGCCGACACTGCACATTCCAGTCTTTTTCCTGCACCACTAGACACATGAGGGGCTAACCCTATGATGTGCTATGTGGGTGTGCTCTCCTCTCTACCCTCATATCAACAAAAGATCAGACGGACCACACCCTACTCATATCATGGAGCATGTTTTTACATGCATGTCACGTATCGTCAAGGGCACATGGTAGATCCCTTGATGAACTTAGTAAATCAACTCCAAGTGGGTTGGTGATGTCCTCTAAGCAGTTAAAGAGTACTGGGAGTTTTACATGCGATCACAAGGGATTTGTCTTCACGTGAAGGAGTTGAAGAGGCCCTACCGCGCTCTTTACATGTCATAACTCCTATGCCATTACAGACATTCTTTGTTTTATTTTATTCTCCTCCTCCTTTAAAAAAACAATAATGCGCCATTTCCAGTTCTGAATTCTGGAGAGTAAAAGATTAGGGTAAGTATGAGTTCGATACTACTACAAATATCATGAAACCAAATTAATTCATAGGGAAACAAGCTAGTCTTTTGAAAACGACTCTTGCTGATAGTTAAAGGCATTCAAACGGTCGCTGCCTCCTCCTACAGTAATTTCCAGTTACCTGTTAATGTATCTAGAACAAAGAGAAAAATTACAGGCAACATATAGATCCAAATTGCCATGAAACTTAATCAACAGTTCAATGAACCCATGCAAGCACAAAGTCATTAGCAAACTTTCATTATCCAAATAACAAAGACCCAACACATCTCACATTCACATTATTGAAACAAATCTGCTTTTGCATAGCCAACAACACTGCACGTGGGCACAGGAACAATAATGCATCTATGAACACCAAGCCTATTGCAGATATTAAGCATGAATACTTTATTTAGAGATGCTAACCACAGAGCTATCTGCTGCCACCTTAAACTAATAGGGGTATATGCCACTTTGCCTTCTGGCGATTGGGCCTGCTGCCATGTGACTGGTGATCCATTTTCATGAGATAGAAACTAATTAAAGTAAATTATTTGAAATTATAATCTTTAAGTCAATAAAAAAGAAGCACTCACTACCCCTAGAAATAAAGGGGTAGATTAAACAAAGGCTGGGAGCTCTCACAGATTGGGAAAAAAAAGCCTTGCAGTCCCCACTCTCCACTGCACCTCCTTGGGACAAATGCAGAAAAGGGGGAGGGGAGTTAACCGAATTGATTGCAATTGACCATCTTAGCAAAACCATTTGATTAAGGGAGTATGACGCATAGAATTTTTCCAGCTAAAGGTTGAAAATTTTGCAAAGTAACTTTGACAAATTGGTAACCATCTGGGAATTGGTTTCGACGGTGTTACTGTATGTGCCATATTAATGGCAATTCTATGAATGTTATAGCTATTGGAAACTGGAAACGGATGGAACGGGAAACTAACCTCTGTGTAATGGGTGATAATGTTTTTTGTGACCCTTTGTTGCTTCCATAGTTGGAAATTACATGAAAGAGACAAAATGCTGTTGAAATGTCACTAAAAACTAGGTATTTAGTGCATCAAGAATAACAAAAAGCACATGTTTTATTAATCAGAAGAAAGAAAATAAAAGATAACCTTGAAGCACCAAATTCACCTTGTCCATACCATTAAGCGGTTAGATAACTCGGTTTCCTGACATGAAATATCAAACGAACATGCCAAACCATCCGATTCAAGATAGTGGCAATGAAAAAAAATCAAGAACAAGGATAAGCAGTGTGCTACCGGAAAGCACAGCATGTAAATGGTGCCAATTTCACCCAGAGGAAAATGAAGCAAAAGGCAATCAAAGAGAAGATGCAGCAATGTCTTCCCACGACTATCTTGAACTCGGCACTCTCGGAATTCAAAAACCTTTGATCCATTTGGGTGACCCCGAGTACACAGTTCAAGAAAGCCGTGGAAAAGCATGACAGCGATCTTATTCCTCACCATGGTCGTCGTAGATCCTCAGTGCCGCATCCTTCAAGTACCTCACACAATTCTTGAAGTGGGTAATTCCCCTCATGGTGCTCAATTCTTGGAGTGGGAAAAAAATTCCCTTTTTTTCCGAAAAGAAACGAAAGGAAGAAAGGAATCATACCGAAAACAAGGGAACAAGATATTATCCCGCACACATATACGGAAAAGAAGCGACTTTTTCAAGGTAAAATGAGGGAAAGATCGACAAACCCATCACTCCGATTTGGCCTACGACGCAACCTGATATGAAATCTCGAATTATGGTCACCTGAATTCTCCTCAAACCACCATTCCATACGAAAACCTCAAGAACTCCTCAATTCCCCGAAACCCACCTCGCAGTCGGCCTCTCAGAATTTGGATCTAGACGAGAATTCTCACGGGAGAGAGAGGGGGAATGGGGGGTCGTGCTTAATAGAACCGTCGAGTTGAGTAATATATAAGAGAGCGCTGAAGAAGAGGCGAAAGTGCACACAACGAGATGGAGAGAGAGAGAGAGAGGTACGTGCGTGTGATATCCCTTCATCTTCTTCCTCCACGCACGTGCTTCCTTCGAATGGCGAGGCGACGCGTGTGCGGACTCCGTGACGAGCCGCGCGTGCGAGCACGACTCGGCGATCGAAGGCGGACGTGGTGCAGAAAGGCTTACGCAGCAGCAAGCGAAGGCCGTCGATCTAGCGATGGACGACCCAGATTAGGGCAATTCTGGGTAACTCGGAGTGAGCACGACGCCACGACGTGGGCCACCACTAGCCGACGCATAGGCCGTGCAGTTGCAGTGACGCCGTGGGGTCCGCACTCTGGGATCCCGAGGGGCAAAACGGGAAGAGACAAAATGGAAGGTGTTTTTGCATTTTTGTCCCTGTAAAATGCTTTTTATTTTGAGTAGTATTGCATTCGCTAGACGATTTTACAAAATGAGCCTTAAAATCCAATTACACCATAATTCCCCTAAAATCTTTGTGATTGGATCATGACTCGTGTAATTAACCAGCAAGCAGTAATCTGAGGTGAAATAATATAATGCGTGCCTTTGGCTATGGATGATTTCAATGAATGCGTCATCAATAACACTTAAGTAGATCGAAACCCATGGAAATACTTGATCATGACCTAACTCACCTAAGTCATTCTACCTCTTCGGGTTTTGGACCAATAGTGATGGCTACAATCACAAAGTTCTTCCTCGGCTGAATGAAATCAACATTCATGGTGTCTACGAAGATTAAAAATGTTATGCTCACCCTAAAAAATAGGCAACGATGGCGGCAGAACGTAAGGCAGACTTGCGACCGGTTGAGGCCTTCTTGGGGGTTATCACAAACTGTATAGTAGTCAACCCCTTAGACGCTAACCTGGTGCAAGTGGATCTTGACATTAAATCGCATATTGACTACCTCGATGTTGGAAATGAGGCTTTGTAGAGGCATATGAGCATGATTATTGACTCAAGTTGGGAGATCGAGCAGTCGTCTTCTTCCGTACCCAGATGAAGGTTTGGGAGGCCAAGAACCACATCATTCCCTCGCGAGACCATAAGGGGAGGTTGAAAGACAAGCCACTTGATATTGTTGAGGTTGTTGTTGAATTCTTCTCCAAACTCTTAACCCCCATGTGGTCTCATGCACTGAAGATCCTCTCTCAGATAGCACCTTGATATGGATGATCACTAACATGATTGAAAGGTCGTTTAATAGTAAAGAAGTAAGGAGTGCAATCCTCACCGAAGGCTTCGAACCTTAACAACTTAAATGTAGGATTATTCAAAGGACACAAATCACTTATTAGTTTTAATGTGTTAAACACCATCATGTTTTACAAAGATGGATGTGATGAGCACCCTTCCGATTAGGACAAGGAATGTTAAATTGCAGTACTCAAAGAAGACATTCAATCAAACTAGAAGTGGTATTAGAGATTTTGTAATTGTTTAGTCTAGGGTTCGAACTTATGAAGCAATTTCAAAATTAGGAAATGTGGTATAACCTGCTTAATATACATCTTTCAATGTGTTTTTTTTACTTTTTTTATTATTTTCTATTTTTACTCTCTTTTATTTTTGAGATTTTTAATTTTATTTTCTTTTATTTTTTGAGAATTTTAATTAATTAAAAAAACTTCTATTTTGAAAATTTAATTCCACGTATATAAATACCACAAGTCAAAGTTTTTACCTTTATCACAAGTAAAAAAATCACCAAAAATTAAAGTTCAAAATATTTTTAACATTTAAATTGTTTTTGTAAGAATTTTTGAATTTTCAAACGTATTTATGTGACTTTCAAAAAAAATGAAACTAAATTTGGATATGAGACACTATAGGTTTTAAATACTTCGAAACTATGAAATAGCAATGAATTTCAAGGGTATTTTGCAAGATAATATACATAATTATATGAATATATATTGTATTTTTGTTATCTTCGAAATAGTAATGATTTTGAAATAAACTCTATGAAAATATTCTAAGTTTGGCCTTTTTTTTGGAAATTATTGTATAGTGGTCCAAAAAGTCAAATTCTCTCTCTTTAACTTGGAGGTTTTTTTTATTTTTCTACTAAATAGTGTTTAATATAGAGTGAAGGCTAAATATGCTTAATCAGTTTGGACATGCATACAAATACTTATGGCCTTGGGAAGATGTCAAATATGCAGATTAGGATTTATCTTTTCTTCCCAACTATTAAAATGATTATTTTAACATATTTTATGTTTTTCTTCTTATCTTTGAGTGCAATGTGAAAAAAGAATTATTTCAAAATTGTTGAAATGAAATTAATATGGTTGTTTTAAAATTATATTCATGTGTTTTAAATATGTTTTTTAAATTTTCTGACATTTTCTATGTTTACGTATCGACAAGATTAGTCTAACTTGGTCTCTTGGTTAAAGTCATAAATATTATAGAACCCTATAAATCTTATTTTTCATAATCGATACACACACATGTTATGTATCCTTCTTTATTTTTTCTCCTTTAATATTTTTGAATTATATTTGTGTTATTATCATGTTCTTGTTAACAATGTGATTTGTTTAAGGAGATTCTATGCATTATTTACATGTGTTTGTCAGTGATATTAGGTTAAAATCTAAGCACAAAGTAGATGGATTATGGATTCATCATGGTTCAAAGGTTGGGATTGTGAGACACACTTTTCTCACCCCATTCCCCAAATTCTACTCTTATACTTCTATTGTGGACCATAGATGTATTATAAAAGATCTTCTCCAAAATGATCGCTTCAAGGCTACCACAATAAACATTTCCTTCCCTAATATTCCTGAACCAAATGGCCTTCATCAAGTATCGTTATATTATGGACAACTTGAGGCTAGTGTAAGGAAAATCTAGTTGTAAAACAACATAGAAAGAACTCACAGATTACAACAATATATTCTCTCCCATTGCGAGGCACATGTCCACGAGGATATTACTAACTCCTGTATACTTGGATCTAGATCAATTAGATGTGACGGTGACTTTTCTTCACGGTGAACTAGAACAAAATTCCGATGAGTCGACAAGAATGATCCGTATTTAGAGGTAAGACCACGTGCATAGATTGAAGAAGACATTATATGGACTAAAGCTGGTAAGTGGTGAAGAGATTTGACATCTATCTTCATGATTGGCCTTGGGGTTAAAAAGAGCCCACATGATTTTTGTGTTCACCACAATAAGGTGGATAATTGTCCCTTCATCCAGTCTTTGCTTTTATGTCTCTGATACGTTGATTGTTGCTAAGAAAAAGAGTCCATTGATGATAAGAAGATGATTTTTAGCTTAGAGTTTGATATCA
Organism: Ottelia alismoides; assembly: GCA_037367405.1. Lineage (NCBI taxonomy): Eukaryota > Viridiplantae > Streptophyta > Magnoliopsida > Alismatales > Hydrocharitaceae > Ottelia > Ottelia alismoides. The sequence continues at coordinate 774,120 of JAZKJV010000391.1, forward strand.
AGGACCTTAGTGCAAAAAAGAGAGGATTTCTATCAATGATATGTAAAAGGAAATCTCTTCTTATCTAAAAAAAACTATATTGTAAGATATTGAAAAGATTTAGGATGTCTACAAGGACCATGACAGAGTCCATGCACATTTTATAAGGTGCAGATATCCATCTTTCATCATTTTTTGCACCTCGAGGAAATGTAAAACAAGTGTACATCCTCCAAGTCGTATATACCGGTATAGTTGGGAGTCTTATGTAAGTCAAGACAAGAATAGATGTCGATCATGCTAATGAATGTTATTAGCAACTTCACGAGGAATCCAGAGAAGGAGAATGTAAACTATACTACACATTTTGAGTGACAAGGGTCTTCAGTTTATGGAGTTTTATGATAAGATGAAAAGCCATCTTGCAACATTCCATTACAGTGTCTACCACAGAGGTATAGTATATGACATTAGCAAAAGTTGCAAAGGAAGACATTTGGTTCAAATGCTTGATTGGAGATCTCAGACTATAATAAGATCAAGCTATCACATATTGTGAAAATCTCATCGCTTTATTCATAGCGAAGGATCAAATGTACCACGAGCAGACCAAGCATATTGATGGCAAATATCCATTCATCCATTTTAAAATGGGGATTGAGGCAAAGAAGGTCAGTATGGTAGATAATATAATTGAAATGTCTACCCATGCAGCTCCTGTGAGTAAGCTCAAATCTCATTCGAACTTGCCCATTGTCGACAACTGAAAGTAGCCCCACGAAGGGAAAGGCGACCATGGAATCTAGCAGTTTGTAATACTGTTTAAGGATTTAGTCAAAGGTAGATATTATTAATGTGATTTTAATCCCAATTGTTTGGTATTGGTCTAATTTCTAGTTGATTTTAAGATTCTTTCGGATTGACGGAATGCCAGTTCAATATGGATACTGTTAATGCGATTTTAATCCTAATTATTTCGAAATCATCTAGATTCTGATTGATGTAAAGATTCTTTTATTTTCTGATTGATCAGAGTATCCATTCAAAATTTGATTGATTTATGATATGAGAATCCTTACAGATAGTAATTAATCAGAGGATGCCAATGGATTTTGATTGTTCCCAACAGTGCATGTTTTTAGCATTGCATGAGATATGGAGATCTTACTGTTTCAGGAGATTCAGAAAACCTGTTGTATGGGGAGATTTGAGAATATGCTATTTTATTAAGATATGTCTGTATGAGTTATTATACACCCCTACATGTTTGAGATAACCATTTACACTATAGTTATTCCATCTATTGATAGAGATCCAATGCTCTACCGAGGATGTAGAGAGATAAACAATACTAAGTAAGAACGCCGTAAGTAGACTTTCTAAATCTTGTTTCATGGTTGCTTTGGTGCTTGTTTATCCGTGAGTTTGTTCTCCAGTCTCCATTTCTGCCATGCCCAACACATACGCATCAAAGAAGAAGACTTTTTATAGTGTAACATTAAAAAACAGAAAAAAAACAAAAAAAGAAGGAAGGGAGTGAGAAGGGAAGAACAATGCTCTTTACACTTGTATTCCTCTGAGATTATGCAATTACAATTATCCCTTTACATTTTTTCGAATCACTTATGACCCGTAACCTTGCGAAATTCACATTATTGACATTCATTTATTGCACTCATGCCCCTATTTTACCTTAAATGGACGGGAAACACTGTGAATTTTGTAAGAATACAACGGAACAAGAGTTATTGCAAAAAAATAGGAGCATAATTGTAGTCGTAGAATTCCAGAGGGAGGTGTAAACCCCCCTAAAAAACAAAAGAGTAATGGCAGAAAAGTCCTGAAGTATACACTCAATTTCAATATCGAACTTGAACTCCGATCTTTAAGATGACTCAATATGATCCTTGGCTACTGTGAAATTTAGTTAATTATATGTCTTTCTAACTTTAAATCACAATAGCCATGGATGATATTGAGACAAATCCAAAAAATCAGGCACCACATTTTTAACTTCTAATATATCATTAATATCGGATGTATAGTTTAGGGATATTTGTGCAGTTTACTCAAAACAAAAGGCATCGACGACCAGTAGTTAAATTAGAAGCGGAAGAATGCCCGCGAATGCAATCTCCCGACCTCAATTCCGGATAAGAGGAAAGAAGAAACCCATCAACACCCTCTGCTTCCAACAGCTCAACTCAACTCAACCCATACAGGGAGAGCATGAGCTCCCCATCTCCAATGGCGCGACTCCAAGTGACGGAGCCCGCACCTATCGCCCTCCTCCCCCCTCACCGCCGCATCGTCCGCCCCCGCCGCCTCGCCCCAGTGGCCTCCGCCTACACCCCCCGCCCCCCCGCCACCACCCGCCGCCAACTCCTCACCGGTGCTGCACTGCTTGCGCCGGTCGTGGGGATCCCGCGCGTCGCGGAGGCGGATGAGCCTCCTGCCTTGTCCGAGTGGGAGAGGGTCTACCTTCCCATTGACGCCGGCGTCGTTCTCCTCGATGTCGCATTCGTTCCGGACGATCCCAATCACGGTATGCGAGAAAGTTCGAATGATTAAAGACAGTTTCTTCGGTGGAAGTTCTGGTCTCTTTTCGTTATTTTACTGGGTATGTTTGAACTCCAACATCATTTGGCAACGCTAGATAAATAAGGAAGAGCTAATATATTTCCTTATGCGATAAAAGGAGGCGCCTTTCCTTCCTGCAATTTTTGGGTTCTGTTTCGTTAGTTGGTGTTTCGTCTTGTGCGTGCTTTGTTTTTGCGGAGCTATTGGTATGGCCATTTGCAAATGTCGGCAAAAGTGGTACATGGATGGCACCTGGTTGCAGGCTACCCTCCTAATAACACCTAGCTAAATTCAGATGACATATTATGTTAATAGTTAATAGACGTTTCACTTACCATGAATTAACAATGAAAATTAACAATGAAACTTGTTCAATTGAGAAACTTCAGGGAGACTACACCCAAGGAAGGCATGTTCAGATTGTTGGACATGTTCCCCTTCTTGTAAGAAATTAGTCCATATATATAGGATATTGATAGTCTTATTTGGAAAAGGAAAAATTAATCACTAATTAGAGGATGTGATCAATTACCTTTTAGGATTAGGAGTCGTATTTTCCTAATCCTATTGCAAGTATGAATTCATGTTTTCTTATTTGTTCATCTTCATAGAGTATAAATAAGGGGCATGGGATGTACTTCAAGATCATCCCAACACAAGCTCTCTTAGCACAAGAAAGAAATAAGAAAGAGAGAGAAGAAAGAAGGTTCGTGGTTGACGCAAAGTTTGGAGGGAGTAATCTTTGGAGTAGTTATTCTCCAGCATTCTTCCATACAGTTTGGTGATAGATTCATCGATTTGGTGATATTTCTCCTCTCTATTATTCTCCATTATTTGGTAATTTATAGCACCGTATAGAGGGTCGGTCTTTTGTAAGCCCCGCATAGGAGATTATTCTGATTATAGTGCTTGATTTTGGATTGAGATCAACCTTGTAGTTTTTTCCCTCACATTGAGGGTTTTCCACTTTAAAAATTCTCCATACATCCGTGGTTGATTTTCTGTGACTGAAATTTTCTTCCGTATTTGTTGTTGATATACCGTGTAGGATCTGCTTATCAACTTTGATAATTTTTCCGTGATTCGATTTATACGGGAAATCTGTTCCCAACAAGTAGTATTAAAGTAAGGTTCAATGGCGGATTACAAGATTGTATTTGGTTCAAGCATGATGATTAGTCTTCATGGAACTAATTACAATTTGTGTAAGAACAAGATGATGGATCTTTTATATGTGAAGGCTATGCACCTTCCGGTGTTCTACACGTAAAAGCCCGAAGCCAAAACCTATGAGGAATGAGAATTTGAACACGAGCATGTTTGTGGCTTCATAAGACAGTTTGTTGATGAGAATATCTACAATTATATCCAAGATGAAAGTCACGCTAGAAGCTTGTGGTTGAAGTTGGAAAATCTTTACGTCTCTTAGATGAGAAGTAACAAATTGTTCTTCTCAAGAGATTGGTGAACTTGAGGTTCAAAGAGGGTAGCTCTGTGCTAGATTTTCTGAATGAATTTCAAGAAATTACAAGTCAGTTGACGAGCATGAGAATAAAATTTGAAGATTAGATGTTCGGATTATAATTGCTTGCTACTTTACTAGATTTTTGGGAGACTTTCGAAGTCTCACTTACTAACTCAGCAGCTAATGGGGTTGTTTCTTTGGAGGCTGTCAAGTCTGGCATTCTCAATGAGGAGATGAGGAGAAAAATCCAAAGAAGCTCTTAACAATCAAAGGTTCTTGTCATAGAGAAGGATAAATATCAAGACTGATATAGACAGAGATATTAGCAGGAGCAAATCCAGATCCAAATATCAGAATATGGAGTACCACTATTGTAAAAAGAAAGGACTGATCATGAAGTATTGCTTTTATTTTAAGGGAGATAATAAGAATGGTGGTGACAAGAAAAAAAAGAACAAGTTGCTGCAGCTACACAACATGATCTCCTCATTGTCTATGACGGGGAGATGATGAATGTCGCAGACAGTGGTTCTGCTTTACATGTTACATCTTAGAAAGAGGTTTTCTCTTCATATACAACTGGTGATTTTAGGACATTGAAGATGGGGAATGGCTCTTTATCCCATATTGTTGGCATTGATAATATTGCAATGAATGCCAATAGAGCGGTATTGACGTCCAATGATGTGAGGCATGCACCAAACATGTACTTAAATCTCATTTTTGTAGGCAAGCTTGATGATGAAGGATACCTCATCACTTTTGATGACGGGCAATAGAAGCTTACCTGAGGATCCTTGGTTGTTGCTCGTGGCAAGAAGTATAGAAATAATCTTTACATCATGAATGCATCCATTTCCCATGATGTTGCACATGTGACTGGGGATGTAAAGTCCATTGAGTTATGGCACCGATGATTGGGACACATGAACGAGAAGATGATGCAGTGTTTGGTGAGGAAGAATAGGCTGGCAGATGTCAAGAAAGAGAAGTTGGAGAGATACACACACTGCTTGACTTGGAAGTAGACGAGAGTTTCCTCCAAGAACCATCCACCTTCTAGGAAGATGCAACCATTGGAGCTTGTTCGTACATATATTTGTGGTCCGTTGAAAGTAAGTTCTCTCGATGGTGCACTTTATTTTGTTACATTCATTGATGATTTCTCCAGGAAAGTTTGTGTCTACACCTTAAAAAGGAAGGATCAAGTTTTTTGTGTTTTAAAAAACTTTCGTGCGCTAGTGGAGCAACAATATGGGAAGAAACTTATGTGCATCCGCAGTGACAATGGTGGTGAGTATATTAGGTCATTTGATGAGTATTGTACATCTCATGATATCATACACCAGAAGACTTTACCCAAGATGCCGTACTTGAATGGCATAACAGAGAGAATGAACATGACCTTGATGGAGAGAGTCAGATGTCTCATTTCTGAAGCTAAGTTGCCTAACTCCTTTTGGTGTGAAGCACTTTATACCACTGTTCATGTTATTAATCTATCTCCACATGTACCTTTGGATGGTATGGAAATAATATCTCCTACAATCATTTGGGAGTATTTGAATATCATGTTTTTGTCCATGTCCCCAAGGATGAAAGGTCCAAGTTGGACGCAAAGACAAAGCGTGCATTTTCTTGAGATATGGTCAAGATGAATTTGATTACAGGTTGTATGATCCGGTTGAGAAGAAGCTAGTGAGGAGAAGAGATATGATCTTCTCTGAAGATCAAACCATTGAGGACCACCAGAAGGCTGCTAAAGACTATTCTTCAAGTAGCTATTAGCCAAATGATGTGGAAGCAATCCCTTTACAGAGATCTCCACATGTAGTGCCAGGTGATGCATATGAACGGATGTTAGATGCAAAAGTTGAGGAGGATGTACCACAGATCTCCGCTTCTGATGATGATACATATGACGATGGTGATGATGGTGGGAAGGATGATGAGAGCTCTTCTTCATCTGAGGCTCTCCCACTACAGAGACCCGTGAGAGAGAGAAGACCCTCCACCAGATATTCTGTATATGAGTACATTTTGTTGACAGACAATGACGATCTTGAATGCTATGAAGAAGCCTTGCAAGACGTAAACAAGGAGAAATGGGTAGAAGCTACGAAAGAGGAAATGGATTCCCTTCATGACAATCATACCTTTTGTCAAGTTGCCCAAAAGCAAGCAGACATTGAGAAACAAGTAGGTTTATAGAGTGAAATATGATGAATACTCTACAAACCCAATGTACAAAGGTAGGTTGGTTATAAAATGTTTTAAATTTTAATCAAAGCAAAGGAGTTGACTTTGAGGAGATCTTTTCTCCTGTAGTGAAGATGTCTTCTATCAGGATGGTTCTCAGCTTGGCAGCTAGTTTTGATCTAGAGGTTGAGCAAATGGATATGGAGACAACTTTCCTCCACGGTAGCATTTAGGAGGAAATCTACATGTTGCAACATGGGGGCTTTACAATTAAGGGTAAGCAAGATTATGTTTGCAAACTGAATAAGAGTATATATGGCTTGAAGCAAGCGCCTAGGTAATGGTACAAGAAGTTCGACTCGTTCATGGGTGAGCATGGTTACTCCAAGACCACTTCAGATCATTTTGTGTTCGTGAAGAAAATCTCAAGTGATGATTTCACCATTTTGTTACTTTATGTTGACGACATACTGATTGTAGGCAACAATGGAGAGAGAATTTCTGGCTTGAAGAAGGAGTTGAGAAAGTCCTTTGCTATGAAGGACTTTGGGCATGCAAGTCAGATACTGGGCATGAAGATCACTCGAGACATTTGAGAACGGAAACTTCAACTTTCACAAGAGAAGTACATTGAGAAGGTAATTCAAAGATTTAATATGAAGAATGCAAAGCCAGTTACACCCCTCTTAGATCGCATTTCAAGTTAAGTTTTAAAGATAACCCACAAAATAATGCAAGGAAGAAATATATGGAAAGAGTTCCCTATACATCAACCACAGGTAGTCTCATGTACGCCATGGTTTGTATGAGGCTAGATATTGCTCATGAAGTTGGAGTTGTTAGTAGGTTCATCTCAAATCTAGGAAAACAATATTGAGAAACAGTTAAATGGATCTTGAGATATCTTCGAGGTAGCAACACTTACTCTCTTTGCTTTGGACCAGAGAAGGCCGTTCTTCTTGGATACACAGATTCAAACATTTCAGGTGACATTGATGTGAGAAGATCCATATCAGGTTACATGATGTCCTTTGCAGGTGTTGCAGTTTCTTGGCAGCCTCATCTCTAGAAGTGGTTGCTTTATCTACTACAGAGGCCGAGTTCATTGCAGCTACAGAGGCATGCAAGGAGTTGTTGTAGATGAAGAAGTTCATGCAGGAATTTGATTTTCATCAGGACAAGTACGTGCTTTACTGTGACAGTCAGAGTGCTATTCACCTTGACAATAATTCTACATTCCATGCAAGATCGAAGCACATCGATGTCAGATATCATTGGATCCGTGATATGTTAGAATCGAAGCAACTTGTACTTGATATGATCCACACATGTGATAACGGTGCTGATATGATAACAAAGACTTTGCAGCTTGGAAAGTTCGAGAGATATTGTTCTGTCGCAGGTTTGGAGCAGTTCTAAGATCGTCGGTGAGGGGAGATTTGTTGGATAGGTTCCCTTCTTTACGGGAACCTAGTCCACATATATAGGATATTGATAGTCATATTTGGAAAAGGAAAACTCAATTATTAATTGGAGGATGAGATCAATTACTTTTTAGGATTAGGAGTCATTTTTCGTAATCTTATTGGAAGTAGGAATTCATATTTCCTTATTTGCTCATCTTCATGGAGTATAAATAAACGGCATAGGGTGCACTCCAAGATCATCCCAACACAAGCTCTTTTAGCACAAGAAATAAATAAGAAAGAGAGGGAGAAGAAAGAAGGTTCGTGGTTGCCGTAAAGTTTGGAGGGAGTAATCTTTGGAGCAGTTATTCTCCAACATTCTTCCATACAATTTGGTGACGGATTCATCGATTTGATGATATTTGTCCTCTCTATTATTCTCCATTGTTTGGTGATTTGTAGTACTGTATAGAGGGTTGGTCTTTTGTAAACCCCTCACGAGAGATTATTCTGATTATAACGCTTGGTTTTGAGTTGCGATCAATCCCGTGATTTTTTCCCTCACATTGAGGGTTTTCCACGTTAAAAATTCTCCGTGCATTTATGGTTGACTTTAATCATGATAAATATATGAGAATTGGAGAATCCTCTCCCTATGATGTGTATCGCAATGGTGGAGCACGGTAAACCTCCCGTCTTTATAGTTATTACATTTCCCTCATATTTCTATCCTTTAGTGTCGCTAGTGCAACCTCCAGCCAACTAGGATTTATTGTTGTTTTATTTGATGCCATTTGTTTTGTGGGAACGAGAACAATTTCTACCGTCGTGCAAATTGGAGATGGCCACGTATTGACTGTCGAGTCCTTATGCATCCCGTAATAGTCTAAGATAAAGGAGGAGCACGAGAGAAGGGGCATGCAGAGTACTCGTTCAAGAGTTTGGCACTTCGAAAAAAAGCAACCCAAAGGCCATCATCAGTCATGAAGGTTTATCAACTAGAACGCGAGCTGGTTATGCTAAAGGTGAACATCCCCACGCCCATACCCCCAAAAAACCCCTCACAAAGGATAAACATGAAGTTCAGATCAAGGATGAAGGATCCAACTTCTTATATTTTATATTTTTATTTTTACTTTCGATATTAGCTTCCACATTCTTATTCTCTAACATGGTATCAGAGCGGGTACGCTTCTCGAGGATTTTATGTTCGATATTTGTTTAAGATTCGATTATCAGAACATGTTCTGTTCTTGGTTGATTTATGAAGATTTGTTATGATTTTTTATGTCCAAGAACTGGTCGAATTTCTTCTCCTAGGGTTTTCGGAAACCCTAGTTGCTCTTGAAAAGTTTCTAGTTGTTCTTGAAGGATTTCGTGATTCCAAGCCGCAACAACGAGTGGAATCCATATTCCAGATGCTGTTTGGGTTTCTCGTGAAAACCTAGATATTTAGGCAGAACACGGGCAACAACCCTTGCCACGCAAGTTCACCACGCGATCCTCCAGCATCGCGTGCACCTTTTATGTGCACAGTCCAGATGACAGCGACTCGTGCTTCCTACTCCCCCTTGGGGATGCAAGCATCTCCAAAATTTTGACATGTTCCATGCGATTCCAGGCGGCCTCATGCAAGCCTCGCTCCAGATCCAACCGTCCTTCTCGAGTTCCAGGTGGTGCCACCCAACAGTCCTCGTCCCACAGCCACGGGCGCCGCCCTCCATCTTCAATCAAAGGCGGAGCCACCCTTCTCAAGACTTCAGGAGGCGATGACCCCCCTTCATCGCCTCCAGGCAGAGGCATCTCCTCACAGGTAGTGAGGACCCTTTTGTAACAGAGGCCATGGGAAGCAACCCCACATCTCCAGGCGATGACCCCCCCCCCCCCAATAGCCCTTCTCCCTCAACAAATCTTCCATGTGATGCAGACTCCCTCTAGGCGTCGATGTCGCTCCTCCTCCATCCTGTTCGAGGGGCGGCGATACCTTCTGCAGCAAGGGCCCCCATCGTGGGGTGTCGTTCTTTGAGGAAAAGGGTTTCGTGGGAACCCTAAATAAAAAGCTCCAAGTGGGCCATATGCTTTAAAAAATTATTTTTTCCTGCTGCTTTTGTAAGGACCCAAATGGGCCAAAAAAATTAAAAAAAGGGGAGGAGAGAGGTCATGCCCAATTGAGCTGAGAGTATCCAAAAAAAGTGGGCTGCAACGTCAATTCAAAAAAATTAAAGAAGAAGAAGAGAGAAGGCATACAGTTCTGTAAAGCCTATTTGGGCCAAATAATTTTTTTTAGAAAAGACGCGTACTAAAAAAGGAAAAGCCGAGAAAAAATTGAACGACTTATTTTTAAAAAAGGAAGAAGAGACGACTATTAAAAAGAAAGAAAGAAAGAGAAATAACCACAAGAAAAAAATCATTTGAGATTGTTTTATTCTCCCCGCATTTTCTTGTCTTCTCCCAACTTGGTCGATGTCCTTATTTTTCGACAAGTATGGGAGAAAGGGGGAGTATTGTGTATAATTATATGCCACATTGTCAGATTCTCTAGATTCCAAATTCAAGTGTCAGATTCCAGGCAAGATTTTTCAGACTCTATAGTTCTATTTTTGAATATGCGGATTGGTTCAGAGTCCAAGTTCGAGGCACTCCATATTTGAGTGACCCATTTTCTTCGAGTTCTCCAAAGAGAGACTCCTTTTCATACGCACATGTGTGCGATCATTTTGTGTGGTCCCCATCTTTTGTTTTTGGTCTCAGAGTTTTCATGTGATCCATAGGGACTGCAGAGTGATCCCATTCCCTATACCATAGGGACTCCAGAGTAGAGATCCCATTCTCTGAGCCAGTATGGGAGAACCCGGTTCTCCGACAAGGAGACTTTTCAGACTCCATTCTCTAGGTAGTCGACATTCAGCGTAAAATAGTCGGAGTCAAATTCCTACGTAGTATTTTTATCAAGGATGATGGATGACATGTGCTTGCTACTACTCAAAGATATAGAGACTAGATGGGAGAAACATTTCCATAAGTTTTTCACTGGGGAAGGGACGAAAAAGTTAGTTTAGGAGATCTTGCTGGTAGTGAATGTTACTGAAATGTGCAAGCTATAGACAAATACAAAGGAAGGAAGTACAAGAGGATTTAAAGAACAGGGTTATGAAACTTGGAAAATAAGTAGGACTTGATGACATTCCTATAGATTTTTGGAGAGTTCTAGGTGAACAGGGTTTGACTTGGCTCACAAATTTATTCAATGTTATTTGACGAAGCAAGAAAATGGCTAAAGAATGGAGGAGAAGTATTGTGGCGTCTCTTTATAAGAATAAGCGATACATTCAAAATTATCCGAATTATAGAGGTATTAAACTGACGAGTCATACTAGGGAACTTCGAGAACGTATGATTGAAAGAAGGTTGAGGCAAGTTTCCTAAGTAACTGAAAACCAATTCGGATTCATGTCAGGTCGCTCAACTATTGAAACTATCCACTTATTGAGAAGAACAATGAAGATTTATAGAGCTAAAAAGAACCTCCATATGATTTTAAAAAGATATGTATGATGGGACTTCATCTTGTTTAGGACCCAAAGACTGACTATTTAACATCAACATCGATTTGCATTAAGGTTCAACTTTGAGTCTATTCCTTTTTATTTTGATTATAGACGAGTTGACTAGTCACATTCAGGATGAGATTCCTTGGTGTATGTTGTTCGCTGATGATATTGTGTTGATTGATGAGACAATGATGGAGTAAATGAGAAGCTGGAGATTTGGAGACATACCTTAGAGACTAAATGATTTCTTATAAGTAAGTCTAGGACTGAATATATGTAATGCACATTTGATGGAAACAACGACGAATGACACGAGGTAAAGGTTGGAGACGATAACATTCAGAAGAAAGATTCTTTTAGATACATGGGCTCTATTTTGCAACAATATGGGGAAATTGATGGAAATGTTACTCATACAATAAATGCAGATTGGCTATAGTGAGAGGAGCCTCTACTATGATTTGTGATAAGAAAATCTCTTTGAAACAACAACAACCAAGCCTTTTCCCACAATTAAGTAGGGTCGGCTACATGGATTCTTTGCCTCCATTCAAATCTATCTTGGGTCAATCTCGGGCTTATATCCAAAAAACTAAGATTCCTTCGTATAGTCTCCTTCCAACACTTAGGCCATCTTTGCCCTCTCTTAGTCGGCTTAACATTCCAAAACTCGCATCTCCTAACGGGTGTATCATCTGACCTTCTTTGCAAATGACCAAACCATCTTAAGCGGTTTTCTCGCATCTTATCCTCAATTGGAGCTACACCAACTTTCTTTCTGATTGATTCATTCTGAATATGATCTTTATGTATGTGTTCACACTTCCACCTTAGCATTTTCATTTCTGCTACAACTATTCTCTGCACATGTCTATGGTTCACATGCCAAGGAAAATCTCTTTGAAGTCTGAAGGAAAATATTACAAAGCATCCGTGAGACTTGCTATGCTTTATGGATTAGAATATTGGCATGCGAACCATAGACATATGCATAAAATGACTGTAACAGAAATAAAAGTGCTAAGGCGGATGTGTGGTCATATACGAAAAAATCAGATTTGGAATGATGCGATTAGAAGGAAAGCTGGTTCCAATAGATGATAAGATGAGAGAAAACCGCTTAAGGTGGTTTGGTCATTGTAAAGGAGGTCGGTTGATGCATTGGTTAGAAGATGCGAGATTTGGGATGTTGATCTTCTTAAGAGAGGCTGAGGAAAGCCCAAGAAGTGTTGGAATGAAACTATCCATTGTGATTTTTGTTATTTGAATTTAAGCCCGAGAATGACCCAAAACATATATGAATGGATGTAAAAAATCTATATAACCGACCCTACTTAATTGTGGGAATAGGTTTTGTTGTTGCTGCAATAAGTAACTGTAATATGCAGATTTCTTATCTTAGTTCATATTGGTTCTTTATTATCGGATCAGCCATACTTTTCGAAAACACCTAATGTTCATTATTCTTTTCTTGTTGTCCAAGTAAATGCAAATTAAAGAAACATTAGTGACTTTGTCTTAATTTAAAAAAAAATTAACCTTACATAAAATTTTAAATTACATATTTGTTATGAATACAGGTTTTCTTTTGGGCACGAGACAAACTATTCTGGAAACCAAAGATGGTGGGATCAACTGGGCACAACGATCCATAGCCTCTGCAGAAGATGAAGACTTTAATTACAGATTTAACTCCATAAGCTTCAAAGGGAAGGAGGGATGGATTGTCGGAAAGCCTGCAATCCTTCTCTACACTGCAGATGCTGGAGAAAGCTGGGAGAGAATACCCTTAAGTGCTCAGCTCCCTGGAGACATGGTAATGATGGAAAACTAGGTTATCCTATGCGTTAAATTATCCATATTATTCTCATAATTACGAAAGATTATCCCTGCACATTACTATTATCATGCTGACGGGGAATGATCCTCTGGAGCTTCTTAATGTAATCCCTATTATTAATGCAACATATTTCAAAATTTAGTAACAGATTTCTAAGGCATTACCCTGGAGTCATCCAATACCTTACTAGACCCCAAATGGAACATTGTTTACTGACTCGGCACTATTTAACTGCTTTATTTCCATAACATGATTATCTAGACTGACTGCAAAATGGCCCATGTTCGTTAATTATCTGCAGGTTTACATTAAAGCAACCGGTGATAAGAGCGCAGAAATGGTAACCGATGAAGGAGCTATTTATATCACATCCAACAGAGGGTATAACTGGAAGGCAGCAGTCCAAGAAACTGTCTCAGCAACTTTAAATCGGTAAGATTCTAGGGTTTCATAAAAGGCCAAAGGATGATTACTATTCTCTAGTGTCCAATCAAAATTTCTTAAATAAAGAGGAGACTGTAGTACAACGACAATTATACACCCTCTCTCAAGACCGCCAATAATAACACTAATTTAAACACATTCTGTTGCCCCCCTAAAGATCACCTCATTTTTTTGCATCAAAATGATTAAAATCACTACAAAAGACCATACTCTTTTCATGTCTAATGTAGACAACCTTGTTGCCTTCTCTTCTTCTGTTATTAAAGCTATGGCAAAAGAAGCAATATTGAGTATTCTCCACATTTCCTTTGCAACGGGGCATTGGGAAAAATTACCGATATCCTCATTCCCATTGTTGCAGAGACGGCATTCATTTTCAGCATAACTTTCCCAATGTTCATATGAACCTTAATAACTAAGTGCTTTCTCCTGAAGAGCCACAAATGATCTTTACCTTAAGAGCGCTTTGACCTTCTTCAACAGCTAGTTGCATATAATGTTTATCTGTGGATTGGAGATGTGTGAGTCACGTGACCTGGGTGAGCATTGGTGCATATGCCCAAATGGGGATCTATGGTGGGTTTCTCTACCGGTAGGCTGATTTGTTTCACTAGAAAGATGTGTAGATGTGATGTTAAAAGTTATGTGGGTAATTCCTAAGTTGTGGAGGTGCTAAGCTTTGAACAAGAGGAATGCGGCATGTCAGCCCCCATGATCGGAGAAACCTCCGTTGTGAGATCTCTATAGCCCTTCCTGATTGAATATGTACCACTAGTCCACAACCAATGATCTCTATCCGAAGTTGGACATCCAAGACCCTGAAGCTCCCCAAGAAGTGATAAAAAATCTTGTATGCATTGATCGGAGAAACTGAAAACAAAATCCGGGGACCAATGTCCACCATCCCATGTGGCAGATACAAATATATCCTTCTTTAGGGAACTTCTCTGCGAAAATCCCATACCTAGACCAATCATCTTTCCAAAATCGGAATGACTCACATTCCAAAATCGGAACGACTCACAATCCCCCAAATGTGGCTTCAACAAGTGTCAGATTTGGTAAGATTGAACAGAATCCCTGCCAAAGACAAGATGGGAGCATGGCCTCAAATTTCAGTGAAATTCGGTCGAATTTCTGTCAGTGTTCACTAAATCGGTTGTACGGGCCGCATATGCGGCCGCATATGCCCGTGCGGTGTGCAGACCGCACCGATTACCTGAATCAGTGCATTATGCGCCATCCCCGCATATGATGCTCGCATATGCCCCGCATATCCCGCATATGCCTCGCATATTGCTTCAGCAGCTCCAACTTTTCAATCTTCTCATTGAGGTCCTTAATTCTGTAACTCTGCCTCTTCATTCAATTGTTAGAATATGACATACATTTCTATACAATTGCAATGCATTATACCATTATGTATATGCAATGTTTTATGCTCTTCTCATGTATTATTTTCACGAGTATATGCAATGTATCGTCGAATATTTTTTATATATGCCGATTGAGGTTTTGCTCATGCAGTGCATGTACGTGTATTGAAGTTTTCTTATTACGAATCATATAACGTAAAGTTTTTATGGTAAATGTTTTCTTGTGATGAGGCAATTAAAAGTATATATGCACACCCTTCTAACATGATCCGTTTTTCTTAGATCTTCTTTAACTCCACTTAGATACATAACTTCAGTGGTAACGTTATTCATAGATATTTTTTTATTTTTAAATTAAAATTAGAAAACCTCTTAGAACTGCATATGCCCCGCATATGCCCCGCATACCGCTTAATCAGTATTCAGTGACCAGTTCGAACGCATACGCATACCGCTTTCCTGAACCTTGATTTCTGTCGAATATCGATATCCAGTCGAAATCGAAATTCGACCGAAATATGGGGGTCCTAGTACAAAAATGACCGAAATTATCGAAATTCCGATCGAAGTTCCACCGAAATTCTGTTTTGGTTGATACCAAAATGGAGACCGAAACTGACATTTAGGGCCTTGGATGGGAGGCGTGTCTATTTAATATCAATCTCCAAATTTATGCCAACCTTCCAAATAGACCTTAATTTGCAAAGGAAATCTTCCCCCTTTCCCCATATTCACACCACACATTAGCCAACACAACAATATTAAGCTTTTTAAGCATCTTAGTCCCATGACCACCATACGATTTAGGCAAAGAGACCATGTTCTAATCCGTCAAACATGTCTTACGACAGTTATACACGGCTTGGATCAAAAGAAACATCTCGCATGCTGAATATTGGAAGACCGCCACCATGAACTTGATGAGCACTAATCTACTACCTTTGGATAGGCTAGACGATTGCTAATATGCTGGCTTTCTTCCCGATTTCTCAATCAGAGGACACCATTGTGATAAACTAAGTATGTCAGCAATGAGCAGAAGGCCCATATGGATAAGGAGTCCGCCTTGAGGGAATCTCAGGACTGAACAATAATATGCTATCTCCTTCCTGGAGAGTCCAGAAAGGATGAAGGTAGATTTGCTACGATTGATCTTAAGGCCATAAAGATCGCCCATATACATCCGTTATCATAGACATCTCATGGGCCTCTTGCACCTCGGATGAAGAAGATTTCATCATTTACATATGACAAGAGGGGGATTGGAATATCACCACACGTGAAGAAACACTGAAACCACCAAGCATAGTACGTCGAGCCATCACAACCTAAGTGTCAGCCATAACAACAAAGATCAGAGGCTTGCGGAGTTCTTGGCGTTGCAGTCGGAGTTGACCTAGATCGCGGGGTCGATGTCAGGTAGGGATCGCTGATGAACGGCAAATTCGCCTCTTTAATAATGTGAAAATAGTCATAGTATAGGAGGCGAATTTGGTTCAGCAAAAACCACGAACTTTGAATATCGTGGAATATTTTAACTTGGCAAGTCTACCAAGGTCGAACACAGGGACACGGCTACTTAATATGTTTATCGAATTTCGATTCATGATGGCTCAATGTGAATTAATTTCAGTTTCAGGTCCTCATGCAAATTATGCAATTTAAAATGCAATACTAAGATGCATGCATTTTTTAATTGGTTT
This sequence comes from Ottelia alismoides, assembly GCA_037367405.1. Taxonomy (NCBI): domain Eukaryota; kingdom Viridiplantae; phylum Streptophyta; class Magnoliopsida; order Alismatales; family Hydrocharitaceae; genus Ottelia; species Ottelia alismoides. The sequence goes on from JAZKJV010000391.1 coordinate 790,663, forward strand.
TTATGCAAGTGAAAGTGATGCAAGAATAAATGTGCAAGGTTACACGTATGCTAAATACAAGGTTACAACTATACCCTAAAAATTATGAGCAACATGATAGAAATGTGAATCAGTGTCAATTTAATCGCAACAATAAAAAGTGGTCATCAAATCAAAGCAAGACAAGGAGATTAGGGTCCCATTTTTCACATAAATATTCACTTTAATTAAAATAGGGGCAAATGAGACAATTAAATATGCTAAGATGTAGAAGACAAAATAAGGATCGAAACGACACTAAAATTATGCAATTTGGACCTACGATGCTCAAGTTATGCGAAAAACAATGCAGGGGCATAATTGTAATAAAAATGCAAGAAAAATAAATGATAATTATTGCATTTAGATCCCTGAAGGGACCTAATTGCAAATAAAGAAAACCGCCTGGGCCCATATATAATTTCTCCATTGCGCGCAGGGACCGTTTTGTAATTTCCAAAAATATGAAGGGCCTCCCTGTAAAATACCCCAGGCGCGCACATGAGGCACGCGCCTGGAGGACCAAAATGCAAATAGCAGTTTTTCCAGGGTCATTCATGCAAATTACCCAGGCCCTCACGTGCTAGGTACGTGAGGCGCTTAGGCTCGGGAGGCGTGGCTGCCTCGGGCCACATGGCAGCAACTGGGGGGCTCGGGTTGAGGTTCGGTCCGCCCGAGCCTGTAGGCATGGAGGCTAGGCTCGGGTGCCACGCGTCTTCATCACGACCGTCCCAGTGTTGTAAAAGTCGCCCGACTGGCCCGATTAGTAGGTCCGACTAGTCTAGTCAGTGGGGTGGCCGACCGAGTACCGACTAATTCCGACTAGGTACACTAATCGACCAATTTTCGCTCGGAGATACCGTATTTTTTTAATGTTTTACTTTTTTTATAAGCAAACTTAGTATAATATGCCTAATGTTTTATTTAAATTCAATATTTTCTTTTATTTTATTATGGTAGTATATAAATGTACAAAATCTATGTAAATATATGTATAAAAATGAGTTATATATTTAAAATAATTATAAAATTCAAAGTCGATTAAAGTCCGACTAAATCCGATTAGTCGCCCGACTGCCGATTAATCCTTAGTCAGTGACCCAACCGACCGAGTTCTGACTACCGACTTTTGCAACCTTGGGCCGTCCGATCCAGATGATCGGACGACAACTGTAGTGTTGTCCTCCTCCGCAGGTCCCCGGAGAAGGCGGGGCTCCGGCGACCTGCCTTCAGCTCCGCCCCGCCTCGCGAGGCCCTCAGTTGGTCGTGGAAGCTTTCTGGAGGTCCGGCGAAGGTCCTGGAGCAGTGATAAGGCTCCATGGTGGATCAGAAGAGTCGCTCGATGAAGCCTCGTCGGAGGTGAGGAGAGCTTGAAGGTGCTCCGACATGAAGTCCGGCCATTGAAGATTCCTGTGAATGTTAATATAGCCGAAGCGTGGAGCGTAAGAGTGCGAAGGTTTTGTGAGTGAGTGGCGACCGTGGAGGCGTCGAGAGCGATGGCCAGAGGCTTCTTCACCGACGGAGCGGGAGAAGAAGGGGATCGGAGCGGGGGAGGATCTGGAGAAGGGAGAGGGGGTCCGCGAGGGTGACTGGTGGTAGGCGAAGCTCGGAGGGTGGGTCAATGAGGGTGGCAACGAGTAATGGAGTCGGGGAAATTCGGAGAAAATAGAAAAAAATATCACCTTGCCGGAGCAAGGTGCTGGGCGGAGCAGGTGGCCTGAGATTAAGCTCCACTGGAGCTCTGGGTCGTCGCCCTGGCCTGCCCGACCTTGGCAGGGAGCTCAATCGGTGCATGGAGGCACCGCTACGCGACGGAGGCGCCGCGGTCGACACCGGACCAACCCCATTCTCGCCTCGACGTTCCGCCCCTCCGCTGTCACCGGAGGGGCGGAGGAAGCTAGGAGAAGGCCCAAAATGGTGGACGAGGGTTTACGGAGGCGGAGATCGGGTTTTATAGGAGGAGTTGGTCGGGCGTTACAGTGGTGGTCGGAGGTTTTTGAGCGGGGATTTTAATGGAGTGGAAGTGATGGCGGGGCTTGATGGTGGTTACGCGAGGGAGGCGGAAGATCGGGGAAGGCGTTGGTGGCGTTACGACGAGGAGGGAGGGTCAAGGACGCCTTCCAAAAATGGAAGGGGGTGATGGGCTCGCGAGATGAAACGGCCGGGGGGAGGGGGGTTACGGAGGAGGAAGATGATGGCGAGCCGTTGGATCTTGCGATCCAACAGCCAGGATACGAGTGCGGGCGGAGGCCAAGATCAGATCCAAGGATCTGATCGAAAGGTGAGGAAGGGGCGCTAAAGAGCGGTTATGATGGAGAGTTGGAGAAGATCGTACGGTGGAGATTGGAGGGGTGACGTGGAAAGAGAGAGGCGTAGGATGGACGCGTGATCGTGTGGCTGAGGTGAAGGGGAGACGTGGCGCAAGGGAAGCCGTGGGATGGGGAGTGGATCGGGTGGCTAGGATTAGGGTGGATAGGAATGGTGGGGATCTGATCTGTGATCAGATCCAAGGGCTGGAAGCGAATGATGGATGAACGGTTCAGATGAAGGCGGAAATGGAGTGATCCAACGGCCCAGGGAAGAGCGCCGGGTGGCGAGAGGGGAGACGGGCCACGTGGGCGCTCCAGAGAGCGCCACGTGGCCCAATGAGAAAAATTCAAATAAAAATACAAAGAAAAATATAAAAGAAATAGTTAGAGGCCGAATTAGGAAAAAGTCAAAACATGAAAGTTGCTCGTCTCGACGAGATCTACAACTTTCATGTTGGTCAAAAAGCCAAAAGAGGCCATTTGTACAAAAGGTATTTTGGGGGTATTTTTTAGGGGGATAAAAACACCAAGTTTGTGGTTTTGAGATGTTTTTGTATTTTTTAGTGTTTTTAATGGTCAGTGATTTATAGACAATTATCCTACCTAATTTTTAGGGGTTTTTGAGGATAAAATAATTACAAGAAAAATAGAGGAAATTAAATACAATAAATTAATGGTAATTTATACACAATATACTACAGGATAAAAACAAGGAATTAGAGGGTATTTTTATTGGATTGATTAAGTAGGGGTTTTAATCAGTGGCTTTTAGCATGATGAATACGAGATTCATCAACCGCCTGGTGTGGGGTAATTGGAATTTCTCGGTGAAGAAGTCCTACTGGTTCTTGGTGGAGGATGGCGTGGAGGTGGAGGAAGAGGTTGCCATTGATACGTGGTTGATCTGGGAGAAGCAAAATTCCTATCCGTATCAAGATTTTTCTTTGGCTTGTTTGGTTGGATTGGATCCTCACACAGGTGCAGCGTGGGCATCTGTTGGGGGCGGTTGTCAGTACCTGTGTCGTATGTGGGTTGGCGACAGAAGATATGGATCATCTGTTCTTTACGTGTCATTCATCGGTTCAGGTGTGGAGCAGGGTTGAAATCACGTGGATTGGGGGTGCAGGACTGCTCCGATTTCTGGAGGGTCTTCAGATCCGTTTGTGGCAACAATCACAAGGACAGTGCTTGCCCTTTCGCGCTCATGTGGACGATCTGGTATGGCAGGAATGATGCTATTTTTGGGGAGCATGAGTTTTATACAAGGAATGCAATCAAACAATGACATGGCGTTGTATGCCTCTTGGAACATGCAACTCGATGTAACCTTCTTAGTAGAATATAATTTTCTGTGTTGGGTCCCCAGATTAGAATGCCACCCCTTTCCCGTTCAAAAAACATAAAGGGGAAACTTCGTGAACCCATTTCTACGGGTGAAGAAACCACCTCATGAATTGCCATTAACCAGGATAGGGAAAGATATTGTCGTGATGTATTGCTTCATTTAAGTATTCTAAGTACTCGAAAAACTCATTTTCTTAAGGACGCTCCTAATGAAGTTCCAGTCAACACTATTGTACATCTTACAGAAATCAATTTCCCACATGATGCCCCTCTGCCTGCCTTCACTTCAAATCATTCACCATCTTCGAGGCCACGATCAAGCTATTCTCTATAAAGCTTTTCAGAATGAAAGCTGACTATTTAGGGGATATAATCTCACTAAGGACCTTTTTAAGCCATCTTGCGAGCACCCTTTCCAGAATTAGGTAGAGCTCATTAGAGAGTGCAATGGGTCTAAAGTCCTCTACACATTACACCTTGCTTCCCTTATGGAAGAAGGAAACTCAAGGCCTTATTGATCAGCTCCAATATCCTATTTCCCTGTTGAAATTCGCGGAAGACATCCATGATATCCTCCTTCAAAACACTCTAGAAGCTCCTATAGAACATGATCGAGAAACCCTCACAGCCCATGTGAACCGTTTACATTTAGCACCATAATCGCATCGTGTACTTTTTTGTTGATTGGAGTCTCTAGTAGGCTTTTCATCGTGTGCCTCAAAAATCCTCTTGTCCTCCCTCCACTTCCATCTTCATCTACCCTCATGGCCTTTCCTTCTCAAGTCTCAAAAATAATTAGCTAAAACAGGTCCAACTTCGTGAACCCCATAATAATATTCTCCCCACACGGAGTAAGTGTATTAAATTCCGCTCCCTTCTTGCACTAGCCATGCAATGGAAGAACTTGGTGTTTCCCTCGAGCCATCTCTGTCTCGATCTTCGCCTTCATTCCAACTCTGTCATCCTATCACCCTCAAAGGTGATGGACCGCTGTACTCATCGAGGCTCTAACTTTCTTGACACCAGCTCAGGACTGTCCTCAATTCGGTCCAACCCATCTATTTCCTTTTGGGTGGTCCTTTGTTTCCTAGACTCACAACCGTTGCGCATGTACTCCAACAATTTCTTTTGAAGAGCCACGAGTTTTAGATGAAATATTTTTGCTGCAAATTTCGAGCATTACAACTGCGCCAAAAGTCTTCTGACAGCTTCCGTCATGGAAATAAATGCCGCTTCAAGTAGTCATGACTTTTTGAATCTGAATTGTTGGGGATGATGGTGCCCTATAGTGCCAAAATCCCACAGAAGCAGAGTACAACGTGAGTAAGATCTAGACATCGGGCTCAAAAACTGAAGAGGGAAACATTGCGACCACTCCAAAGGCATAAGAAAACGATCCAAACGGGACCGTGAGGTTATATTCCTATAGTAAATCTATAATTATGTACATCAAGAGCATCCAAAGTATGTCCTCCTCCAGAGCAGCAAATTCCCATGAATCATTGTTAAGACCACCCTTCGCTCTAGGATGGTCGTCTGACAAAAGAGTGATGTTAAAACCCCCCAGTCAACCAGGGGTGGCTTGAACGGGCAAACGAACTTGTCTTAAATCAACCCATAACTAATGTTTGGGGGCCGCATATGCAAAGCCATAAATGTTAGAGCACAAGCACTTAGTTTGATCAACTGAACTTTTGAGAAAAACAATCAACACCCTCTTACCCTTGCTCTTTTCAATCAACTCATAATTATCTCCATTCCAATCGGTCATTGGACCTCACGATGCACCCTTCGAGAATTTGAGTCCATAGCACAGTACGGCATAATCCTCGGGCAATGCAACGAGTTCGATAGTCGCTCAGTCCGACTTCTAATCTTCATCTCCTTGAACAAAAATATGTCCAGTTGCCAATCTGAAATCAAGTTGGATACTCCCCTTTTCTCTGCCTTGCATGCACACTCCAAGTAAAAGCTCTCATTGAGGAACCAGGACCTGCCCCATATTTTTGTGATATCAAAAACCCAATTGACGCAGCGTGGGATCCAAATATAGGGCCAAATATTTATCTATTGTTAATTGTCAATTTTATTTACGTTTTTAAGTTGTCGTAATTGTCTAATTAAATAATTGGGATCGCCTGTGATCTCAACGTTTATTCGTAGATTTAATTTTGGGTCAATTAATTAGGTAGAGTCTAATTAGGGTAATTAGAGGTCAATTTGAATTTTAAATTTGTTAGAGTCAAATTAGGATAAGTTTGTTGTCCAATTTAAATTAATTTCTATTTTTGTAACCCCATCTCTCCTATATAAAGAGATGGTAGTCCAATGTTTTTAAGGCAGTGAAGTATTAATTAAAATTGAGATTTTTATCTCCCTCTTTCCTCTCCCTTTTCTCTCCACGCGATATCCGCGGTTCTCCTCCTTCAACCTCTCGTATTCCCGACGAGTCTCTTCTCTCTTCCCCTCGCGGTCTACGCTTTTCTTCTTGTTCAACCTCGCGCTACAGGCGTGATCTTCGTCTCAACCCCTCTAATTTCTTCTACCAAATATTTTCCATCGTTCAAATTATTTCCCGCGCGACGCCAAAAAGTCGTTTGCATCATTTGGTATCAGAGCATGGATATTGAATCGTTCCTACGATTCAACGATCCCGTTGCATATTGATGTTTGAAGCTTGGTCTCAACCGCATATCTCATGGCCCGCAGTCTCGTTCGCGTCAACTAAAGTTCAAAAAGTGTCTTATGGCATCCCTGAAGGTTCAAGCATGGCTGGACGCGCTAACCGACGAAGATCTCGCCGTCAACGACGAAAAGCTCGCTGTCAACGAAGAATCCGCTGCTGTCCCAGCCGTTTTAGAAAAAAAAACAAAGAAACGACTTCTGTCCAGGCCATTTCGGGAGAAAAAAAGGGCAATCCGAGCGCTGTTGAGGTATGTTCAGACTCACAAAATTCCCCGTACAACCCCTCCAGCCTACAGCTCTTCCTCGACACCCCCACCAGCCGCGTCTCGGCCTCCCCGCGCACCGCCGCTCCCCCATCCCTCCCGCCCGCCTCCCCACCATCTTCCTCTCGCCACCCTTCCCCACCGGTTCCCACCCACCGGCACCACTGCCTTTCCCCACCACCCCCTCGCAGCGCCTCCTCGGTTCGACTCGCCCTGCCGCCTGTCCCCTCCCCGGCGCCTTCTCCCCTCCCCACGACCCCTGCTCCTTCCCAGCAACCCCCTCTCCACGCCGCGCCTTCCCCTCATCCACCACCTGCACCTTTCCGGTGCCCCCTGCGACACCCCCACCGCCGTCGCCTTCCCAGTCCCGCACCCCTCGCCTCCCCTTCCCGCTCGCCGCCTCTTCCCCAACTTCTTCTCGCCGCCCCGCGACTCTCTCCCTTTCCCCACGCGTTCCCCGCCTCTCCTGCGCCTACCCCCGCTGCCACCCTCCCTCTCGCCCACACCGCACACCTCCCTCTCTTACCGCCACTTCCCCTTCTCCCCACCGCACGCCTGCCGCCTAGCCACCCCCGCATCCCGCCAGTGCCTCCTCCTCTCCAGCGCCAGTCACCTCGCTGCCGCCCCCCGCACCACCGCATCGTCCTCGTCCTCTTCCATCCCGCGCCCCGCCGGCTTTTGTGGAGGAAGACAGGAACCCTAGCACGGGCTTTTCATATGGGGAGAACCAAACTGCCGAGATTTAGGGCTGAAAAATCAATTGGGGAAAATTGCAATAAAATAACCCCTAAACCTCCTATATGTAGACAAGCCAAAGGGAATAGGAATGAAAAGGTGCGAAAATTGCGCCCAAGCCCCTGGCGGCGCAAATATTTAAAAAAAGGACTGTAAAGCAGAAATATGGGGATCCTCCTTATCCAAATAGGAATAGGACCTTGGGTTTTCCCTATTTAAGGACCCCATGGCCAAGGCCTTAAATGTCGGTTTCGGTCACCATTTCGGTACCGACCAAAACAGAATTTCGATGGAATTTCGGTGGAATTTCGACCAAAATTTCGGTCATTTCGGTCATTTTTTGTACTAGGACCCCCATATTTCGGTCATTTCGGTCATTTCGGTCGAATTTCGATTTCGACTGGATATCGATATTCGACAGAAATTCGATTGAATTTCGCTGAAATTTGAGGCCATGCCCATGGCTTCATTCCTTGGACACATCTCCTCTTCTCCTCTCATTGTGTTATTACTTCGCTATGGATGCTCCGAAGGCCATATTTTTCATGCCCCATCAATTCTTCGGCCACCACAAGGAAGAAACCACAATCAAGAAGACGCCGCCGTTCGCGCCGCACATGTTCTTCGACCACGACGACCGCGGCATCTACGCCCGCGTATGGACTCCGCCGTTCGCTCCACACTTATTCTTCCAGACAATGACTGAGCACGCCGGATCAACCTCCAGGCCTGCAGATTCAGCAATTCGTCGGGAGACGAATTTTTAAAGCGGAGGAGAGTTGATGCAGCGTGGGATCCAAATATAGGGTCAAATATTTATCTATTGTTAATTGTCAATTTTATTTACGTTTTTAAGTTGTCGTAATTGTCTATTTAAATAATTGGGATCGCCTGTGATCTCAACGTTTATTCGTAGATTTAATTTTGTGTCAATTAATTAGGTAGAGTCTAATTAGGGTAATTAGAGGTTAATTTGAATTTTAAATTTGTTAGAGTCAAATTAGGATAAGTTTGTTGTCCAATTTAAATTAATTTCTATTTTTGTAACCCCATCTCTCCTATATAAAGAGATGGTAGTCCAATGTTTTTAAGGCAGTGAAGTATTAATTAAAATCGAGATTTTTATCTCCCTCTTTCCTCTCCCTTTCCTCTCCACGCGATCTCCGCGGTTCTCCTCCTTCAACCTCTCGTATTCCCGACGAGTTCTTCTTCTCAACCTCTCCTTTTCTCCACCGATATTCCACCGTCCAAATATTTTATTATCAACGTCGACGCCGATTTGCCGTTTGCCGATTTGCCGTCTGCATCACCAATCATCATTTCCAAGAGATTTCACGATCTTCTGTCATTATCTGTTGCACCTTAAAGCTCTGAGAATGGCGCTGTCGCAAAAGCTTCCTCTTTCTGAGATAGAGGATTGGTGCATACCTTCCCCTTAATTATGTACTGTAATTTTTTTCACTAAACTTGAAGTGGAGCGTGACTCCTTGTTTTGTATTTCGGACATGAGCAATTTTCATCTATTCGGTCCTCGGGATGAGGGCTCGAAGCAGATCTGTTGGGCCTCAATTGTCATTGAAGGGGTAATCGAAATATTAAAGGACCCATTTAAAATGCAACTAGTGGGAGACAAGTCTAAAAACAAGATTCTCGGATCCGGATCTACCGCTTCTACAAATAGCATTGATCGACCCATACTCGATCCACTATCAAAACAACTTTGCTTGGATCTTGCAGCGATTCGCCTCAAACATGACTTGTGCCAGGATCTCTACCCCCTTCTCGAATTCCAGATCTTGAAGGTTTCTCTAAACCCCAGTCCTTCGGCAGAGTAGGATCCAACATAGCCTCCAAGAAAGATTTCGCCTATTGGGGATTTATTCATAAGATTTTCATGGGAATAAATCCTCTATTGTCTTTCACCAGATTCCGAGTCGGATGGAGAAATGGTCCCAATATTTATCGAGGAATAATCATATGCATATGCAACTGCGGCCTTGATGCCCGTGCCACCCTTTATCCTTGGCGGAAGCACACTCGACGCTTCAGCTTCTACATCCACCAGAGGCTCTCCGACGAACCCATTATTGAACGATGAAGTCGGCACATCAAAATTCTTCGATAGGCACTTGGAGATGCGAGAACGTAAGATGATTAACTAACCCTAAACTCCACTGTTGATAGAACTTGGAATTTGTAGCTGATGACCTCAAAACAACCGAGGTTGGCCTTTCGCAAGCAAGGCCCTAAATGTTGGTTTCGGTCACTATTTTAGTGACTGATGGAAATGGAATTTCGGTCAAATTTCAACAGAAATTTCGGTCATTTTTTGTACTAAGGCCCCCATATTTCGGGCATTTCCGCTATTTCAGTCGAATTTCGATTTCGATTGGATATCGACATTCGACAGAAATTCGACTGAATTTCGCTGAAAATTGAGACCATGTTCGCAAGGCCATTAGAGATAATGTCTTGAGCTTCACTGATTCCATATCCTCACAATTTATCATGAAACTTTGACAGGTGAGAGTAAGCTCCTCAACATAGAGGGTCCTATTGTTAGGACGATTAATTAATTTGTCATGAATCAATGGCCTTCGCAATCACACCTTTGCAAGCGGTGGCTCGCTATGATTTAATAATGTGGTGATCTCCCTGGATGAGAGCCTTCTAACATAAATTAGATCGTTGCCCAATGAATTGCTCCCAAGTACCTATCCAATCATCGAAATTGCATTCCAAATAAAAACTTTTGCATCCGTAGCTTCTCCTACCATAACAAACCTCAGAATATCCTTTCTCTCAAATACATCTCCATTACGGGGATGCCAAATTCTTGTGCCTTGATGCAGCGTAGGACCCAAGTATAGGGCCGAATTTTTAATTAATTTTAGTGGTCAATTTTATTTACGTTTATTTAAGTTGTCGAATGTTTAATTAAAATAAATGGGATCGCCTGTGATCTCAATTAGTGGTCAATTTGAATTTCAAATTTGGTCGGTTAATTAGTTAAGAGTCTAATTAGGATAATTAGTTGTCAATTTAAATTAGTTTACTATTTTTGTAAACTCATCCCTCCTATATAAAGGGATGAGGGTCCAATGTTTTTAGTCAGTTGAAGTTTATGAAAAATTGAGATATTTTCTCTCTATCCCGTCTCTCTCTTCTCTCTTCCCCTCGCGGTCTACGCATTCTTCCTCCTTCAACCTCGCGCAACAAGCTTGTTCTTCTCCTCAACCCCTCCATTTTCTTCCACCAAATAATTTCCACCGCTTCAAAATTATTTCTCGCGCCGCTACGAATATTGATTTGCATCAATTGGTATCAGAGCATGGCCCACAGATCGTCCTCACGATCTGACGATCCGCACCGACATTCGCACCAGCATGCATCAAGGGACTATCGTTCATCCGAACGAAAACGACGAGCCATCGACGCCCACAACGAGAAGATGAGAAGCAAGCTACTTGAGATACAAGCCAACTTCGAGTCCATGTTTCGAGATCTTAGGGCTGACTTCGAGTACCTTCACGCCAAATCGACGGCTCCAACGACACCCATCACCGCCACCGAAGTTGAAGACGACAATCTAGCCGTCAACGACGAACCGGCCCCTGTTCAGATCGTTTTAGAAGAAAAAAACGAAGAAACGATGGCTGCACATGTATTTTCAGATTCGCCAACTTCCCCAAACTCGACCCACACCCCATCCGCCCTTGCGCGGACCCCACCCACCACCCTAGCCGCACCTACGGCCCCTGCCCAGGCCCTGTCCTCACCGGCGCTTCCTCCCGGCCCTCCTCCTCTCCATGCTGCTCGCCCACCCGCCCTCACCATCCTCCTGCTCCCCCACCAACACCTCGCCTCCCAAGCCCGACCCTCCCCGCTACCATCGTCCTCTCCCATCCCGCGCCCAGTGTCCCGCCGCCAACAACCCCCGCCTGCGCCCCCTCTTTCACCACCCCAACTCGCCACCGCTGCCACCTTCTCATCCCCGCCGAACCGCCCCCTCCGCCAGCCGCTCCTCCTCTCCCCGCGCACACGCCAACCCCCGCGCCCTCCCTTCCCTTCCCGCACCCGCCAGCATCAACCTTGCGCCGCACCCGCGCCTCCGCCTTCCCCTTCCTCGCGAGCCTCCCGACCCTCCGCCCCTCCCTCACCGGCCTGCGAACCCTCCCTTCTCCTTACCACTCCCGCGCGCCCCTCCCCAACGTGCGCACTGCCACCCGACCCCCGTGCGTCTGCCCGCCCAGCCGCGCAGCCCAGCAACGCGCATCCGAGCATCGGCCGCCCCGCACACCATCAGCGTCCCCGCACGCACCCACGAGCACCGTGCACCCTCCGCCCAGCTCGACCGCCAGCAGCCACGCCGCCCTTGCGCGGTAGCCGCACCCGCGCGCATATAACGCAGAAGAAGCCCCGAGCCCTAACAAGGAGGCCGAGATTGCAGGGATTCGAGTCCCTGGAAGTGAGGGATTGGAAACTATTTTGGAAAATTTGCAAAGAAGAACCCCCTGAAAATCCTAATTGCAGAAAGGCCGAAATTGGTAGGAAATTAAGGAAGATTGAAGGAGTACGAAAATTGCAGGGACGCCCTCCAATTGGAAAGAACTACAAACGTAATGTTGAAAAAGATCTAATTGTAGGCTACAACTTCAAAGACGATTTCTCCAACAACGCAGCTACATCAAGCAATTCGTCAGGAGACGAATTTTTAAAGCAGAGGAGAGTTGATGCAGCGTAGGACCCAAGTATAGGGCCGAATTTTTAATTAATTTTAGTGGTAAATTTTATTTACGTTTATTTAAGTTGTCGAATGTTTAATTAAATAAATGGGATCGCTTGTGATCTCAATTAGTGGTCAATTTGAATTTCAAATTTGGTCGGTTAATTAGTTAAGAGTCTAATTAGGATAATTAGTTGTCAATTTAAATTAGTTTACTATTTTTGTAAACTCATCCCTCCTATATAAAGGGATGAGGGTCCAATGTTTTTAGTCAGTTGAAGTTTATGAAAAATTGAGATATTTTCTCTCTATCCCGTCTCTCTCTTCTCTCTTCCCCTCGCAGTCTACGCGTTCTTCCTCCTTCAACCTCGCGCAACAAACGTGTTCTTCTCCTCAACCCCTCCATTTTCTTCCACCAAATAATTTCCACCGCTTCAAAATTATTTCCCGTGCCGCTACGAATATCGATTTGCATCATGCCTGATTCCAACTACGGTGACCCGATATCTCACAAGTGAAACATCAGACATGATCCCTGAACTCCCATGCCAAGTGACCCTTGCCTCCGCATTTCATGCATCGATATCTTAATCCATATGATAACCTCCCACCTAGAGGTCAACGATTACCATCTTCATGGCTTCTCCCATGGTGAACAATCTCTCTACCTTATTCAACCACTCGAATAATTCTTGGGTTTGATCGATTAGCCTTGTACCGAGGAGCTTTCTTCATCAAGAGCTTCCAGTCGCTTTCAGGCATCCTCTGATTGACTTTCATTTAAGAAATAGCAGAAGATCCCCCATATATAATATGGAATTTGATCCATGAATCTAAGAAATAGCAAGGATTCATAGATCTCTCTATATTTTATGGTCCATAGTGTCAAAGTCTTTTCATCATAAGTATGTCATTTCCATTGGAATTTATTCTCGATTTCAGATTCTCCTTGTTAAGCATCTATGATTGACCTTTTTGGCAAATTCCTATTGATAATTTGATATTGAAAGACGATGTCTCAGGGTCCAATAGAGTCCATAGGTATAGGAAAAACTCCAATCAAATAAAAATTTCAAATGAAGTACTGCAGTATCAGCTGTTAATATGAGATATAAGGTCCGCTGCTATATTATACTACACTTGGATCAACACCTTTGATCGTAAAATATGGATTGCTTATCGAACATTGTGAATTGCATTCAAGTGTTGAGATAATGATTTGTACACAATGTGGGGACCCATCTTAATTTTTACGTCCTAGAGGATGAGCCTTGTGCATTAGATTACTGTATGAAACAACTGAGCTGACTCAAAAAGTGCTTGGGCCTTCCACGTACTTAATAAAACCGACTATAGTTCCTGAATTGAGAGTGAGATAAAAGGGGAATTGATTATTATTACTAACAACTTGGACTTGCATTTTGGGTGGTTGCTATAGGAATAATTTGATCCAAATCTAAGAAGTTGTCAAGATTACATGATAACTGCTCTGTATAAGCCTTTGATATTGCAAGAGAAGTTACAGATTTGTGGTAGCAGCTGAGGATGTCTTATGAGTTAATGCAAATGGGCACGAGCCAGGCTATCTTGCATCTTGCATCTATATATGTCCTTTCAGCTGCTTCCAGGATTCCGTTTGCTCCACATACAACTCCTAATTGAGTATAATGTTCTTTCCACAGTTTGGTGCCAAGGGCCCAATAAATATCTTCTACGGGTTCATTTCTCCATCAGAGTAACACTTGCCGTAATCTCAAAACTTTGAATTATTCCAGTTCAGAATTGAGGAGACATCACAAAAATTCAATCTCAATTTGGAGCGATAAAATGGTTAATGTTAGAGTAAAACAATACTCTGATATGTTATTCCATAGAGCCCTCGGGTCTCTTATATAGGGAGAAAACCCTTGGGTAAATTACAGAGTCTTACAAAGAATAAGTAGTAATTACGAAACAATAAAACGTAACATAAATAAGTCTCTACACTCCCCCTCAAGATGGAGCATAGATATCTATCATGCTCAGCTTGGAAGAACATCTCTGGAAAGGTCCTCTGAGCAGTGGCTTGGTAAATATGTCAGCAGTTTGATCCTCTGAACTGACATGAGAGGTGGAAATGAAGCCCTTCTGAATCATGTCTCTAGTAAAATGACAATCCACCTCGATGTGCTTTGTTCTCTCGTGAAAAGCCGGATTATTGACAATAAACAATGCTGCCTGATTGTCACATTGGAGATTCATAGGCAAGGGGACATCTATAGTCAAATCTACTAAGACTGCTCTAACCCACATCATTTCTGCAGTTGCTTGTGCCATGGCTCTGTATTCGGATTCCGCACTGGACCTCGCCACAACAGTATGTTTCTTGCTTTTCCAAGAAACTAGGGAGCTTCCTATGAAGATAGCAAATCCAGAAGTGGATTTACGATCCCTTGGACACCCTGCATAATCTGCATCTGCACAAGCGGAAATAGACAGATCCGTATCTTTCCTAAATAGCAACCCTGTGCCTGGGGAAGACTTCAGATATCTCAATATCATATACAAGGCATCCATATGAACTTGCCTTGGCTGCTCCACAAATTGACTCACCCGGTTTACTGCAAAGGCAATATCCGGTCGAGTTATAGTAATATATAAGAGCTTACCCACCATCTCTCTGTACCTTCTTTTGTCCACCTCCTCGGTATCATCATCGTACAGCTTCATGCTTGGGTCCATAGGTGTACTTGAAGGTCTGCATCCAGTCATTCCTGCTTCAGCTAGCAAGTCCGTGACATATTTTCTTTGAGTCATCACCATCCCTTGTGCATTTCGTGCAAATTCTATCCTCAGAAAATATCGTATCGTGCCCAGATCCTTCGTAATGAACTGGTTTCCCAACAGGGACTTGGTTATCTCAATCCCCTGAGCATCATCTCCTGTGACCAAGATGTCATCAACATATATCATAACAACAACCGTACCTCTAGGGGTCTTCTGGATGAACAATGAATGGTCCGCATTTGATCTCCTGAACCCCTGTTTTTCAATTAGCTGAGACAGCTTCTGGAACCATGCTCGGGGACTTTGTTTAAGGCCATAGATAGCCTTATGAATTCTGCACACCATCTGAGTCTCCCCCTCAGCAGCAAATCCTGGTGGCTGCTGCATGTAGACTTCCTCTTGTAGGTCTCCATACAAAAAAGCATTCTTGACGTCAAGCTGAAAAATGGTCCAGTTACGTACCACAACAACAGATAGGAGGATGCGAAGAGTGGAGTGTCTAGCCACCGGTGAAAAAGTATCCAAGTAATCTACCCCATATGTCTGGGTAAATCCCCGTGCTACATGTCTTGCCTTGTACCTATCAAGACATCCATCCGCATGATATTTCACCATAAAGATCCACTTGCAACTCACCACGGAAGCACCTGAAGGAATGGGAACAAGAGACCAAGTCCCTCGAGACTGCAGAGCACGCATCTCCTCTTCCATGGCTAGACGCCAGCAATCAATCTTCATGGCATCTTGATAGGTCCGTGGAATCTCAACAGACGAGACAACAGCTACAAACTTCTGGAAGTCCCCATTGAGACGATGAAATGAGACTTGAGAAGCAAGCGGGTACGAAGCACACTGTCGCCTTGACTTCCTTTGAGCTATAGGCCGATCAAGATCGTCTATGACAGGCGGATCCTCCTCCTGTTGTAAAGACTCCTACACCGGTGCATTGGCTGATCCATCATTAGTGGTAACATCAGAACATACCTGAGGCGTGCTGGATGGTTGGCATGTAGCTTGAGCTGGCCCTGTTCGCCTTGTATAGAACTTAGGAAATGGTATAATTGGAGGTGGTGGTGGTGGAGGTGGATTAGAGGATTGACTCAGACTTGGAGGTGGAGGTACATAGACGTGAGAGTCCGTGGATGTGGAGGAGATCAGTCTGTCACCTGCAGGAGAGAAGTACATGACTGGTTCGAAAAAGGTAACGTCAGCACTCACATAGTATTTATTATGAATGGGATCATAACAACGATATCCTTTCTGTGTCCTGGAGTAGCCCACAAAAACACACTTGATAGCCCTAGGAGAGAGCTTATCAAGTCCTGGAGATAACCGGTGGACAAACGCAATAGTACCAAAGACCCGAGGTGTAAGTGTATACAAATCTTTGTCAGGAAATAGAAGAGAGAAAGGAGACTTTTCGCCAAGTACAGTTGTAGGCATGCGGTTAATCAGATAGCATGCTGTAAGGATAGCATCCCCCCAAAAAGATAAGGGTGCAGAACTTTGAATAAGTAATGTGCGAGCAATGTCAAGAAAGTGTCTATGCTTTCGTTCTGCAACACCATTTTGTTGAGATGTGTATGCACATGTGGTTTGGTGAATAATGCCTTTAGAAGAAAGAAAACGAGCAAGAGAACGAGTACAAAATTCCAAGGCATTGTCAGTACGCACATACTTAACAGTAGACGAAAAAACATTTTGAACCTCATTGATAAGATTTTGAATAACACTTCCTGCTTCTGATTTATTTTTGAGAAGAAAAGTCAAGGACACTCTAGAAAAATCATCAACAACAACTAAATAAAACCTGTGCCCCTGATGATCTGGGACACGACTGGGACCCCAAATATCTATGTGAAATAACTCAAATGGGGAGCGACTGCTCCGACCCTGACGACTGGGGAAGCTGGACCGATGGTGCTTCCCTAACTGACATGCTTCACAACGAAAAGACGAACCCGGAGATATCTGAGGCAGGAGGTGGCGCATTTTCTGTAGTGGCAGGTGACCAAATCGAAGGTGCCAGGTATATGGTGAGACGGAGCCCTGAGAATGTAGTGAGACTCCAGCATACGAGGTCCGTACAAGACGATAGAGGCCATTGTGCTCAGAACCACAACCAATCACCCTGCCCGTTAGTATGTCCTGAAAAATAACAGAAGATGGATCAAATATAGCACGACAATGCAACTCTCTAGTAATCTGACTAATGGATAATAGATTCATAGAGAATTCTGGTGCATGTAAAACATTCTGTAAGTGCATAGAGGGCAGCAAATCCGTCTCCCCCTGACCGATGATCGGGGAATGAGTACCATCAGCAATGAGTACAGAGCGACCAGGCTGAACAACTCTATAGGACTGCAGGATATCTCTATCATGACATAGATGATGGGTGGCTCCAGAATCAACAATCCAACCTGTGAGATCATGGTTATGATATGAGACCGGAGGACTACCTGAGGCAGTGGCAGAGACAGATGTACTGGCAGATGTCGAAGCGGCAATATCAGAGGTGTCAGCACCCTCTGACGATGACTGTGGCATGATATCACGAAGCCGTGCCACTAGCTCCTCGAACCTGTGATCTGGAGTAGATGCTGGTGGACCCTGAACATGATCAGCGACACGTGCAGAAGGAGGAAAGCCATGCTTGGAATAACATGTATCCTCCGAGTGACCAGTACGGCGACAGAATGAGCACGTAGAGCGTATGCGACCTCCTCGTCCACGTCCACCACTTCCTCTGCCACGGAATGAGGACGAACCACCACGTCCCCTGGAAACTGCCATTGCTGATGGAGGTGCAGTCGCTGTATTCGATGGAACAGGTACACGACTGAGCCTCCTATATACTTCTTCCATCGGTGGGATGGTGGCATCTGCAAGGATCTGAGAGCGTGCTGCCTCATACTCAGGGTCAAGGGCAGCGAGTAATACGCCAACCATAGTGGCGTTGCGGAACGTCTTCTGCTGTTCCGGCGTGGCTGTGAGCGGAATGGTGCTATAGAGTTTCTCGAACATTCCACGAAGCGACGTGAACAGGGAATGTAGAGGCCTCCCGTTCTGCTTTGTGGTAAAGATATCATGCTGCAACTGGAGCATCTTCGTCTCGTTGCGTACCTGAGAGTACGTCGTGGCCAAAATATCCCACATCGCCTTGGCGGTGGGCTGGTGGAGGACATCATTCGCTATCTCCGTCGTGAGCGTTCCTGAGAGCCAAACCTTGGCATACGCATCGTCAGCCTCCCATGAGGCATATATTCCTGTCTTCTCCGGCGGTTCATCCTCGGTAAGAATATGCTTCTTACCACACGACTTCATGAGACTGAGGAACTGCATAGCCCACAGTTCATAATTTGTCCCGTCCATTTTGACGATTGGTGGCGAACCCTTGAAGGCACCTATGGCGGGCATATCGATCTTTTGTTCTGACATACTGTCGGAGAAGAACAACTAGTGATAGACCAAGAAAATGTTGTCTACCAAGACCTTTTAGGATTCAAGTGCATATGTAGACGTTATGCACTTGAATCCAACATCTATCCGAGTCCGAGTGAAGAAGCGGTACCCCGGTGGCGAGTAGGGGCTTTGGAAGCCTCTACCAACTCGAGACGGTGGCTGGGAGGGGTCCCAGCAACGGTTGGGGGTGCTGGGCGGAGAGAAAGGGCTCCCCGGCGGCGGTTGGAGGCCGGGGAATGGGCGAAGAAGGGCCGGCGGCGGAGGGGCTGGGGCCCGGCGGAGGGAGCCGGCGGAGGGGCTCGAGAGGTCGGCGGCGGCGGGGGTTTGGGGGGGGGCGGCGGTGGAGAGAACCCTAGGTTAGGGTTAGGGCTCTGATACCATGTTAGAGTAAAACAATACTCTGATATGTTATTCCATAGAGCCCTCGGGTCTCTTATATAGGAAGAAAACCCTTGGGTAAATTACAGAGTCTTACAAAGCATAAGTAGTAATTACGAAACAATAAAACGTAACATAAATAAGTCTCTACAGTTAAGTTTTGTCTAAAAACTTGTGAATAATGTAATATGTACATTTCCACTTATTAAAAGGTCCACCTGTCTTAGCATTACATGGATTGAGGCTTACTATTGTTATCGGGTAGGGTACATGAGTCATTTTTGAACCTAAACTTCGAAAGTGTATTAACATGAGTTTTTAAGTTTGCTAGAAAATAAGAATACGGAAGCTAATATCAGAGATAATAGAATAAATAATAAAGAACACATGATTTTTACATTGAACCCTACTCCCTAAGGAGCGGGATGAAACTACGGGAGAATGCCTCAAAGGGCCATATGTTGTATTGCACTTTCTTACTGAATACAGAGGGTGTGTGACTTCTTATATAGCCCTCACCGAGTCTCCACATCCTACAGACGGTCGATGTGAGACTCAACAACTGGATGTGGTAAATGGATCCTGGAGTGATCCATTTACCCATCTATAATATAAGTGACGCATAACACATATACTCCAACAATCCCCCTCTAGCTGGAGCATGGAATGCTCAGCTTGTACAAAAAAAGAAATAAACTCATAATACAATACACTATAGAGTACCCACTTAATGGTCTAGTGGTAGTATAGTGTGTTTACCACACAATAGACCAGGTTTCAAATCCCACTCTTGCAGGGGTTGTGTTAGGTAGTCGATAGCCAAAGTAAAAAATAGTCGAATCTTTCAACATGGATTTGAACAAGAATCCATGTAGCCGACCTACTTATAGTGGGAGAAGGCTTAGTACATTTTTACAAGACACTATAAACAATATCAACTCAACACGCACAACTGTTGGCTACTGTCGAGGACGTTTCTTCTCATGCCATGCAGGTGCGGAGGAACAAATGGGTTGGAGTTTGAGTCCAACTGAATCTCGTCGTTAGAGAGCATGTCCTCATTACTGCACTTGTCAGAGTCACTACAACTAAAAAATAAGTCTCCACCTGGAGAACTCTGGCCTGCTACAACATGTGGACAACTGCTCCATCTCAGACAGGACCAACCTAAAAAATCCATGGAGACATCCTCATCGAAGTCCACGGTCGCTGGAGAATGGAGTCTGAAAAAATCTCGTCGTCGGATAATTGTGTCTCTCCATACCGGCTTAGAGAATGGGATCTCTACTCTGGAGTCCCTATGAAACCACATGAAAACCCTAGCCCACATGACATAGGGAATGTGATCTCTACTCTGGAGTCCCTATGGAACACATCAAAACTCTAACCAAAACAAAAGATGGGGACCACATAAAATAATGGCAAACATGTGCACATCGAATTGAAGACTCGGAAACATATGGACGTCGAGTCTGAACATCTATAGAGTTTGAAGAACTGGTTGACCTGGAGAATCTAGAATAGACCTGTAACTCTACACAATACTCCCCTTTCTCTCATACTTGTCGGAACATAATGACATCAACACAGTTGGGAGAAGAATGAAAATGGGGAGGATGAAAAACTAATAAGTTGATAATATTTTTTCGACGTTCCTTTTTAATTCCTTTTTTAAATCGTTTTTTCTTCAGTTATTTCATTCTTTTTTTAATAGTAGTCACATATTTTTCTAAAACAAGCCATTCATCATCATTTTTTTCTCAGCTTTTCCTTTCTTCTCTTTTTTTTGCACGTACGGTTTTTTTATACACACCTCTTTTTTTAAGCACAAATAGCTTTCCTTTTTTAAATCGACCCAACTTTGGGCCCAAAAAACCCATTCCCTCTTTTTTCTCAAAAAGCCATACGAACCAACTGAGCCCCCCCTCCCTTTCTCTGTTTTTTTTATATTTTTTTAAAGAACAACCGCTTATTTATGGTTCCCATTGTGGGAACCCTCCTTATGAAAGACATCGTACCCCCAATGGGGGCCTTGCTGGTGCCCCACCTGAGTTGGGGCAGCTGGGGTTGCCGCCTGGAGGGGAGGGCTTCGTCTGGAGCCTTCACAAGGATCTGAAGGCTGCCAACTTTACCTTCAACCCTATTCGGGCGAGGGACCCCCACTGCCTGGAGAACCAGGAGGACCTATCATGGGCGATCTGCACCGCCTGCGCGATGGAGGAGAGAGGAGGAGAATGTGGAGAGGTGCAGCCATCGTCGTTGAAGGGTGCCTCCGCCTGGAGGTGGGCACCTGCTGGAGGTGCACGAGATCGAAGGGAGGAGGTGGCCCACCTCGCACTGCATGTGCCTTCGAAGGAGGGTTTCATGCCGCCTTGATGTGATGGGGGAGAAGGTGCGATATGGAACTGTGCATGGTGGGAGATGGATGACATGCCATCTGGAAGTGTTGGTGGTAATGGCTGCCTGAAAGAAAGAGATGCATCACCTTGATGCACTCGGGCATCGTAAGGAGATGATGCAACCTCCTGGAAATGTCGCTTGGAGCCTTGGAGAGAAAGTGTTGCTGGAGCAGCATCATTGCTTGGAGCAAAAATTAGGGCATAAGAAATCCTAGATTTTCCTGATTTTTGACGGTGTAGATCTTCAAAATTGGGACTTGTTTGCATATAAAATAATAATCTCTAGAATAATTTTCAAAAATAATGAAGAATGGATACCCAACCAAATCATGAATTAGGGTTTGAACATAAATCTCTAGATCTAAATCTTGAATCTCAAACATAAATAAAGAGAAAAAAATTCCTTGAGAATTGAATCCGCTCTGATACTATGCTAGAAAATAAGAATGCGGAAGCTAATATCAGAGATAATGGGATAAACAATAAAGAACACGAGATTTTTACGTGGAACCCTACTCTGTAAGGAGCGGGATGAAACCACGGGAGAATGCCTCAAAGGGCCATATGTTGTATTGCACTTTCTCATTGAATACAGAGGGCATGGGGCTTCTTATATGGCCCTCATTGAGTCTCCACATCCCCCGGATGGTCGATGTGTGACTAAACAACTGGATGTGGTACATAGATCCTGGAGTGATTCATTTACCCATCTACAACATAAGTGATGCATAACACATATACTCCAAACAAAGTTATCACATGATTTATTTTTCTTTCAGCGGAGCACACAAAATGTGCATTAGTCTTGTAAACTTGGTCAAGAAAAGAATATGTAACTCTACATTTAACACATGATTTATCAATGTGAGCTTTGTTAAGTATTTTACCTTTTGGTGTACTCTTTATTCTATCATTCTTTTGTGTTTTAAAACATAAAGTTAGGTGCATGAACTAGGGGAAACTAAAGTGGGCAAAGTATTGTATTTGTAACATCTCGGGCTTAAGTCCTCGTATCGTTATTGAGGAAAATTGGCCCTAACATTTTGTTGGATTTGAGCCCATATGAACATGTTGACATGCATCCAAAATGCTTAAGCCCAACTTAAGTAGTAATCTCCCACATTTATAACTCATTTTCATACTTTGTGTCTCTGATGTGGGACTATATTTGGGGGTTGGGTTGTTATAACCTCCCCCACTTATACTCGCAATGTCCTCATTGCAATGTGGTCCATCACATGTCCCGGTAACTGTGGCGGATGCACGCTCTTGGTAGTCTTTTCCTCTCATCTCTTTGTAGGGGTGGCTCTACCTCTTGGGTAGCCTTTACCACTTTTAGAGGGAATCTGCTCTGATAATAATTGTAACGTCCTGTGCTTAGATCTTCAGACCGTTATCAAGGAAAACTGGTATCGGCGTCTTGTTGGGTTCGGGCCCAGATGAACCCATTGACAACCACCCAAAATTCTTAAATCCAAGTTGTCAAGTAGTAATCTCCCATACTTATAACCCACTCTCACACTTTGTGAGTGTCCAATGTGGGACTATGTTTGGGGGTTGGGGTGTTATAATTTAATACAAATTTTGATTATTAAGAGTAATGTGTTGCGAGTGTTGTAGTTTTGTGAGGTTTGATTATTTAGGGGTTGTGAGTACCCACTAAAATTGTATGGTGGTAGTGCTGCGTGCCTACCACCCAAAAGACGAATGTTCAAAAGCCGACAATCATCGTAAAAAAAAGTTGGATCTTTCAACACCGATTTGAGCAAGAATCCATGTAGCCGACCCTATTTAAAGTGGGAGAAGGCTTTGCTATTTTTTAGAGTAATGCTTTGCTGACCACACGCAGAAATGGATACACGACGTGTCTGGTCATGCAGATTATTTAATGCAAAGATAAAATTGCTTATCTAAATTAATGCTTTACATTACTAACCATGCAGTGAAGTGGGAAATTATCATATCTTCTGTTATCATCCATGTATTTTTGTTTTAACCATTGTTCTGCCATTTACAGAACAGTGTCTAGTGGCATTAGTGGTGCAAGCTACTACACAGGAACTTTTAATACGGTAAACCGTTCTCCTGATGGAAGCTATGTTGCAGTATCCAGTCGTGGAAACTTTTACCTGACATGGGAGCCAGGACAGGTTCGTTAGCTCTTTACTTTTGTTGAAAATTGTTGGATGGGACTACAAGTTCATGATTTGTAAACCGGCATCTCTTGGCCTAGGATGTGAGCAATAAACTTCAACATTGTCTGATTTTGACTTAGACTGGTGAGGAAAATAAGTATGTAGTTTGTAGTATCTAACAGATGATATTTCTAATTAGAAGGGCAAAAGATGCACAATAAAACTTATAATTGAGCAGGGCAACCCGGTAAACGAGGCTTCAGGTGCAGGTCTAGGGAAGGATTTAGACGACTTCTGCCTTGTGTATGATAGTTTAAAGTAGGTGTATAAAAAAAACTCAGGCTTCAACTCTTGTTTGTCTTGGTCTAAGCTCATGGGCTCATTTTAATAAGCTAACAAATTGAGTTTTAGCCAAGATTTTGAACTCATTCGTTCATAGAGTGGAGGTTGAACCCAAGGGGATACTTGTTGTGATAACTCAGCTCATTTTGACAAAAGAACTATTTTTTAGATTGTAGCATGTCTGGGATATTTGGTGGTAACATATGCTACTTGTATACACCAGTTTAAGTCCAAATAGCAACACTTTTTTTTCAAAAGCTATTAACACTAGAGTTAGTAGCATCCAATCATGTCACTAATAAAAATACCAATTTGACAACAAGAACTACCATTCAGGATTTCAATGGACAAATGCTCAACACATTTTCTTTGGTGACAATCCCTAAAGACCACATATTTCCTCTGCATCTGAAACTTCTAGATTACTCTCCATTGCATCTGAAACTTCTAGATCACTCTCTCCCTCCAAACTCCTTGATATTATAGTTACATCACACATATTTCCCTCCTAAAAGAATTACCATAAATCCTTCCATATGTAGTTATTTAGTCAGCCATGAGAGAGATGCACAGGTATATATCTTATGCACAAAAGTACACCATTGGAGGATTTTCTAAACATCTTCCTGGCAGGATCTGCAAAATGATCATTTTAGGTTACCCCCAACTACTTATCTGCTCCCAAGATTTATATCGCCAATCTTTTTCTCTTTTTAGCAGCACGGTCAAGATCTTGACCTTCAGTGGGCATGGTCCTCTGATCATGTTAAGTTAGTCTCAACTTCTTATCTGCGCCCCCCCCCAGACATACATCATCAATATTTTTTCTGAGCAGCACAATCAAGATCTCCACCTTCAATGGGCATGGTCCTTTGATGCAGCCGGAAAACACAAAGATGAGGGATACGAGAGAAAATAATGTGATGTGCCTCGCAGGATGAGAAGAGGAACAATATGAGAGGAGGAACCCTAGAAATTGGGGTGGGGGTAATGGCGGAGGCACCCTCCAAACCAAACTTTAATTAATCAATTCATAATATAACTTGTTCCACATCATAGCCTACTAACTCCTTTATATGGATGGACGAATTTCAAAAATAAATAAGGAAAATAAATTTGACCACTTAACAAACTCTAATCAACTTCCTAAAATGACTCTGACTAACATATAACATAATATTGAGATTACAATCAATCTCAATTATTTAACATAAATAAAAATGGGTGATTAAATTAAAATAATTAATTAGAGATGGAAAATCCTAATTTGTAAAAATCCCAAATCCGTAATTGCATCATCCTTTGTGTGCAACAACCATGATGTATAAAAGAATTATCTGGTACCCAAGGAGATTGCAACTTTCTATAAGTATGTCCATAAAAATGACATCATTATACACTCAGGGATGTATCCTCTAACTGCTAGGCCCACATCCTCGAGAAGATCCTATATGTTCAAAATGGTATGAAAAGTTGTATCGAAGAAGAGATACTAAAATTAAAATTGAGGAGCCAAAACCCATTGCATGTCTATACTAGCAATTGTCCTCAATCCACCAACGATATGTTACCAAGTTCATCTACCGTAAGATTTAGCCGTTCATTAATTTAAGTTGTCTATGCAATATAACGAAAAAAGACTAAGGAGCATCCGTTGTTCTACGGTTGCCTCATTCTACAGTTCATGAATGTCCTTGCCTCATCTCAAGCAGGAATCAACCTTCTAACTTGGTTCTTTCGGTGGCTATTTCACCAATTCCACAAATCTTGAATTGTCTCTCCCTGAAAAGTCTTCTTGTTAGATCACAATACCTTAGGCAACTACTCATCCCAATTGCCCTCTGCCTATACCTCTGGACTCATTGATGTCGAAAGTCATACTGATGTGACTTTTTAGATCGAATTGATAGTTTTTGAGTATGTAATAGAGGGGTAAATGGATCTCTCCAAGATCCTATTACCCTCACTCATGTTTAGTCCAACATGGATGAGCGATGGGTCTCCGGTCTGTCTGTGGGGCTATATAATAAGTCCCACAACCCCTATACTCATTGAGAGATTGCAATAGATGATCTGGCCTTATGAGGCCTTCTCCCGTGGTTTCATCCCGCTTCTCATGGAGTAGGGTTCTGTGTAAATCCTGAGCGTTTCATGTTTCTATTTCTTTATTTTACTGCTTTGATTATCGATTCTGTTTCCGCATTTATATTTCAACATATAGAATTTTAGGATATGAAGAGTTGAGAATAAAGAGTATGCTTAAAAAAGTGTTCAAGAAAGCCAAAGGAAGAGACCTCAGAAACTATCTCCCCTCCTTTAGAGGGACCCCTACCTCCAACTGCAATCTGTTGAGAAAGATAGTAATATACTCATCCTGCGTAAACCCACTATTGTAACAAAAGGAAAGGTGATATGTTTAATTAGGAGCCATGTCCTAGCCTCCTTACCAAGTTGCCACCTCAAGGATTCTCCTCATACCCCCTTCCTAAAAATCAATGTGCTATATGACAATGTGGCCCTCTCCAATATTACCTTTCTAGCAGAGCACGAGCAAAGGATAAAATAGAAGAAATCATCTCATCGAGCCTAACTATCATTTTGACAACTGAGCCACATTTATAAATTTAACGACCCCGTTTCCCGGGCCGTCGGATCCTCCCATATCCGGATCTGGTTACTCAGCAATAATTTATTCAGCAATCACAACTAACATTCAGAAATAGACTGCAAATAAAAATACTCAGAAGAAAGTATTTCAACACTTTTCTATTCACAAAATAAAGTTCAGATGATACTCTGTACCACTATAACCATTTACATGTACATCATCTTAAAAGGGAAATATACAAAAGATTACTAACTACCTTAAAGAAAGTAAAGCTACTGTGGCTGGCTGGATGTCTAGTATGTAAGCTAGATGATTTTTTTTAGAGTCTTTGCGATGACTCACCGATACCTGTTGGGTTTTCCATAAATCATAGGATAAAAATTAGCAAATGCTAAGTAACGAAGAAGAGAAAAGCAAACAAATTGTGTAATTTTTCAAAATTCATTGATATCACAAAAATTTCATTTCTTTTCATTAATTTAAGTCCTATTCCTTTCTATTCCACATCAGGGATTAGTCCAGGGGAACCCCACCATTCTTGGACTCCGAAGCTGTGGATGCTTCATGATTGGAGATTGTGTTGATCTTGGTAAGCTTATGCTGCCGCACGTCGCCTCAACCAATCCTCCAATACTACCCTGACAATTTCCTTTTCATTTATTAAACAGGGTCTCAACCCTTAGCCTGAAAAAACAAAAGAGCACACCGTCCTCGAGGACTCGGTTGCTTAAAACCTCAGGCTAACATTTAATCATATAACCTAGCGGCTTTAAATACATGTTATCGTGACCCAGCCGCCATTGAACCACCCGTGCCTCCACATGGCACGACCGTATCTTCCGTCGTTCCAACCCGAATATATTGGCTCCCGGTACCACGCGTTGCAAAATCTTCATTTCGTGCGCACTTATTATAACAGGGCAACCGTGTACCACCTAGGTAGGGAAACGCCAATACGGGTTCCTTCCAACAAACCTACAGGTTGCATGCCCGACCTGTAGTTCTACTCTCAGTCATCCTTAACGTGACACATGATCCTTTTCAGGATCCATCTCAAATCACACCAATTCACATGATGTAATTCTTTCGTTAAGTCTTTGATTTGCATAAACCGCAATACTTAGTATCGACTCACATATATATTATTCATAACCATATGTATACTCCTATTTATGCCTATTTTAACTCCCAAACCCTAACTTCAGAGCCAACGCATTAATTTGATGCGTAAATCTTATTTTAGTGGGAATCACAAAGCAATTCTTCAGACTTTTCAAAAATAACCAAAATTAGGGTTCTTCGTAGCAAAGAACACAAAATCAAGAATTTCAATAATTTCGTATGAAAACCCAACAGCAAAAGGAAGGATTTCGTTACCTAATCGAGCTCTCTCTCGTGTATGCAAGGCTTTATCGAGTTTCGTTTTTTAGAAAGGCTATTTTAAGGCTCCTGAAAAGATCGAATTTCATTTTTCGTATCAAAACGCTAAGAACATGTTAAGAACGCGAAGAACGAACGAAGAACGCGAGGAACGCGAATAACACGAAGAACGTCAAGAACATATTTTATCTTAAAATTTCGGCAGAGTTTCCCCTTATATCGGGACATATTTCTCGGAAAATTTCGGCAGAGTTTCCCCTTATATCGGGACATATTTCTCAGAAAATTTCAGCAGAGTTTCCCCTTATATCGGGAAATATTTCAAAATAAAAACGAAAAGAGTTTCCTCTATAAAATCAATCGAGAGAAAAATAACAATGAAACTGAAAAAAATATACTCAACAACAAGAGATGAAGAACCGGTAGACACC
This sequence comes from Ottelia alismoides, assembly GCA_037367405.1. NCBI lineage: Eukaryota > Viridiplantae > Streptophyta > Magnoliopsida > Alismatales > Hydrocharitaceae > Ottelia > Ottelia alismoides. The sequence goes on from JAZKJV010000391.1 coordinate 818,647, forward strand.
GCACATCTTAGGTGAGTGAACGTGTGACGAATCACAGGGCCACTGACGTGCATAGCTGCCCGCACCTAAGTAGGGTATTACACAGATTTCTCCATCAAAATAACTATAAAAGCATAATACGAAGAATAGAAACATAAACGATGGAGAATCGGTAGACACCACGCGTTTTAGATGAGTGAACGTGTGACGAATCACAGGGTCACTGACGTGCATAGCCGCCCGCACCTAAGTAGGGTGTTACACAGATTTCTCCTCGAACCACAACAGGAAAACGAATCGGAAAGAAATATGAATCAAAAACAAAACTTCGAAGAACAAGAGTTTGAATTGAAAGCCTAGCTTACGAAGCCAGTAAGAGAGGATCATACCTTTCTCCTCCTCGTTTTCCCGGCAGCGCTTCGCTAGCGCTCCTCCCTCGCGTCCCACTCCTCCTCCCAACCTCTCGACCCTAGCCCTTGGGGTGGTGGTGGTAGTGGAAGTTGTAGAGAATGAATGGGTAGGGGGGGGTCTATTTATAGGCCCCAAAAAACCACTAACCATGGTTAGAAAACTATGGTTTAGACCTTAACCATGGTTTAGCGGCCCATGGTTTTGGCCCATGGTTTTAGCCAAAACTTATCCCAAACTTGGAGCCTAAATTAGAACATTCTAGAGGATTCTAGATTCGCTAATGACGCTTAATTAACACTAATCGTGATTAACTTTCACTAATCGCGATTTAACTTTCGCGGCTTACGCTTATCTTTTGTTAACTATTGATTAGTGTTTACTAATGATCATTAACGGCTTTCAATCGTCATTAATTTCTTTAATCATGTTTAATTAGTATTAATGACAGTCATTATGATTAATGACTTCTCTTTCTTTGGAAAATCATAACAATTCGAAACGAAGTCCGATTCACACGAAACAAATTTCGTTGGTTTTCTCTTGACGAGCCGGATCTTATTATATAGGATACAAGATATACCAAGTTCAAGGCTTTACAATAAACATCGAATTCTCGAGAACTTCTTCCTCCATTAGTCTGCACTTTTATACTTCATAGTTGGAGCACATTGTTTATTGATCGACCGATTAACCCAAGGTATTGATTGATCACCTAAGCAACTGTCTAATGACCGATCAATCACTTTAAAAATCTGATCTATTACTTTTGGATGTTGATATTTAATCAGCCAATGGTGACTTGATCATTCTATCACTGACCTTGATCGGCTGATCATTTGATACTTTTTTAATCACTTTGACTTAGCTAATCTATCAACTAGCTAATCTATCAACCATTGTGCCAGGAAGGAGGGAACGACTTTGGTGGATGCAGGGGGTCCTGCCGCCATAGGAGATGATGTCGACTTGGAGGAGCTTCCGCCTGAAGAGGAGAGGGGATGCAAGGAGGTGCGCGAGAGCCGAGAGCAGATGCTAGAAGTTCGTGCGGGAAGCGCACAAGGAGATCGTGAAGGAGGCAACACCATCTTTTTCAAACAGGGATTCTCCGCCTGGAGCAGGAGGATGGCTGAAGGGTGCGCACCCTTCTTCTTCAACTGGAATTCTCTGCCTGGAGGGGAGGAGGGACTCGCCGTCTCCTGGAGATTCAACCATCCTGGTGCTAGCATGAGTTGTGGGGAGAAGATGATGTGGCAACCCCCCCTCCCTTTTTGTCACTACGATCATGTATGCGCGATGATGATACCATGGCGGGCTGGGAATTTCTGCTTGGGCGAAGTTGTTAGAGGGCTCCGCCTGGGATACTCCACTGAAGATGGTGAAGAGCCTGGGGCTATGCCACCTGAGAAGAGGCTCCCCGCCTGGGAGCACTTCGCAAGAGATCTGAATGTCTTCAATGAATTGCCATGAACATATAATATTAGAACTTAGGGTTTCCACGAAATCGTTGAACGTGAACTAATAACACATGATCTTCGTAAGAATGATCTTCAAGAACTTATGACAATCAAAACCCAAATCTCGAAACAAATAAAACCTAAACTCCTCGAAAATCGACCCGCTCTGATACCATGTTAGAAAATAGAGAATGCGGAAGCGAAACACGGAAAAAAATAAAGATTTAAGAACAACGGGATTTACGTGGAACAATATTCCCTAAGGAGCGGGATGAAACCACAAGAGAATACCTCAGAGGGCTTATGTGTTCATTCACTTTTCTCAATGGACTACAAGGGTGTGGGGTTCTATATATAGCACCCACGGAGTCTCCATATCTCCAAACTGGTAGATGTGAGACTAAACTCTTGGATGGGGTAAATGAATATCTCCAGGATCCATTTACCCTCCTACAACTCATATGGCGCACAACCAAATACTCCAACAGTTACAAATAGGAATATGACTCAACTAATAAAGAGATAAAAACAAATAGCTTCTACAGATACAACCTCTTGTCGTGCTCTGGTCAATCTGGTTGGTATGTCTTTGTAATTATATACTTGTGATTTTTATATATTTATAAATTATTGGGTGTATACCACTTTAGGCACACACACACCCCTTTTCTTTTGAAAAAGTCCTCATATGACCAAATAAGGGGCATATAATTTGAAACCGGCCTTGGATGGGTGGCCAGCCTTGACACTTGACACTGGGAACATTATGACAAGAATCATGGAGGTGACATCGCTATCTCCCTCGTTATACTCTTCCATGTACATCAACAATTCGAAACTGAAAGATCCACTGGACCCATTTTGGCTAGGGTTTAGCAAAGTTTCCCATGGCTGGAACCATAACATCAAATTTTGGTGAATTTCGACCGAATTAGATTCGACATGTGATCGAAATTCGATCGAAATGATAGAGATCTTTGCCTTGAGGGGGTTGATAAAAGAAAATATGATCGAATGGATGAAATTTCGATCGCAATTCAGTCGAATGTCGTTTTGGTCAGTCACCTATATGGAGATCGAAATCGATATTTAAGATCTTGGCTGGAATCCTCTCCCATCCCCATCAGATCAATCCTTTTGAATGGATGTTAACACAGTAATAATTAGGGTCGAGTATTGGGGCGGACCCGACCTTGACTAGACCTTGCAAAGGCCTGGACCCATCCCGAACCCTCTAAATATAAGGGTCGGGTTTGGGTCGTGATTTTCCCATTTTTCAAGGCCAGGCCATGCCCAACCCGAACCTGCGGAGGACCGCTAAAACCCTACCCGACCTGCCATAACTTTAAAATCATATTTTTGCATGGAATTTGAATTGATGGAAACCACGATTTCCCCTCTCAAGAGGATTCCATAGTGCATGTTGCCCTTCCTCTCTCCCCAAAATCTCTCCATATTAGCCCAAGAGCCCCTCCCACCCTCCCCTTCATCCCAATGATCGTACACCTTCGCGATCGTACACGACAGCCGCATCCAGTCCCTCCTCATTCCCCTTCCCGGTGAAACGGCGGTAGATCATGGGACTTAATCCTCTCACCAAGACCCCCGTGCTCGCACTCATCTCGACAATCCCTCCCCGACCGTCCTCTCTTATCAATGCAACATCCCCTTATCGATGCCTCCTCCATGCATCTCTCCGGCCTCTCTTGCGCTGGCGGTAAATCCCCTCAACCCTTCTCTACGACTAACGGGACACATTTGCACAACTGTCCCGACGATTCAATACCGTCGTAAACTTTACCTATATGATATGTTATTTGAATAGGAAAATGATCTACAATTGAGAATCACATGCTACCATTTTCAATGGAACAAATTCTTTATATATATATATATATATATATATATATATATATGAAAAACTTCAAATGAGGCGGTGTCTCACCACTTTTATGGTGAGCCATCCATCTCATCCATCTATTTTCAATCGCACGATCGTAATTAATGATACTTTAGTTGTAATAGTTAAATGGTCGAAAAACCCATTTTGATCATTTTGTCACATTCTAAATATAGAATGTGACAACTATATTGCCTAATTTCTCTCTCTTGATTAATCAATGGCAGCGACCTCCCTCCATCTCTCTCTCACGCACGCGATTGTCCAGCAGAGGCACCCTCTCTCTTGCGCGTGTGATCGAATGCCGGCGGCACCAACATCCTCCTCCACGCGATCATCCAGAAGATGCGGAAGAAGAAGATGCGGTGCGAGGTTGTGGTTGTCCCCTCTTCGCTATCCCGACGTGTGCAACTCCCCCTCCGATGGCGATGCGCAACGAGGATGATGGTGGCCCCCTCATCCTGATGGCGACACACAATGATGGAGCAGGTACGTGACTCCATGGATCTAGATCTTATTTCTTCTCAGTTTTTTTAACTTGTAGGATCGGAGGAGAAAGATGAGGAGGAGGGGTTCGACGACACCAGCATCCTCCTCCATGCAATGCTCTTGGCTTCGATGGAGGGGTTCATCGTATCCAATTTCCTCCTCCACACACCACCACTCGACCGCGGAGAGGGGGCATGAAGGAGGAAGGAACACAGATGGGGCATGGCGGAGGAGAGGTGTGCGCGGAGGAGAGGCCCCTTATATTTTTTACAAATCGTCGTTTTTTCTACAAAGTTGGGAATGGTTTGTGCAAATATTGATTTGTTTACAATCGCATGTCAATTTTTTACATGTTACAAATATCTAACAGTTTACTTATTGTTACAGAAGTCTACATAAATATTACAAATTCATCAGACAATTTTACAAAAGAGCGCCTAAATTTTACAAAGTGATCAGACATTCTTACAAAGGAACGTCTCAAAAACAAAGGAGTGTGGAGCGGTTACAGTGATTCATTTGAAATTTTACATTTATGACATTTGGATACAAAGACCTATAAAGGACGCTCCAATTTTACAAATGGATATGGAAAATCTCATACACATGTTACAAATACACAATTAATTTTTACAAAGAGGAAAATCTCATTAAAAGAAACAAAAAATTACAATTATGAATTTATTTTTTACAATGAAAACTATAAAATTACAAAGGAAATGACTCATTTTACTTCATAACTATTGAATGGTAATGTAAATATATGTAATAATCAACTCGCAGATGTCATGTATAAATTCTATATTATTATATTGAAATTTACAAACATATACAAAAAATCCAGATCGTTGAGAACGATAATGGTAATTAATAAACGAATGTAGATGCCAAATCTAGACAATACTAAAATAGTAATTTGATATCATTAGATGGACTTCGAATTTAGTAAAATCAAGATGACGAAAATAACCTTTTAGATAAGATTTTTTATGCAACTGTTAGATTGATATCCAATGGATCCGATTGATGGCTCACCATAATATTGGTTAGTCCCCACCTCATTTGAAAGGGTCCCTATAAATACACACACGCACGCACACCATGACTATGGTCTTTGGTAAAATTTACAACGATAGATTGCAACAAGTGATATTGCGTATTATGGCATTGTGCTAGAATGCGTTACAGAGTAATATTGTGAATAGGCATTCATGCCAGATTTTATGGAATATATGAATATTTTTCCAACATATGCATCATGTATATGTGCTTGATTCAGCCAAAATAGCTTTAGTGAAGTAATTTCTTGATTTCAGCCATAATAAGATAACCATTATTATTACACAGGTGAAATTAACCCAAATGAAAATGCTTTTCTACAGAATTATGTGTAAGAATATGAGGTTATTTCACTAAGAAAATGAAATGTGAATGACAATGAGATTGTCTAACTAAGAATACGAAATGTGAATGCCAACAAAATTGCATTCCTATTGTAACGAATGTCTTAGGAGCATGACTCCTATGCATGTTCGATTGCAAGACCAGCAGTCCAACGTTGTTACATGACTCACATCTTCTCTATATCGATGCATTGTAAAAATAAATTGGGGCGGGCCGGACCTGACCTGAACCTGGGCCCAACCCGATGGGCCTTGGGCTGTGCCCGGGCTCTCGATTCAAACAAAAAAACAGGCCGCAACCCGGGAAAATTTGTTGGACTCGGGCCGGGCTTTTCTAGGTCGGGTCGGGTCGAGACCAATGCTCCACTCTAGTAATAGTTCATAATTTGGAACATATGGTCCCGTCAAACACGACTAGTTTCCTTATATTGCTCCATTTCTGGAAATATTGTTCAGTCTAGAAAAGAAATGCAGACTTATACAAAATCATCAAGTCCGCTTGAGGGCCATGTTGATCACCTCCCTCCAAGCAGGCATCACCATTTTTCTTTAACACCACCTGGCCACCCACATTCCTATCACATCAAGTGTTATGAAAGAGCACATTATCAAACCCCCACCTCCCACCGAAATTGATACCGATGCTCCCTGGCATACCTCCCCATCATCTTCTCTTTTAATCCCTTCTCGCCGTTCCCATTGCATTCTATGCCAAATCTTCATTTGTCACCTTACAGACTCCCCTCCACACCCTTATTTTCTCTCCACCCTACATCTCACAACTCCCATTATTATCCTCACATAGGCAACAATGCACCGCTGTGTGATGTTCATGTCGCCAACCACAACTTCACCACTATTATACACCAGCTCTCCGAATCCTTTATGATTCACCATAGGCTATTCTGGACCCAGACTGCTGACCAACTTCCGGTGAGTATCCACTTTAGCTGCCCCCCTCAGCTGCATCGAATGTGTGTCATCAATGGTACATAAGCCTTCCTGCAAGGAAGATCTCCATCTCTTCACCGATATAATCAATAGCATAGAATATCAACATCCCACTTTCCACATTATTTCTGTTTCACTGTTACAAAAAAGTTCTAATAATTATTGTCGAGAAACTTTCTCAAACATAAATTTATTAGAGGACTAAAATAGACTCAATTATTAGAATGCCTATTCAGCCATATCCATACAAAAACGAATACTAAGTTTAACAAGGTCCATCAAGCTTAAATTATTTTGAGCCTTTGATGGTTTTTTCTCATTAATAGAATAGGCAGACCTGTTAATGCCCATCTGAGATAAAAAAACTAAGACTTGTTTTGTTGGCTTGCTTAGGGCTCAGTCTCTGTTGAGTCAACTTCAAGCCTTTTGTTGGCTCCACAAAACTCAGCCTTAGTGTTTGCCGTTTTATTGGATGCTTGATATATTTCCAGTGAGAATATCTTTTGCCACCATCTATTTCGAGACTCGAGAGAAGTAGATTACTTTTTTGAAGGACAAAGGATATCTAATTGAAAGTAGCCATTCAAGCAGAGCAGTAGCTTTCATGCATATAATTATAATTATTCTGTGTCTTTTACTATGTTATTTTTTGCTATTGTCTGCGTTTTTTGGACAGAGTAATAAACAACAGTAACTCGCATAAACATCAATTTTGTTCCATATGAGCATCTATCATCTGCGTACTTCCACGATGATTTTTCCATTAGACTGTTCCAGTGACACCAAAGAATGCAAATGGACCAGAGGTTTTTTAAAATAGCCACCAGAGCAAACAACAGCTTTGACATGCTTTGGCCATTTTAAAAGTTTTTTTATGGTATTCATAATTGAAGTGAGATTATACTGCAGTCCAGAAACAATAACTAAATATTGAATGTTAGAAAGTACTAATTCGTCCCAGTGTTTTGTGTTAATGCAGCCTTGCTGGCAGCCACATAATAGATCAATAGCACGTCGAATCCAGAACATGGGATGGAGAGCTGATGGTGGCCTTTGGCTTCTTGTGCGTGGTGGTGGTCTTTTCCTCAGCAAAGGCACTGGGGTAGAAATTAATTACTTCTTCGATTTATATTATGATTTTAGTGATAAACTCTTGAATTTCTTTAAAGTTGTAGCAATTTTAAAATTAAGCTAACCTTCCAACAAGAAGTGACCTATATCCTGTCTTCACAATCTTGCCATAGGGAATTTTCATGTCAAAGGCACATTTGTTGGGAAAAATGAGCAAGTTGTTTATTACATAAGCCCTAGGCTCTCTTATATAGGAGAGTAGCCTATGGGTAAATTAAATAAAGCATACAACTGAAAATAAAAATAACGAAGGGATACAGAAACTACTATATGCGTTAACACTCCCCCTCAAGATGGAGCATAGATATCAATCATGCTCAGCTTGGATGCACACTTCTGGAATGGGCCTCGTAGTAATGCCTTGGTAAATATATCAGCAGTTTGATTCTCTGAGGTAACATGAGATGTAGCAATGAACCCCTTCTGAATCATGTCACGTATGTAGTGACAGTCAACCTCAATATGCTTGGTCCTCTCGTGGAATGCTGGGTTGTTTGCAATGAACAAGGCTGCCTGATTATCACATTCCAAGTTCATAGGAAGCGGTACATCAAGACATAGATCTGTAAGAACAGCTTTCATCCACATCATCTCTGTGCTAGCCTGGGCCATAGCCCTATATTCGGATTCAACACTGGATGTAGCTACCACTGTATGTTTCTTGCTCCTCCATGAGACTAGAGCATCTCCAACATAGACTGCAAATCCTGAGGTGGACTTCCTGTCCTTGGGGCATCCTGCATAGTCTGCATCCGCACATGCTGAGATAGAGATCTCCTTTCCCTTCTTGAATAGCAAACCTGCACCTGGAGATGATTTGAAATATCTAAGAATCATGTGTATTGCATCCATATGGACCTGAGTGGTTGCTCCATGAACTGGCTCACACGACTCACTGCAAATAATATATCTGGTCTAGTGATCGTGACATACAATAGTTTGCCTACCAGTTCTCTGTATCTTCTCATGTCCACCTCCTCTGTGTCATCATCATAGAGCTTCATGCTAGGATCCATTGGTGTCGTAGCAAGCCGACACCCAAGCATACCTGTTTCACTCAACAAATCTGTAACATATTTCCTCTGCGACATTACTAATCCATACGGATTTCTAGCAAATTCCATCCCCAGAAAATATCTCCAAGGTCATTGTTGACAAATTCGATTCCCAATTTTTCTTTCGCCTGCTTTATGTCCTGCTCATCATCTCCTGTAATCAAGATGTCATCAACATAAACCATGATTACAGTAATACCTCTAGCAGTCTTATGTACAAACAAGGAATGATCAGCATTGGGGCGTTTGTATCCTTGTTTCTCAAAGAGGTCTGAGAGTTTCTGAAACCATGCTCTGAGGCTCTGCTTAAGGCCATAGATAGCCTTATGTAATCTGCATACCTTGGAACACTCCCCCTTAACAGCAAAACCGGGTGGTTGTTGCATATAGACTTCCTCCTGCAAATCTCCATATAAGAATGCATTCTTCACATCCAGCTGATAGAGTGGCCAATCTCTAGCAACTGCAACTGACAACAAGATCCGGAGAGTGGAATGACGGGCTACAGGCGAGAATGTGTCAAGGTAATCCACCCCGTATGTCTGTGTAAAGCCACGTGCAACAAGACGTGCCTTGTATCTATCAATAGAGCCGTCTGCATTGTGCTTCACTGTAAACACCCACTTACAGCTCACCGGATTCACATCTGGAGGTATAGGAACCAGACTCCAAGTGCCTCTGGACTGAAGTGCCGCCATTTCTTTTTCCATTGCTAGCCACCATCTACTATCCTGCAAAGCATCTTGATAATTTCGCGGAATATTTACAGCTGATAGTGCCACCACAAATGTCATGAAATCTCCAGATAATCTCTCAAAAGACACAGATGCTGACAATGGATATGTAGCACAACTCCTCTTCGATTTGCGTATAGCAATGGGAACATCTAAATATGTTGTAGCCTCATCTGACCCCTGCAACACATCCTGCTCAGAAATGTCATCAGAGCCATCAATAGACTTATTTTCATTACATACCATAGGCGAGCTAGGAGACGAGTCATGACCATGAGCGGGAGGAGGCCTGCGGGTATAATGGAACGGTAGCGGTGAGACAGGTATATGTGGTGGTGGCGGCGGTGGTGGTGGTGGTGATGTTGATGACGGCATTTGAGGTGGTGGTGTCATGTATATGGCATCAGTAGAAAAAGGTGGTAGCTGTTGGTCACCGAGGCTGAAAAATACATAACAGATTCAAAAAATGTAACATCTGCACTGACCATATACCGCCGACGCAGAGGATCGAAACACTTGTACCCCTTTTGAGTTCTGGAGTACCCAACGAAAACACACTTGACAGTCCTAGGAGAGAGCTTGTCAGTACCAGGCGACAACTGATGGACAAAGGCAACCGAACCAAACACACGAGGAGTAAGAGTGAACAGATCCTTCCCAGGATGGATGAGGGAAAACGGAATCTGTTCATTCAAGACAGAAGAAGGCATACGATTGATTGGGTAACATGCAGTGAGAACTGCATCACCCCAGTAAAAGTAGGGAACATGACTCTGTATAAGAAGTGATCTTGTGACATCAAGAAGGTGACGGTGTTTCCTTTCAGCAATTCCATTTTGTTGAGATGTATGAGCACAGGATGTTTGGTGAACAATCCCTTTTGAGGAGTAATAATTGGCAAGGACATTGGTGCACAGTTCTAAAGCATTATCACTTCTCACAAACTTCACAGACGTGGAGAAAACATTTTGTATTTCATTCAGAAAATGAATAATGATATTTCCTGCTTCGGATTTATTTTTCATCAAAAATACCCATGACACTCGAGAAAAATCATCCACAAATACTATATAAAATCTGTGTCCCTGATGATCAGGTACACGACTCGGACCCCAGACATCAATATGAAATAACTCAAACTTGGAGGTACTACTCCGACCTGGACGACTGGGAAAGGTCGACTTGTGATGCTTTCCCAACTGACACGCCTCACATTGAATAGGAGTGTGAGGAAGACCATAAGGTAACACACGACGCAACTTCTGAAGCGGTAAATGTCCAAAGCGCAGATGCCACAATAAAGGAGATACTTGTCTAGTGGTAATGGATGAGGTTCCAATGAAGGGGGTCTGATTCAAGCGGTAGAAGCCTCCTTGCTCATAGCCACGACCAATCACGTTGTCCGTATGGATGTCCTGAAAAATCAAAGAAGATGTATCAAAAATTGCCCGACAATGTAGATCCTTCGTAATCTGACTAATTGACAACAAATTCATTGAAAAATGAGGTGCATGTGTTGGAGTATGTGGTTGTGCGCCTATTGAGTTGTAGCAGGGTAAATGGATCCTGGAGAAGATCCATTTACCCCCATCCAGTGTTTAGTCCCACATGGACCAGCAGTGGGACTTGGAGGTTCTGGGAAGGCTATATAAGGAGCCCCAGACCTCCTGTACTCATTGAGAAAGTCAATAGACAAACATGCCCTATTGGAGGGCTTCTCCCGTGGTTTCATCCCGCTCCTCACGGAGTAGGGTTCCACGTTAAAATCCCGCGTTCTTCATATGTTTTATTCTTGTTCCATGTTTTGCTTCCGCTTCATATTTTATAACAGCATGTAACACATTCTTGGGCTGCATAGAGGATGTCAATCGAATCTCCCCCTGTCCAATGATGGGGGAATGTGTACCATTGGTAATTACGACTGTTCTGCCTGGAGGAATCTGAGTGTATCCTGTAAGTAAATTCTGGTCGCCACATAGGTGATGTGTAGCGCCAGAATCCATAATCCATGGTAAAGTATCTGATTTACTGGTACATGCAAGTATGCTACCTGAAGCACTGGTCGATGCAAAGGCAGAAGCAACAACTTCAGATTGACTCTCGGTAGTCGGTGCTGGACCAGATGGGGGAATAATGCCCCTCAGACGGGAAACTAGATCGTCGAACCGCTGATCCAAGGTGGCAGCAGAAGGAGGCTCTATCTGCTCAGCGACTCGTGCAGATGCAGGAAATCCATGCTTTGAATAGCATGTGTCTTCATTGTGTCCTACACGATGACAGTAGGTACATGTTGGCCTAGTAAGGCCCCCTCTTCCACGAGGTCCACGTCCACGACCCTGATTATGAAATCCGCGACCCCTGTTGGCTGCCATGGCTGAAGTATTCTGATTCGTAGCCGTGGATGGAACTGTGATCCGACTCAGTCTATGGAAAGCTTCCTCCATGGGAGGAATAATGGAGTCGGCCAAAATCTGTGACCGTGCCGCCTCATACTCTGGATCGAGTGCAGCCAGGAACATACCCACCATAGTCGCATTCCTGTACGCCTTCTGTTGTTCCGGCGTAGCTGTCAAGGGCATGAAGCTGTAGAGCTTCTCAAACATCCCTCTCAGGGATGTATAGAGAGAATGTAGGGGGCGACCATTCTGCTTGATAGTGAATATATCATGTTGGAGTTGCAGAATCTTTGTCTCGTTCTTCGCCTGTGAATATGTAGCCGCCAGAATGTCCCACATATCCTTCGCCGTGGGTTGATGTAGAATGTCATTGGCAATCTCAATTGCCAACGTACCGGAAAGCCAAACTTTGGCGTATGTGTCATCAGCCTCCCAAGAGGTATTGGTTCCAGTCTTCTCAGTAGGCTCTGGTTCGGTAAGAATGTGCTTCTTACCCGTTGACTTCATCATGCTCATGAACTGCATTGCCCACAATTCATAGTTGGTACCGTCCATCTTTACAATAGGCGCTGGACCACGAAATGCGCCAATAGATGGGATATCTGCCTTGCTTTCTGACATACTGGATACTGAAGGCTGAAACGATTGATAGAGAATGTGACTTGTCTACAATGACATAGGCGGGTTTAGTTGCACGTGTAGACCTCAAGCAACTAAACCATGTAGACGAAGGTGCGCGCTTTAGGTCTTAGCACGTGCACGCGTACAGGAGGTATACGCGCACACGTACACTCAACCGAGAGATCTCACGATCACTGGCGCACTGGTGCGTGATGCGCGCAGTGGTAGCGCACTGGGGTGGCACTGATATGCGTGAGGGCTCATGCGCGGGCGCACAGGGCTTACACGCAGCCGCACCGGTTATGCTACAACGCTACATGCGATGCTACAGGAGCACCGCAGCGCAGGAGCACCACAGCACAGCGCACCGAAGCAGGCGATGCTACAGGAGCACCGAAGCTTCGCGCACAGGGGAGATGCGCAGAGGAGGCGCTAGCGCAGGTTCAGCCGGGACACCGCCGTGCGTGCGGCTGAAGAGAAGGCGGCGCCGATCGAAGAGAGAGAGAGAGAGAGAGGAAGAGAGGCCGGCGGGTGGGGTAGGGTAGGGTTAGGGTTTCGAGAACTCCGGTCTAAGACCGTCGCTCTGATACCATGCTGGGAAAAATGAGCAAGTTGTTTATTCCATAAGCCCTAGGCTCTCTTATATAGGAGAGTAGCCTATGGGTAAATTACATAAAGCATACAACTGAAAATAAAAATAACGAAGGGATACAGAAACTACTATATGCGTTAACAATTTGTAACTCTCATCTTCATATACTGTTGCACAAATGATCTTCAAACTTATTTCATTGAAAATGTTGTGGTTGGTGGAGATAACTGAACACATAAGTATACGTCACCAGACTATCTGATGTTTTTCAAGATGAAACAATATTAAGAAGCATACTGTTACTGTAAGGTGGTACTATGGCAATATATAAGTTGCCAAATGGGAGGATAATTGGGGATTAGTTAATTCAGCACATGGAAGGATCCCACATACAATATCATTTTTAATAAATTTTGTACCTTGGGGCTTTCATACGCCCATCGATTTGGTTCATGTCAAATATGGTGACATCAGGGATGGGATTGCAGTGGGGAAGTATTAATTTGTTAATAGAGGCATAATTTTGCTAGTGAAAATATTGATTATGAGGAGTGTAATAGGTCCTTAATTATTATTTTCTTGTTACCTGCGCACATGTTCTTTTCAACAATTGATTCGTGTTTGCAGATTTCAGAGGATTTTGACGAAGTTCCTGTCCAGAGCAGAGGCTTTGGTATTCTTGATGTTGGCTTTCGTTCCCAGGTATTAAGAGATAATGAATATTAGAAATTTAGAAAAAGATAAGACTAATGTAAGCAAATGTTTGCGTTTGCCTAAATTGTTTCTTTTGATAGCCATATCAAAGTGGTGTTCATAATGAATTCGTATTTTCACTAGCTTTCCTCCAAGAGTATGTAAAATAAATATCTGGTTAGCTTATCCAGTATGGGCTGAGTAGGGCTTCTGGCTTCAATTGATCCAAAGGTTGCTTTTCTATACAATAAAATTGTTTTGGAGAGGAATTTGAATTTATATCAAACAATGATATGTTCTTCTCATTGTCCCTTCTTACTCAATCCTGCTTTACTGAAAGTTAACTTAGATATTGATTTAAGTAGAAGCCTTTGAGGTAATAATTCCTGTTATAATTCAAACATTTAAGGATAGCTTAAGGTGAGAATTCCTTGTATAATCAAACATTTAAGAATCCCCTTCTCCGTTTTCAACATTCTTATGGAATTATGATACATTTTTATTCCATTTGTTCATTTCATTCCCAGATTAATCCCCACACTCACCCCCCAATCATTTCCTGTATGTCTGATACACGGTGCTTATTTAGAACTACTCATTTAAAGACATTTATTACAGAATGAAGCGTGGGCTGCCGGGGGAAGTGGGGTCCTCCTTAGAACCACAAATGGTGGTAAGAGTTGGACGCGTGATAAGGCTGCTGACAGTATAGCTGCAAATCTTTATTCTGTCAAGTAAGTTCGCCATGCCTTGTTTAAACTGGGTTGACTTATAGACTTCTAACAAGCTGATTGATATATCAAGGTCATTTACTATGTTGCGTCATGATTTCTAAGTTTTTTTGCTGGGTTAAGTGGACGGTTTAAGTCTTTCACTCAATCCTTCCTAGGCTGAAAAATTGGTCCAATCTCTCCACGTCTCATGGTCCTACTCCTACATCGCCATTGTGTGGAACTCTGCAATTTCTTTGTCCTTTTATTTATATAACACATGCCTCTATTATGCATAGAACTATAGTACAAAAGGTGTTGGAGTATTTGGTTATGCGTCACTTATATGGGAAATGGGTAAATGGATCCTGGACTCTACTCTACTCTGGAGTCCCTATGAACCACATGAAAACCCTAGCCAACATGGCATAGGGAACAGTACTCTACTCTGGAGTCTCTATGGATCAACATGTGCACATCTGAAAAGACCGCATACATGTGCGTGTCTAAAACTGAAGACTCGGAACCATCTGACGTCGAATTTGAATATATGAAAAATTGTAGAGTCTAAACAACTGGTTGGTTTGGAATCTGTATCTGGAGAATCTGAATAGACATGTGACTTTGCCCAATACTTCCCCTTTCTCTCATACTTGGCGGAAACAATGACATTGACAATGTAGGGAGAAGACAAGAAAAAATGAGAAATCATGAACTTGCGGCTTTTCATCAATATTTTTTAAATAACCGTCTTTTTTTTTAAAAAAATGTTTAAGTCGTTTCGCCCTTTTTTTTCTATGGATCTGAATGTTAGCATGTGAACCATAGACATGTGCAGAGGTAGCAGAAATAAAAATGTTAAGGTGGATGTGTGGGCACACGTAAAAATCGGATTCGGAATGATGCAATCAAAAAGAAAGTTGGTGTAGCTCCGATCGAGGATAGGATGCGAGAAAACCGCTTAAGATGGTTTGGTCATTTGCAAAGAAGATCAGTTGATGCACCAGTTAAGAGATGCAGGTGTTGGGATGTTGAGCCGGCTAAGAGAGGGCGAGGACAGCCCAAGAAGTGTTGGAAAGAGACCATACGAAGGGATCTTAGTTTTGTGGATATAAGTCCAGGATTGACCCAAGATAGATCTGAATGGAGGCGAAGAATCCATGTAGCCGACCCTACTTAATTGTGGGAAAGGTCTTTATTGTTGTTGTTTACAAATTTTTTGCGTATGACTTTTTGCCTGCATGTGGTGAACATGGCGATACTAGACGAAGTGCTGGGATGAACAATTGCTGCTAAGATTAGCCTGACTTGATGGCCATTTTACACAATACGCCCCGTTAATATTTTAATTCTATTTCAATACTACCGGATACTATAAATCACTACAAGAAAAATGAGTTGTGGCCACAGAATGTGGCTACGGAAACTTGTGGCCACGACAATTTCGTGGTCACTAGTTTCTCGTAACTATAATCCTTGGCCAAAGTCTTCATATAAGAGTTGTGGCCACGATAAGTTTTGTTGCCACTTATATTGGCCACGACATATTCGTGGCTAGAGAACTATCGCGAGAGACTTGTAACTACAGCTACTGGCCACAACGTGTCGTGGGCAGAGCCCAATTCTGTGGCCACAAACCCCATACCCGTGGTCATATTTCTGCAACCACAACTTGTTTTCCTTGTAGTGAATTATTATTATTTTCATTAGATGTGAATGAGGACATTTGAGGAATTTTGTAAATAATTAAAAAAAATAAAATAAATTTAATAGGCTTTCAATATTTTCCTTCATCACAATTTTTTTGATCTATCGCTAGAGCTTCGTACTCTCATCTTCTCCCCGATAACGGTATGATAAAATGTGAAGTATATCTCTATTTTAATTATATTCTTCATTATTGTGACATACTTAGAATATTTATAATTGACATATCAATAATATTACAATTTTTCAAAAAAAAACTGAAGTACGAAACTTGATGGCCCAAATAGTAGGTCCAACTCACTTAAGCCCAATTGGGCTTGAGAACCGTCAGTTGCTTTCCTCTCCCACTCTTTTTCCTTTTTTTTTTAAACATTTGCCCATATTGGACCTGGACTTTCCCAATGTTCCATATTTATTTTTTTAAATAAACGAAGGGCCATCAAATGAGAGGGCAACGAGACCCTTCCTCTTCACACGCTAGGGTTCCCATCGTGGAACTCCTCACCAAGCCGACAGTGGAGGGAGCTGCCGATGGAGAATCGAGACTTGCGCCGTCGATGGCGCGAGATGCTGCTGCGGGTCGCGGAGGGTTCCGCCTGGAGGGATGTTGGAGGGTGCCATCGCTTCTGTTGAACCAAGGGGGAAGGTTCAAGGCATGCTCTCCATGCTTGGAGCCCCTGGAGGGTGCCATCGCTTCGCCTGGAGTTGATAGGTTATCGCCTTGTCGACAAGGCCAAGGCCTACAGGACTTGACCGTTGGGACTGTCTCTCTAGTTTGGGACTTGGTCATCGCCACGAAGAGAGGAGCACCCTTGGGAGTGCTCATGGATTCGCATGGAGGCGGTTTCGCCAGGGAGCCAGGAGTCTGCGCCTCCACTTGGGATCATCTGAATCTGGAGATGGATGCTACTTGGCGGGATCTCGCGTTCTAATGGTAGGGCGCGTGGAGCGCCACATGGTGCGGCTAGGGCTGATTGCCTGGAAGAACGAGCGTGCTCCTGGATTGAGATTAGGGTTCAAGAAATTGAACCCTGGACAGAACATCATTCTTTCAATATTAATCGACCAATTTGAAGGATGGCGGCAACTGAACTCCAGAATTTAGGATTTCAAACCCCACAAAAATGATGGCAGAACTTGAATCATAATTGATCTTCAAGAACAACATTACAATCGAAACTCGAAGAAATAAAGAACATGAAAAACCTCAAGAATCGAATCCGCTCTGATACCATTTTAGAAAATAACATAGCTCTAATACCATGTTTGAACATAGAAATGCGAAAGATAAACCAAGAATAAACATCGGGATTTTACGTGGAACCCTACTCCCTAAAGAGCGGGATGAAACAACGGGAGGCATCAAAGGGTCATATGCTTCATTGCTTTTTCTCTCTGAATACAATGGGTGCGGGGTTCTATATATATATATATCCCTCACTGAGTCTCCACATCTCCAAACTGTGTAACTTAACAATTGGATGTAGTACCCATTTCCCACATAAGTGACGCATAACCTAATACTCCAACAAAAGGCATTACCTTCATGTATTTGCCAAAGTTTAGACTGAGTACATTCCTTGTCAAGCTTTTTACTGTTTTTCTTGCACATTTTTTGGATGTCAATCCACTCTTACACCGTTTAATATTACAGTTTGGCATCAGAAACCTGTATTCAACTCCTTTATCTTTGTAGCTCACGATTAGATATTGCAGAAACAAAAGGAAATTTTAACCACAGATTTGAGATGGTTTCCTCACGAGCTGAACTAAAGTCAGATTTCGCTTGGCTTATCACAGAATCATTCATGCCTGCTTTGTGTGAAGGCCGTGAGGGTGGATGATATACTTAGGGAGGTCTCTAAGGTCAATCCTATACAAATTTGCCATGTAATAGAAAAATAGTTAGCTTTTTAGGGAGGTCTAAGATCGAAACCAATCAAGTCAAGCTTGGGCATGAGTCTTCTATGCTTGATCAGGTTGCTATCCTGTTCAAGCTCATTAAAATTATATCAACTGAGATCAATCTGGGTGGTTTTGGCTTGTTCCTTCTGAATAGAGTCCTGCTTACAAACTGTGAATGGTGGGTGAACCCTATACATATTTGGGCATATCTGAGGTGTACAACTACTTTTGGGTAGTGCCGAAGTAGCATCCTTGCTCTAACATACTATACAATTCAAGTACACACAAACGCGTAAGAAATCCCAAGATGTTCGTGGAAAATCCTTCTCGCAAAATTGCACATACAATTCGTTTAAGTTTGTTTTTTCTAATATACGATTGACTTATTCCTGGCATGTTTGTGCAGATTCATCGACGATAACAAAGGCTTTGTACTAGGAAATGATGGTGTCTTGCTTCGGTATCTTGGATGATCTGAAACAATACATGTCTAAGAGTGTGTATTCTCCCTATGTATACCAGTAAGCTCAGTAACAGATGGATGCCAGTTTTTTCTTTCTTTCTTTCTGTTGCCTTATAGTCGTTCGAAAATCAATGTTTTTTCTGGACTCATCCTGTATACATATACAGATCCTCCTGAGCATTCCATTTGTCTCAATGAATGAATAAAAGCTGGCATTTCTTTTGTCTACCGCCACTGCCTTTTTACTCAAACAAGCAAGAACTTGGTACGCTTCCTGTATTTATACGAGATTTGTGTAGTTTTATTGTGGAAGTATATAGCAAGATGGTTAATCAAACTTATAGCAGAGATCCTCATTGGCAGCAATCCTGCGATCGGTAAATAGAAGGAAGTTGGATTTCAAATAAAGTGTAATTCAGTATTGCTATCCTGTGATTGGTATCATGGAATAGTTGATTGGGAAGCAGATAATTTTAGGTGATCATATATGTTGTCAGTCATTTTGGCTATTGTTGGATTATAATGGACATGATGCTTGAACACTGCCTCAGACTTCAATGTGCGGCGTGTGCCATGGCTGGGTGTGTTCACATGTTTTTCAACTCATTGAATTATGGATTTGATGCGTTCTTCAATCCACATTTTCTAAATGCCTCGCGATCCCACACATGTGCAGCTTGGTTGCTTTACAAATACAGGCTCCGAATCTCCTCCTCTGTTTGTGTATCGTTGACGAAGTGTACTTGAGATCCTGGGAGTCGAACTTGATTCCTGTATCCTATATGCACCAGTGCACTAGTTTTAATATTGATACACCTTTCTTTCAATTATGTGTTTCATTTTGTTTTCTGTCCATCTGTTGTGTTTGATCATGGATGATTTTAGACTTTGCAACTTGTAATCGTGTTGATTATATGCATGTTGTGTTTGTTGATGATGGTCTTCATGTGTGTGATTTGTTTCTTTGGTTATATGCTCGAATGCGTTTGTCTGATGCATTCAGTTTATTATTTAAGTAGGTTTTAAATCTATAATTTTGCTCTATGAAGAGTCAGGTTGCATCAATTGTGGTACCTAATTTTGAAAACTAATTCAATGATTAAACAATTGTGGCATGATTGTAAGTTTGGATAATGTCATATTGCATGAAGCTAATATGTTATCAGGTATATACGTAGGAAAAAATGGGGCTGCCTCACGGCTGTCCCTGCCCTTATTTTTCACATTTTTTTACTTTTTTTTAAAATATCACCATGTATATTCATTTATATATCATTCATATATGTCATTCGAATTTTGTCAAAAACAATCTCTTATACCATCCATCTAGATCAAGTAATATGGTGATATTTTTGAAAAACAATAAAAAAATGCCGAAAATAAGATGGGGGCATCCCAAGGGGGCAACCCCATTGAACCCATATATGTAATATGTATTATATGTAATATGTATGTGTGTGTGCGTGTCTTTCCGATCCAGGAGTAGCAATAGATCAAAAGGAGGCATGAAAAGTTCCATGCTTGCATGTGCGCTCTTGTTCGGGTGTGGGAGATCAATTCAGAGCTTGATCTTTTTTGTTATAAATTTGTTTTAGAAAAATTAATTTGCATATTCATCTTCTCAATTCTTACCTAACTGTGAACCTCTGGTTGCATGAACTCAAGCGAACGTTCGCGTTCTTAATGCGAACACCATCTTTTTTCTTTAGCTTTCTCTTCTCTTCCTTGGTTCTTTCGAGGTGCTTTCGAGGATAAACATGAGGTGCTTGTGAGGTGCATTATTTTCTTATATGTCGTATTTTTGGGGATTTATATGGATATTATTTATGAAGGATCAAGAGACAAGAAAGGATAGAAAATAGTACACTTGTGCCCATTTGAGATTCTGTAATTAAAATTATGCTCCTACAGAGGTAAAATAGGAGCCAACACCCAACATCATCCCATTCATGTAAGAGATATCCATACCCTTGACAGCTCACCTAAATTAAATCAAATGAACATGTAGTTTTTGTGATTATTTTCTAGAGTTTTTTTACACTTGTACCACCTTCGAGATTATGCAATTATAGTTATGCCCTTACCTTTTATTCAATAACAAATGTGCTCCTATATTCTAGATCTATCCTTTTGTAATTACACACCTGCCACTATTTTACCTTAATGCAAAGGTAGATCTGTGAATTCTGTAACAATATAGGGCACACTTGTTATTGCAAAAAATGGTAAGGACATATTGTAATTAAAAAAATTCAGAAGGACAAAACAAGTATAAAAAAACCCTAGAAAATATTGACAAAAACATCGTTTTCCTTTACTTTAATTTAGGTGAGCGGTCAGGGGTACTGATATCTCTTACACCAAGTAGGATGATATTGACCTATATACACAAACACGTAATCTCTATATCTTATGGTCATATCAACTACCATTTCTGATCTTATACCACATGGCACATGTAAATTCTTATTCTCCTTATTTTTTATTCCAAAAGTTCACTCAAATGCAGCCGTAGAAGATTTAGTACATCTATATGTTGTATTGCACTGCAAGAAAAACAAGTTGTGATCACAGAATGTGGCTACAGAAACCTGTGGCCAAGATACTTGCGTGGCCACTAGTTTCTCGTAGCTACAATTCAGCGGCCAAAGTCTTCAAATATGTAAAGAGAACATTCATGCATGAACTACGGCCACGACAGCTTCTGTGGTTACTTGTAGTGGCCACGACATATTCGTGGTTAGTGAACTCTCGCAATGAGACTTGTAACGGCTACATGCCACGACGTGTTGTGGTCAGAGCTCAATTCCTGGCCACAAACCTCATATCTGTAGGCATAATTCTGTAGCCAGAGCTTGTTTTCCTTACAGTGTTATTTCGTAAGATTCGTATAATTGAGAATCATTTTATTCTGATATATGTGGTAATTTGGACATCACAACCAAATAGAATATTCAAAATGAGCTCTACTACATGTCGCTCCATCGTACCTATCATTGTGTAGTGCTAAAATGGCATTTGTGATATTTTTTTCGGTGAACTTCACTTTTTGGTAATATTATATCACTTGCAAATGTAGTTTTATAGTAAGAAAAATGATAAGAATGTTTTATTAGAGAAGAAATACCACTATAGTTGTCGCTCGCACTTGCTCTATGACTACTTACTCAACTATATATGATGTTGTTGCTTCGACAACTTTCTCTCATCCACCGTGACTTTGATCACCAATCCACCCTCCTCGTTTTCCCTAGTCGAATGTCCATAGATAAATACGCTTTTTTCCTTCTTTACCAATTGATGAAAATATCATTAATCGAAGCAGATATATTTTTCTTATTTTGAATTCCAATAAATGAGCTCATGGAGATAATTGAACTTAACGCGATGTAAAAATGACTCAAATACATGTTTGATGATTCATATATTGAAACTACATTGAAATAGGAGACAAGCGAGCAACACACCACGTCGCTAGTCCATTTTGAATTGCAAAATCGATCCTTCTAAATACTACATCCAAAAAACCTAGGAATCATACATTGCTGCTCATGACTTTTTGGACCATCTTCAAAAGCTCAACAGCTTCCAGTACTAAGAATACAAAGGTATCGAAATCAAAAGGGATGAAGGCATGTTGATTCTCAATGCACGCTTTCTCATACTTCACCACTTGTGTTGCAGAGCTTTAGGGGCGGCATGTCCCACCGTAAAGGTCTCACTCTTCAACCTCACTAGTGGAGGAACTCATGTCAGATCTACACAAGCATGTTTCCCTCCGACCCATCCAAACATCAAAATATCAGCAAGTTTAAGTGTAGATCTTCCCTCCTACGGATCGGTTAAAAAGGTCATAGGCGCCTCTTTCTTAGTAGCAATACCTGCACATTTGAGTATATCAAATAAAACGTCTCCAACAAGATCGTGTCTATACTTAAAATCGAGAAGCTCCATGCAATGAACTGGATGATCTCCAGAAGTGTCTAAGCATGCTTTACAGCAAACTGGGCATAACTCATCAGCTGGAAATAAAGGAATCATGAGACGATATCTGAGGATACTTCGATACTCCATCGGTGACATGTGTAAACCAAGTTCATCAATAGGAATAGCAAGGAGAAAATCTTGAGCATGATCAGCTTGACGACACCGAAAAATTGGCTTTTATCTTACGATCATGACAAATTTCACCTTCACGTCCTCAATTATTTTGCTAAAAATAGCACTTGTCAAAACATTCTAGATCTTTGGGGGGCGATGTCTTTTTTAGAGAAATAACTGAAATCGAATGAGGAAATTGTATCGTGAAGTCATTGAAGAGCATAATCAAAGCCGGAGTCCATAGTGTAAATCTCACTATCTCGTAAGATATGATCCATGAGCTCCCAAGAATGTACCCTGGAAGCCACAAAGGCATACGAATCATTTGAAGAGTTTTGTATTGCAATTTCGGTATCGTTGATGTGGGATTTAGTCCGATATCATGGAACTCAGATGTCTATAGAAATTATACATCATGTTCACAAGGGTTGGAAATTGATAGAAGTTTGTTAAAGATACATAAATGCAAGTACGTGTGCGCATCAGACTGGTTTCCATCTCGATCTCAAGTGCATAGCCTTGTGCCATGTTCGTTTGGAGAATAGGAACTTGAATAAGGGGTCAATTCCCCGCCTGATGCGGTTCCCAAGAATATGGTTATTCCCATCTACATCCCATTATTTCATCTTATTCCACCTTTATTCCTATCTGTGTTCCATCTTACCTACCTTATTCCACCTTATTCTCCTTATTATATCTTTCCAACCAAACAAAGAATAGACCCTTATTCTCTCTATTCCGCATCCTTATTCATTCTTATTCTTGAACTGAATGCCCCTTAAAAGACATTTCTATGCTCATATGCATATGTACTATAAGCATACGTATATATGCATATGCATATGTACTATAAGCATGTTTTCTTCCAATTTCTTTTGATTGTTTATTTCTATGTTCCTGACTTGAAAGAGAAACGGTTTTCGTCAAACTGTGCATACTTGAGCAACACAAAGCTTCTCTGTGGAGAGGTCAAAGCAATAACATCCCATATGATTTTTAGCATACCCAAGAAAAATGCACTTTTTTGTTCTATATGAGAACTTTTAGAGGGACGGAGAAGAGGGAATATGGCACACCCAAAGACTCGTAGAAAATGTAAATTTGGATTTGAGTTGCTAAGGATTTTAAGTGGAGAGACCATACCTAGTATATATGTGGGCGGTCGGTTTATGAGATAGACAACTGTAAAGAATGCATATTCTCAGTTTGGGTAGAGAAGTGAGGCGTTGGAAAGAAGAGCGAGAGTGTTGTTAATAATGTGTTGAACTTTTCTTTTAGCTACACCATTTTGTCCATGTGTATGAGGTGAATTGAGTCGGTGGTGAATACCCTCATGTTTGAGGTGTTTATCTAGGACACAATATTCTTCCTCCATCGGTTTGAATGGTTTTTATCTTATAGTTGAATTGAACAAAGACAAAAATATTGAATTTGGAAATTGTGATCGACCTGTCGTGGTGGAAGATGATAGAGAGCTTGGTAACTTTTCGTCAGAGGAGATCCTTACTTATCCTGGGATGCTTGACTGAATAGTAGGGCCCACGTTGTTGAATACAATCGATCACATATATTCAACTCTGTAGTTGAACATTTTTTGAAGCATTGCATGAAAAAGCAGAATTGACGAAGACAGGTTGGCGAGGATATGGAGAACGTGTATCCTATTCCTCTCTATTGCATTGGCGAGGGTTTGGCGAGGACTGTGGTCGCCACTTTGTCCTCGCCAAATCAAAATTATAATGTATGTGATGTGTCACCTATAGTCTACTTGACAAAATCGTGACCAGTTTGTTCTTCCTCATTGCTCATAGCAAATCTTAGCTTCTCTAATCCGACGACCTCATCTCCTCTACCATCGACGTTCCATTAGGTCCGCCTCCTTTCCTTCCTTTCCTTAAGAAGGTATTTGAATCATAATATTGTGATTATTCTTTTTTTTAAAGTTATTATGCTTTGGTTGGTTTTCAATATGTTTTTATGGAAAATACACGGTCGAATTTTGTAATTAGCCTGTACGATTTGGCTAGTGTAAATTGAACACCAAACATTACATAGTATTGATTTTGATTTGGTTTTGGACTATCTTGCCATATTTTAGTTGAAGATGTATTGAAGGTGTTTTATGAAATGTCTAAATGAAAATTTTTGATAAATGAGAAATACCTTTGTAATGTGTTGTGATAACTCGTACGCGTTTTTATCCCTAAATGTCCAAAAAAATCTCATAAATAAAAGGGCATGTATTTAGGTATTCAGTGTAAATATGTGTTTGTGTTTGTATTTATGTTGTATGTGTTATGTTAGTGTACATCTTTGTAGTGTGGTGTATATGGTGTATGTGCTTGCACATATGTTAGAGCATGTGTGTGTTAGTACATATATTTATGTGCCAGTATGGGTATGTGTTAGTATGCTTATAATGTGTGTGTGTGCGTGCGTGCGTGCGTGCGTGCGTGCGTGCGTGCGTGCGTGTGTTAGTATGTCTATAGAGTATATTATTGATTAGGATGTAAGAAAATGTTATGTGACTATTTGCGATTACTTCCCTATTTTTTCAAAGATACATATTATGTGATCAATGACAAAGTATTTTGAAAAATAACACATACATCTTTTTTAGTTTCTTACCATATTGTTGCTTATATGCAAGTATGGTTATGTTATAATTTTCCATCTACAGTAATGACTTCATTCGCAAATGTTCTAAATAAGGAGATTGTCTTGGAAATGTAGAATCCTTAGAATGTCTATCTATGTCTATTTCAATAGTGTTCCCACCAATCAAAGATGCATTTTGAAGATTTTGTAGTTATACCATTTAGTCTTATATTATCATTCATATTTCTTACAAATTTTATAGTCGTAGTTCATATTTTAAAAAGGTCAAAAATGCTTTTTCATTCGAGATCCCATTTAGTTGACCAAAGTTCCACTCAACCAAGAGATACAAATTAATGACTAGTTTTTTAATGGATTTAAATTATAGATTATAAAAAAAGTACAAATTATGTTTATTTTTCTCAGTATCTATTTATGTATATATTTATTTATGTATATATTTATGTTTTCTTCCTCATCTCTAATTGCTAGTAATTTGTCTCTTTATTGGTGTTTTAGTTGAATGATATAAATGCGAATGAGATTTTACTTGAGCTTCATAGTGAACTACGAGGACTACTCGACTTGTATCTTGGTGAGATGATATTTAAATACTTGGTGATTGAAAAGGGTAGTATTTTTTCATGTGGTCTGATTAGCTCACTTTTATAAAATTTTGGATAAGCGATAACTTCTGAGTGCTTTCCTTTTGGATTTTTATAAATGATCAATAGTTTCCTAATATACTCACATATGGTCTAAGTCGCAAACTCGACTCTTTCCTCTTTCAACTTGCTTTTTACGACTAACTCTATTGTAATTTAGCTTTTCCAAAACTCTACTTAATGGTTGTTCATGTTTGGCTTGTTCAATTATGTCAGCGAAGGATGGTATTTTTCTCTAATGATGTTTCTCTCGAGTGCAGGTGCGGATGTGTGCATCTTTCCTTATTTAGATTGTGAATGGAGTTACAATTTAGAGATGCTATTCTTTTTATTGTTGAAGAGTATGTTCAATTCCAATTTCTTCAGAATTGCAAGGATTTAAAGATGGTGGTCTAATTGTGAGTTTATATACATTTGTTATTCTCTACAAATTTTTTTCATCTTCTAGATAAAATGGGAGTAGGCTCAAGAATAGTAACATTTTATTGCCTAGAAAACACCTAAATCTTTAGTTTTATTAAAAAAATCTATGAACTATTTCTTTGTAATCCATTGTGAATTTGTTTAGTTGTTAGCATCCTCAAGGTATTAGAGGTAATCTACATATTTGACGTGGAGATATCATCGTAGAAGGAACAATCAAAATTTACATTTGTTGATTTTCTTTTACTGCTATATATTTGAGCACACCTTCAGAGAAACTAGAAGGTAAAGAACTATAAACTAAGGTTGTAGAGGACTAACTCTTGCGTCATTAGCTATGCTAAATTAATTCGTGTCCTCTTGCCTTTGATCCATACATATTCAAGTTTCAAACTTTTAATTAAATTTTATTATGAGAAAATATGATAAGTTCTAATCCAAGGAATTGCTCGGTTGGATTGATCATGTAAATGCCTTTCTTCGTCTGTCTTTAGAAAATTTTATAATTAGTATATGCATTATTTCCTCTTTACTTTGTATTCTAGAATATGTTAACAAGTAAAAGGAACAAACGACATTTAAATAATATGTTCTATGGAAAATAAGATGAGGATAGGCCGAAAAATAAAATGATGTACCATTATTAACAATGATGAGATAATTGTTCTATAAAATACAAAAGAAAAGAAGTACAATTGTAAGTCATGCATCTTTATTCATATATCTATTCTATCTTTAATGCATCCTTAATAAAAACAAGTCTTATTAGAAAATGACTCAAGCTCTGAGGATTGCACCTTCATATTGCCTCCACGCGTGAACGTAATCCATTGCCTAAGTAGACAAAGCCTTCACTCTCACTTGGAGTCATGCGGCTTTTGAAGCCTTACAAGGTGCACACGAGAAGTGGCACTGATTCCATCTACTAGGTAAATCTAGGAAGGGTGCAATTTAGCCTATCGCAAACAGTGACAAAATTTTGACTTTTGATGAAATTTATAATAATATTTAACATGTTCTACATATTTATCTTTTATAAATATTCTTTCCCTTTTTTAGAGGGTAGAATCCCTTGTTTAGTTAGAAATCTTTACCTTGAAATAATGTATTCATTATTATCTTATGTCGACAAGTAATTGTAAATGAATAGCGTGAAATTCATGAATAGTATTACTTTTGATAGAAGCATCAACATGGATGATAGAAATACTCATCGACAACGACAGGATAGAAGAGTCAAAAGTGGAGTAGTGTTGAGAAATAGTTTTCCAGAGGAATGAACGAGTTTAAATTTTTACTAAACCTTAGCTCATATTAATTTATTTAGCAAGCTTTTGTGTATAATAATTATCTCTATTACCATTACAACAATAATTTTTATTTTTTATTTATATAGTTTGTATCACTATTCAAGTATATTTCTTTTCTTATCTAGTCCCACCATCTATTTTTATGCGCTTTCTATGCACTTGAATTTGAGAATAATGAAAGAAGATATGACAAGTTAATATGTAACGTCCCGGGCTTAGGTCCCCGGTCCGTTATCGAGGAAAACTGGCCCTGACAACTTGTTGGGTTCGAGCCCAAATGAACCCGTTGACAACCACCCAAAATGCTTAAGCCCAAGTTGTCAAGTAGTAATCCCCACCACTTATATACCACACCCACACTTTGTGAGTTTTCCATGTGGTACTATGTTTGGGGTTAGGGTGTTACAACCTCCCCCACTTATATTCGCAACGTCCTCGTTGCGACATGGCCCATCACTTATTCCCAGTGATAGTGGCGGCTGCACGCTCTGGGTAGCCATTTCCTCCAACCTCTTTGTAGGGGCGGCTCCACCTCTCGGGTAGCCCTTTCCACTATCAGAGAGAATTTGGCTCTGATACCATTTGTAACGTCCCGGGCTTAGATCCCCGGTCCGTTATCGAGGAAAACTAGCCCTGACAACTTGTTGGGTTCGGACCCAATTAGATCCGTTGACAACCACCCAAAATGCTTAAGCCCAAGTTGTCAAGTAGTAATCCCCACCACTTATATACCACATCCACACTTTGTGAGTTTTCCATGTGGTACTATGTTTGGGGTTAGTGTGTTACAACCTCCCCCACTTATATTCGCAACGTCCTCGTTGCGACATGGCCCATCACTTATTCCCAGTGATAGTGGCGGCTGCACGCTCCGGATAGCCATTTCCTCCAATCTCTTTGTAGAGGCGGCTCCACCTCTCGGGTAGCCCTTTCCACTATCAGAGAGAATAACTGATGGGCCATGTCGCAACGAGGACGTTGCGAATATAAGTGGGGGAGGTTGTAACACACCAACCCCAAACATAGTACCACATGGAAAACTCACAAAGTGTGGGTGTGGTATATAAGTGGTGGGGATTACTACTTGACAACTTGGGCTTAAGCATTTTGGGTGGTTGTCAACGGATCTTATTGGGTCGGAACCCAACAAGTTGTCAGGGCTAGTTTTCCTCGATAACAGACCGGGGATCTAAGCCCGGGACGTTACAAATGGTATTAGAGTCAAATTCTCTCTGATAGTGGAAAGGGCTACCCGAGAGGTGGAGCCGCCCCTACAAAGAGGTTGGAGGAAATGGCTACCCAGAGCGTGCAGCCGCCACTATCACTGGGAATAAGTGATGAGCCATGTCGCAACGAGGACGTTGCGAATATAAGTGGGGGAGGTTGTAACACCCCCCAAAATTGAAAAAAAGTCCCACACCGTGGAACAAGAAGTTTCCGGGTGGGATAAAAAGTGAGGAGGTTACTACCTAGCAACCCGGCTTAAGCATTTTGGGGGTGGTTAATCGGGTCCATATGGACCCGATCCCAAGAGGTTGTTAGGGCCAGTAATGCTCCGTTAACGGACCGGGAACCTAAGCCCGGGACGTTACATAATAAGAGGGACCAAGAGTAATAAGAGTGGAAGAAAAGATGAGGACAAGAGGAAGTTAATAAAGGGACTAATTATCACTTATGAACATAAATAACATTTAAACATGTCATCTATGATCAGATTGGTGTCGTGGTGTAGTTGGTTATCACGTCAGTCTAACACACTGAGGGCCTGTTTGGTTGCTGGGTTGGACTGGGTTGGGTTGGGTTGGGGTATCCCTGTGAATAGTAAATTGTACCCCTCTGAATAGTAAACTGTGAGGAGGATTGAGAGGGTTGGAAGGGGGTTGGAAGGAGGGGTACACCGGTGTACCCCAACCCAACCCAGTCCAACCCAGCAACCAAACAGGCCCTGAAGGTCTCCGGATCGAGTCCGGGCGATGCCATTTTATATTTTTTTCCTATTTTTTAAGACGAGATTTTGTTCAAAATATTATAACTACATTTTTTACTAATACGTAACAGCTCAGATGGTAGATGGCATGCTTAACTTTCGAGAGGTACGAGAGCACGTGCTTAGCTTGCAGATCCATCTTTCTTCAAAATTTATATAATCCACGTCAAATTTTTAAACCCCGTGTTAAATTTCTGTGGTACTGATTTCAACAGAACCAACTTTCAATAACGGCATCAAAAGTTCGGATTTGTTATAAATAATTTGATTCTGAATCGATGTCAAATATCTAAAAATATAAAGTCATACGTGGCTGCCTCCTAGGGGCAGCAACATGGCTGCCCCCGTCTTATTTGGGCAAATTTTTTTTATTTTTTTGAAAAATAACACCATACATTCATCCCTATATCCCTCCTATATACCATTCGAATTTCGTCAGAAGCAGAGACTCCTACGGCCTTCATCCGGACAGTAATTTTTTAACGGTAACATGATTTTTTAAAGTCGATACCATCGAGATGGAGGCCGTAGGAGTCTCTGTTTCTGACGAAATTCGAATGGCATATAGGAGGGATATATGGATGAATATACATGGTTTTATTTTTCAAAAAAAAAATAAAAAACGCCAAAAAATAGGGCGGGGGCAGCCACCATTTTTTCCAAATATAAAACCAATGGATCCTATTATATCCATATCCTGTAGAGATTTGTTGACGAGATTAACCCAAAAAGCCATCATATTTAAAACTAAGACGCTCACCGAGGGGCTCGAACCCACGACCACAAGGTTAAGAGCCTTGCGCTCTACCAACTGAGCTAGACGGGCTTTTGTTTTTGCCGTGAATCGTTTTAAACCTGAAAATTCGAATCTTTTGGTCTTCGGCCAAACCACAAGCTTGCCCTCTTTAGTTATCCTAGTATTATATGCACTACTAAAAATGACATATTGCGTCCATAAATCATGTAGGTTTATTGTTTTCTTAGGAAAAATCTCGTGGATAATTTGTTCTTCATCCATCTTTTTATGTACTTGATTACTGTGAAAATATTATACTATATTGAGTTAACCTATTTTTCATAAGAGATTATATAATAATACCGGAGCTTGGCTCTTATGAATAATGAATTAAAAGAGTGTGAACTAATAATAGTTTTATTAATTGGTGAACTTGGAGATTATTTTATGTTGTTATTAGATATGTAATTAGTTTGGGCCGGCTCGATCTAAGCACGATCCATTAGTTTCAAGTTAGACTTGGATTTTTGTCTATCTTTTGTAGATTTTTGGGGCCTCGAGCCATCCTAAAGGCACCAATGTTAAATATGCTTGGGCATGTGCCATGCACAATCACACGAACCCAACCCAATGCTCACCCCCCATGCAGAACTAAGGTGAATATGTGGAAAAGGTAGAGTTCTAAAGAACTAAGTCGGCTTTGACAAAGGAAGTTGGGAATTTCCCCAAGTAGTCAAACAACTTGGAGAGGGAATATAGCGGTTAGGAGATCGGTTGGTCAGCTAGGGAGGTGGAAGAACCAATACTTGGGTTATGAACGTTCCAATAGTAGGGTAAGTGTCGAGGAAGATGAAGGTCGTGGTGGCGCTACCACAAAATTCCTCCTCTTTAAATATCGTAAATTAAAAAATAAAATAAAATAATAGTCAATTTAGGTGAATTATAAAATATAAAGGGTTTTTATCTCCTTAGATATTCCAATATCAGTTATGTCCCTCACTTTTTTGGAATATCAGTTGTACCCCTTACTTATTGCACTGTTATCACTTGTGTCCTTCCGTTAATTTCATTGTCAATAAATTGAATTAAATTATGATTTATACAAACCATAGTTTGATTTAAAAAGGCATAAGTGACAAAATAAATCCCTCCCTCCTCTTCTACACAACCCCTTTGGGTCTTCGATATGGAGAATTTGGAATTTGGAACATGAAGAAGTCGTAGAAGACGAGCAGGAAGAGGTTCCCGACGACCATCGTCGTGCAAGGTAGCATCGCAAGGTTCCCTTGCACTGCTTCACCCTTCGCGAGGTCTCTCTCGACAAGCAGAGGACACATGAGGTGAAGTCAACCATCTAGATTTAGAGGGTGAGGTTGGAGCCAATGTCATTGGAGGATGGAGTAGTAGAAAATAGGGGTTCCTTATGGATCTTACTTTATGTGTCTTTGACACAAGTTGGATTGTTGTCACGACCACAGATCTTGTCCAATGGGTCATCTCCACGAGCCGGCGGATGATTTGTATTGGAGACGACCAACAAAGGAGGCGAGGGGCAATGGAGGAGGGGTTCGGAAGAGCTGGGGGCAGTAGAGGGGGTCAAAGGAGGTTGGGCAGAAAAGTGGAGGGCAAAGGAGGTGGGGAGACAGACGATGAGTTCGTAGGTGGTGGGGCAGAGGAGGTGGAGGGGAGGAGGGCTCGAGGGAGAGAGGCGGCAGAGGAGGAGGGGCAAAAGGAGGTGGAAGAGTGGAAGTAAGAAGAAGAAAAGGACACTTCTATCCTCACTTTTTAATCTAGTTTCCTTTGTGTCCCGAAAGTTAACATTCATTTGGGATGGTTTGGATGGGGATGGATGGCAACTAACCCGATGGGCACAAATGATCATTGTGGAAGAAGTCAGGGGCAGAAATGAGATTCCAAAAAAGGGAGGGGTATAGTTGATACTGCAATATCAAAGGAGTGCACAACTTATAAAAATCATATTTTAATCATGCTTACAAATATATAATCCGTATTTCGAAGATTTTTATTTTTGTTATATATTATTTTACATTATTATACAATAGTTTAGGAACTTATAATTATATTTATTTTTTATTTTAATAAATACACGTTTTTGTACATTTTTATTTTTGAGTGTTTTATGATTTTTATGTTTTTGTGTGAAAATAAAAGATCATAAGATATTTATATATATAAAATTGAAAACAAGTAAAATGAGTAAATATGTCTTCTAGAAATCATTTTAGTACAAAAATCCACTTGTGCATGGATACAATAAGATCTCAAAATATAATGTTCACAAATGAATCATATTCACTCCCAAAGTATCTATAGAATTTAGGATATTTTTAGTGATCAACTTTAAAGCTAAATGGAGTTGAATTAGTTTATATTCCAAAGATATAGGTCTCTGAAGTCTGGCATATTATCGATTATGGTTTTTGAGATTATTTATTTTTTGGTTTTTATCACTTGTGCCCTTTTGAGATATTGCAATTTCAGTTATGCCCCTCCTTTTTTGAAATATCAGTTGTGCTCCTACCTTCTTGCAAAATTCACAGTTCTGCCCTTTTGTAATATCAGTTATGCCCCTACTTTACCTTAACAGAAGGGCAAAATTGTGAATTTTGCAAGAAGTTAAGGGCATAAGTGATATTCCAAAAAAGAGAGGGGTATAACTGAAATTGTAATATCTCAGAGGGGCACAACTGATAAAAACCCTTATTTTTTATTTTTCCCTTGTATTTTTTAATAGATAAAAATAATTACTTTATTTGACATCAAAATCATGAGTTCTATTGAAAATTAGAAACTTTTCTATTTGTTTGGGACAGCTATACAAGAGTATCCAAAACCAAAACTCAGTCGTTGCATTTCTGGATTTTTCCTAATATGTTTTAAATTTTGTATTTTATGTATATTGAATTTTAAAAGTGAGTTTGAGTCATTTAGAGTTATATAAAAATAGTTATAGACTTGGAAAGTTGGGACTTAGAAATTTTGGATTTTAGATTTCTTCCAAGTTATTAAAGTTATGATTATTAACATTTACATTGTGAAAAAAAGAATTATTTTGAAAAGAGTTGAAATGGATTTATTATGCTTGTTTGAAGTTTATGTACAAGGGAGTTCCTTGTTGGGGTTCTCTGATTTTTCTTCTTTTTTTGTCAACCAAGAAAATCTGGATTGGTCTTTAGTTTAAGGTCATCAATATGACTATTTCTCATTTTTCTTAGTTAGTGTCTATATACAGACACAAAATATACATCTTTCCTTATTTTCTCTTATTCTTTTCTTAATCTTTCTGTTATATTTTATTTTATTGATATTTTTTATTTATAAGATGAATTGTAGAAGTAGGGAGTTTTATGAGTTATTTACATTGTAAGAGGCCTAGGATTGCTAAGTATTTAGGTAGCGACTTTGTCTCCTACCAAATTGAGGGTGATCCTCCCATATACAAGGATGTCATGGTTTCTACCAAGGCTAGGTATTGGAAGGATGCCAATAAATCTAAAATGTATTTTATCATTTCAAATGGCACATAGGAATTGGTCGGTCTACCTCCTGGGTGTTCTACCATAGGAAGTAAATTGGAATTCAGAAGGAAACTTTGGCTAAACGGATTCATGGAAAAATATAAGGCAAAATTTGTAGCCAAAGGTTTCAAGCTGAAGGAGGATATTGATTATTTTGATACACATTCTCTTATTACTATGATGACTATGATTCGGATGCTCTTTGTGTTGGCCTCCATTCATGAACTCACAATTTATCAAATGGATGTGAAGACTACCCTTTTATATGGTGATCTTGATGAAGAGATCTTTATGAACCAACCCGAGGGATTCGTAGCATCTGATAATGAAAGAAAGGTCTACTAGCTTGTAAAGTCCCTTTACAGATTAAAACATGCTTCGAAATAATGGTATGAAAAAAATGATAAGACTATCCAATCTTATGGCTTTATTGTTCATGAATTTAATAAATGTGTGCATTCTATGATAAAAGGTAATATGTTTGTTATCTTGTGCCTATATGCCGATGATATTTTGATATTTGATCAAACATAGGGATAGTCAAGAAACCAAGAGGTTCTTGAGCGGTAGGTTTGAGAAGAAGGACTTAGGAGTTGCAAATGTGATTTTGGAGATCAAACTTAGATCTACTAATGGGATAGTTGTATCTCAGTTACATCCTACTGAGAAAGTTCTAGAAAGATTTGGCTATCAGACATGTAAATCTGTATGCACTCCTTATGATTTATCTAAACCCCTCTGCTAAAACAAGAGTTGAGTACATGTAGCACAGCTACGGTATTCCCAGATTATTGGAAGCTTGATGTACCTTATGAACTGTACTCGACCTGATATTTCATTTGTAGTCGTGAAGTTGAGTAGGTATACGAGCTGTCCTGACCGTACTCATCAGAATACCTTGGATCGAGTAATAAAGTACCTTAAGGTTACTATACTTCTTGGACTGCATTATGATAAATATCCTCTTGTCTTATAAGGATATAGTGATGCAAGTTGGATTGGTAAAATGGAGGACGCTGGGAGTAACGATGTGATCGGGTATGTATTTACCCTTGGAAGTGGTGCAATCTCCTAGAGATATGTGAAACAGACCATCTTGGCTCGATCTACTTTGGAGGCAGAGTTGTGTGCTTTGGGCGACAGGTATAGAGGTTGAATAGCTTAGGAGCTTCTCTCTGAGATGCTTATGGTGGGTAAGCATATACCAATGATTTCTTTACATTATGATAGTGTGACTACTATTGCAAAGATAAATAGTTCAGAGTATAATCAGAAAACTAGATGACATATCCAAGTTAGACTTAAGTCTATGAGGGATTTGGTGTCTTCTGGAGTGATTAATGTGAAATTTGTTGCTACTAAAGATAACATGATAGATCCACTTGCAAAAGGACATTATAGATCCTTAGTCCAAAAAATCAGACTTGGGATGGCGCTGAAACCCCCTGAGAGTTTACCTGCAGTAGCAACCCAACCTAAATTAGTAGAGATTCCACAAAGGTTCGATTCGAAAATAATTTGTATGGTGAATTGGTTGGCACTCATTATGCAAGACTTTTCACGTGATTCCTATCCCTGAAAAGTCTAGTGCTTGAAAACTGTAGGAAAAGATCGAGCATCATGCTCTTAATGGGTTCAAGTCTTTTATAGGCAGCAAGATGTGAGCAGTGCATCCTTGGAGAATGCCACCTATACGAGTATTTCTATGGGCCACTTATAAAAGATGAAAGTTTATCCTTAATATACTCATGAAATAGGGCATGGTCCATGGCCATTAATAGAACCAAATCAGAAGATTGTCACCATAGACTTCACTATGTTGTTACTACTTGATATCATTACATCAAAGGATTAACTTTGAGAATTTGAGATTTTTAGCTCTCTATGTTTCAATAGTGAATTTGTGGGGGATGTTGGAATTAACTTTTTAGAATGTTTAATGCAACTTTATGGTAAATATCAAGTTGTATTAATGTATCTCAATTCTTGGAATACAATATTTCAACCATTTGCGAGGGTGTTTTTCAGTCGTACATCGTGGAGTGTTAAAATCGATACTTGATTTTTATATGGAAAGTCATGTGACCAGTCTGGAAACATAATATATAGGACTTTGGACTACCACATGTGTACGAGCCCACTTTCATGTCGCGTCATGCTGGACACAGATTCGGGCACAGGCGCAACGTAGTTGCAGTTGCGGCATGGCTTGATATGAAATGAAGACCGAGTCAGTTTTATGTAACTGTGGATTGGTTTCAATTCCAAGGGGCATGTCCCTTAATCATATTATGATGTGTAACTTCCTCGACGGCTTTAAGTATATGTATCGTTCTCAAAGTTGTAGACTAGGATTACGAATAATTATAGCTCTCATTCCCACCGCCTCTCTTCTTCCTCTCACAATCTTGGGCTTCGTCTACGAAGGTGACTTTTGAGGATGCTTAGGCACGGTGCACACTATCAACGAGTGTGGTACCGTCGTATGAGAGTAATACACCAAGTCCATGTGCATCAGTAAAGTGGGGACGTTGTCTCTCTAAGGGGAATCCTACAACAAGATACTTTGGTTGTGATCTCTAACCCTCTCTTTCTTTGTCGCATCATTTTGCTATGATAATTTTTTTTTGATTTTTCCCTTGTTCTAATCTTCATATGATTTTAACACGGATATTTTTTCTTGTCATTGATGATCTGGATGCATACATATTGTGATTTAAATTGTAAACATGTTGCAAATCTGGTTTCTGTATGTATATGCATGATGCGATTTTCAACATTTCTCTCCCTTTCTCCCTTTCATTGTCTTCTTCCTCCTCCTTCTTCTTTGTCTTCCTCTCCTTTCTAGGTCAAGAAATATAACACCAATGTCATCATGATGGTCGATATTTTGTATCTGATCATCCATCTTCATCAATGACTCTAGGCAATCATGCACCACCACTGACCTCCCTCGTGCAGGCCGATCCTCAGCTCATGTCACCCCATACGATCGAACCTCATCGCCCTCTAATGTCCACCAATTGTCATCCCTCCATACTCAAACATTGACAACGTAGAGCTCTAATTACAGCCTCCAACTCCACTATGAAACTTAACGCAGTGCTAGAACAACGCCACAGCTACCACGCCATAGCTACCGACACCATCCATTGTGTCTAAGTATGCAACCATCATCGTTGTCCTAGAGCTCACCATCATTGTCTTCCTCTCCCTTCTTATAAAGGCATATACCATTAACCATGCTTGCGAGCAATGACAATCACACCTTCTTCTCATCTCTTATCGATCTATGTAGGCACCTCTCTCATGGTGGAGCCCCTATCATGCTCTAGCTCCAGCCTTGACAGCCCGCCAAGCGTGCCACCCCCCTACTCTGTCGTGCCTCCTCTTCCAAGCCTACATCACCTTCCTTGACCTTTGCTCCTCTTCGTAGCCATTTACGGTAGGACCTCTCAGACGTCCCTCCCTTTTATCTTCTCAATTAGTTATGATTTTTTTATTGTTTTCAAAGGAGAGGAAGGAGACTTATGAAAAAAAATAAATTTGATAAAATAAGAAAGATAATCTGTTCACTTTTAACCATAAACTAAATCGCAGTTAACCGCATGGGTCATGGTATAAGAGTTAGCATATTTGAGAAGAGCATACATTCATGAGATGTACAATGTTGCTACAATAATGATAGAAGTCTGTTGATTAATTGTTAATATCATTCAATGATTGCTTTCACATGTACCTACCAAGACATGTTCTCATGAGTAGTTATGTACTATAAATTTCATAAATAAATAAATAAATAAATAAATAAATCATGTAGCCCCATGTGGAGAATAAGGTATATTTTTTAATCCTGAGACTATAGATTCTGATCAGGTGTTGTTTGACTTCTCTCATTCATGTCTAATAATATATATATATAATATTAACGTAATTTGCGGTTAATCCCGCGATTCTCTGTACCTTTAATTAAATATAAAAAATACAGAGGCTTTTTACACTTGTATCCTTATATTTGTCAGAAATATAGTATGTTTCCTTATTTAGACTTCTAACTTCGTAGTTTTTTCAATGGCGATATTTAAGGGCCGTGAAAGCTTATATGTTGGTCAGTCGGACTGGTTGGATCGGGAATCCAGTCAGTTCGGGTTGATCCGGATTAAACCAATTTTGATGGTTTAGTAAATTTTCAAAAAATAAAGGTTTAAATAATGAAATGATGGTGTTTTTATCACTTGTGCCCTTCTTAACTTTTGCGATATAAGTTATGTCGCTCTTTTTTTAGAATATACGTTGTGTCACTACTTTCTTAGAGTAGTTTTTTAGAAGCAACTATAAATAAATTATTACAATATTATATTCATATATAATTCTAGAAAATATAACTAACTTTTGTAAAGTTTTATTTGAAATATGTAAACATGTTATTCTATTGAAAGATTTGATATTTTAGATGATTCTTTCATAGATATATAAATACATACTTACAAATATGTATCTGGTTTTATCGGTTCAAAAACTCGGTTCGATAGGTCTGACCAGTAAATTAAGCTCGATCTGGTTTTTTCCTAGTCGATAGTAATGATGACATCATGCTGACATCATCACCGGTCCTACCGAATTGGACCGACAGTCCGACTTGATTGGATCAAATCGAAGACTCAACGATTCAATATCCGGTCCGATTTTTAAAACCTTGCTTATATGTATTTGAGACATAAGAAAGGGTCGGATGTTTTTTGTTAGATTTTGTTACCATGCCCTTATACTTTGTCCCGGTTTTTGAATTTTTTTAGTTCATCCTAAACTTCACTGAACTTCAGATGTACTACTACGCGAATTTATTCCCATATATTGTTCTCCATCTCAATGGAAATTCGCTTTTCTGGGGTGAATTAATTTCCGACAAACCGTCTAAAATGGAACATCAATTGATTGATTGGTCTTATAGCACACGTCATCTTTTCATGATTAATAATACCAACCAAAACATAGGTATCTTATCATATTTAGGTGTAGATGTTCGATTGCGTCGCCATCAAACAAAGTTTTAGAATTAAATAAAACTTTACAAAAGAAGGGCGAAGAGAGAAGACTGTCGGTTAGGGGTAACCGACAGGGACGTGATTGCAACATTGGTAAAATAATATTAGGGGTATTATTGCTAATTGAATTCCTTTTGGTTTAGTTTTTTAAATTTGCAAATTTATTTGCAAAAAAAAGTAACAATATCAGTTTTCTTTTGATATAGAAAGGGGAAAATGGGTCTGCCCCGCTCCATTTTTTCGGTGATTTTTTTATTTTTTTCAAAAATATTGTTATGTACTTTTATCAGTGTATCTTTTTAATATGTCTTTTCAATTTTGTCAGAAACCGAGACTCCTGCCTTTCATCTAAAACATATAATTTTAACGATCTTCGAATTGTTGTAATCGACTTGTTTTAGATAGAAGTCATGTAATCGACTTGCATTTCATATCTATTTTATATTTTAAAAGATATTACATAGAATATTGTTTATTTCTTGATTGATTAAGAGGTATTTCGTGTGAATATCTTAATTCTTAAATAGAATATAAACCCTTGGCGAGATCGCATACTTTGAGGCATTCTCCATGGAAGCTTTTCTTCATGTGAAGAAGAAGAATTGTGGTAAGATGTGTTCTTTATAAGCGATTTAAAATACACGAGAAGTAGTTTGTATATTGAGAGGGCGTTCGGTTGGGGGTACCCCCACTTTGAGGGGTTATCCCCAAAATCCATATATTTAACCCACTAGTGGGGCCCACTATCTCTCCATCAAAAAATTATATTATACCATCATATCATCTAAAAATTATAAAATACTCAATTTCAATACAATCACATCACAACTATCTACTTTTTCAAATTTCAATATAATCATATTATAATAACTACTCACTTTTCAAATTTCAATACAATCACATTACACAAACAGTTCCAACTCTAAACCTACCAACTAAAAATCAAAATAACAAAACAGATTATCTCCTACAGATAACCCACGAACCAAATACACCCTGAGAGGCCGTTCGGTTGGGAGGGTAAAAATAATATATTATACCATCATATCATATAAAAATTATAAACTACTCTACTTCTACTCATTTTTTCAAACTTCAATACAATCATATCACAATAACTACTCACTTTTTCAAACTTCAATACAATAATATCACAACAAACTGACTTCTAACACATCTCCAATTTAACCATCTATACCAAAATACAAAAACGGATTACCTTCTACACAACTCCACTAACCCGCGTACCAAACGCACCCTGAGTGTTTGTAAGACCAAGAGGATAAGCTCGGTCAAAGATGGACTCCTATGTGTAAAATGCAATATCCGATAACGAAGAGGGGCTAAACTGAAATATATTAAAATATCCCCTTTCCTGTGACGCCGTGCTGCTGCGGCTCAGAGCTCTTCCAGTCCACGCGGCCCCACATTCTGCCACGTGTCCTCCGCCGAGTTTCAAATAGGAAAGCGCGACTTTGGATTCCCCACTCCTTCCGATCTCTCTCTCTCTCTCTCTGCGCGCAAATTAGGGCTCCGACGCGGTCCAATCGCCCAATCCAAATCGCCAAATATCCCCAAAATCCGCGCCCCAAATCCAGATCTCCGCTGCCGACGCACTCGATCAGTCGCCTTTCAGCCGCAAAGTACGAATCTTTGGCGCCGAGGTCGCTCCGCGCTTCGCCTTCCATGGAGGTGGGGGTCGAGAGGGGGCGGAGCAATGGGATCTCTGAGGGCTTCCCCTTCCGATCTCGAGATCTCGACGGCTTCAGCGCGTTGTCGGCGTCTCTGTCCCCACCGCCGCACCCGTCCCGGACCCCTTCTCCTTCCGGTATCGGTAGCATCGAGCATCGGGTGTCCAAGCTGGATACGCTTGCCGGCATTGCCATAAAGTACGGCGTTGAGGTGGGTGGAATACGAAGATGCGATATTTGACTTATGATAGAAACGTATTCCTTTTAAGGAATCGAAAAGAGCGTTTTCTTATTGTTTCGTTCATGAAAGTTTTGATTTTTTTTTGCGATAAGGTGATTTATGAGATTGGAAGACTTTGTGGAGACTGTGGTAGATGTGGCTGTCGGTGTGATAGTGTCGGTGGTGTGGTTGGTGCGTGGTATTTCACTGTTTTGGATTGTGTTATCTTTTTTTGGCCTAGTTATCTAAATATGGAAAAGTGTAATTACAATTATAATTTTACGTGAAAAGGTGCCGTCTGATGATGAATTCTGCTTTGATTAAACAGGTGGCGGATATCAAGCGGATGAATGGGCTGGTGACTGATCTGCAGATGTTCGCGCATAAAAAATTGCAGATCCCGTCGCCGGGGAGACACCCTCCTTCTCCAGTTTTGTCAAATGGATCTGCTGCTAATGGGTACGATTCTTCTTCATTATTTGTTGAGATCTTGTGCGTGGGAGAGAATTGCACCTTTTTTTTTAAAAAAAAAGAGAGAACCAATGATGTGGAAAGAATTGCACAGTCTGTCACCTTTATTGCTCTCAATATGACATTCGGTCTGGCATGCCTTGTGAGTCGGTAATTGTGAGAGGCATACATTGATAACCTCACAGATAATTATTATGGAACATAGTATTTGTTGTCTTTGGTCTGACTATGCAGCAGTTGACCTAGAAGTGCTACAATTGTTCAAGGCAATCAGGCCTTTTTCTTCAAAATTTTGAGGTACTTGAGGTGGTTGGGTCTGATCAAGTTATTGGAACTGCTAAATTTAGTCTGAAATTCTTTGATGTTTCCAATATGGATATAAATCTTTAAACATTCTTATTATCATTGTTTCCCTTTTGTCATGAAATACAATTCGGTTTTTTAATGAAATAGGAGGGAAAATGCAAAATATGTGTAGAAGGGTTGTATCTCTATTTATTGGGAAGTTACTTTATGTCATTATTAAGATTTTTTATCAAAAAAATCTGTTACAGAACCCTTCATTTGTTTAAATTTGGATAGAGTCGCATCTGTAATGGATGATATACAGGGAGTCGATCACTGAATGACAGAGATCATGTGATAGGTGCATAGCAATTCTCACTGAGACTTTTACTCTCTACAATGGTTTTCTATAAGTGTTTGTGTTGTCTGGATCTATGTTGATCGGTAGCTGTTTCTTACGCATAATTGGAGCGCTAACTACTGAGCTTTGCACCCGACCCCCGGTGAAGTTGAAGTAAAAAT
Organism: Ottelia alismoides; assembly: GCA_037367405.1. Taxonomy (NCBI): domain Eukaryota; kingdom Viridiplantae; phylum Streptophyta; class Magnoliopsida; order Alismatales; family Hydrocharitaceae; genus Ottelia; species Ottelia alismoides. Next base: position 860,834 of record JAZKJV010000391.1, read on the forward strand.
GGTCTCATATATTACTTATTGTCAGCCTTAAAAAGAATCACCATGACTAAGAAAAGATGGTGCTTTTGAGGGTCGGAACATGACATTAAATGTGTATGGGCCTATGGGGGTAGTTGGTTGGCGAAGCATGACACATCCACTGTTGCAGTTCTTCCTGTTAACTATGTTACCGTGGTTCGAGTTCAAACAGGACATTAATGCGAGTTCGTATGACAACTATAATTGATAGTAGTATGAGTGTCCAAGATGACGATGCCCCAACATGGAAATAAGAAATATCTGAGAAATTTCATGGATAGCAATGTTTCTTGGAGAAAGGTCTTCTCTATACAAGCTTGTATTTATCATGCATCTGGTTTTACAAACTTGGACGATAATGTTGCGCATGCATGAGGTGCACATTTCTAGCTTAGTAGTGGGACTTCAGCTGACCTTCATAGCACCGGTTAACTTTGAAGTCTAGTCTACATTTTTTACTTAAGTTATCAAACTGAAAATTACACATTCAGTGAATCATCATTGTTTCTGTAGCTAGACTGGTAAGTAGTTATCCAGATATAGGTAGGTGTTCGTGTTCAATGTGTTAATTTCAAGAACTCTTCTAATATCAGTAGGCTCTGTAGTGGGCAAGGCCTTACATGTCGGTTTCAGTCACCATTTTGGTGACCGACCGAAACGAAATTTCGGTTGAATTTTGGTCAAAATTCGACCGAAATTTCAATCATTTCGGTAATTTTTGTACTAGGGCTCCCCATATTTTGGTCATTTCAGCCAACTTTCGGTAACCTTTCGAAACCGAAATTCGGATGGAATTTCGCCGAAATTTGAGGCCATGGTAGTGGGCACCATGCTTGAATTTATTCTCTTTAATTATAATTACTTTATTAAAGTGGATTTATTCTCTTTAATTATAATTACTTTATTAAAGTGAATTTATTCTCGTTAATTATAATTACTTTATTGAAGTAGCAAAGGCTGGTAAATGACAAGTCTATGAATATAAATGTTATCTTATGTTTAATATAGGTGACTACCTCTCCAAAGTAGGTTATCTGTTATAGGAATTACTCAGCAAAGGTGATCATATAATTGAAGCTGTTGCAAGGTTGCAGGGAATGGAAAAGGGAAATCACGTGAGTCAGTTATTTGATGAATGGCAATGCAATATTTTCCATTTCGGGGATTAATGGACCAGTAAGAATGCATGCCACCTTAGTTTCTGTGACATCCAAACCATTTTAGCTGTGAGGCACATGTAGTACAAATAGACACTTGTTTGCGTCGAATGTTATCTAGGAGATTTGATCTTTTTCTGTGTTGGAATGTGAATAATTTTATAAATGTAATTGCTTTAGCTGGATTGTTTCGTATGAGAGTGTGCTATTACTTTCATATGCTTTCGGATGTAAATTTCCCTCTCCCACGAACTATTTTCTGTATATTAATAATTGGTCAGTTGGTAAAAAGATCTTGGAGTAATTTTTATTTCGACCTTCTGTCTAGTGGGGGATGGAGAGCTTGGGGTGCCACAGTTGAATGCATCCACATGAAGCATGTGCAGTGAAGCATGCACTGTTGCACTTCTTTATGTCCCAGCTTGTGCAGCTGTGTGCACTGTGCACTAAATGAGACCATGTACAACCTTCCTGATTCACACTGGAGCTGTGAGCATAAGCACACATATAAGTACACTTTGGATATATATACACACACACACAACAGTCAAGTAACAAGTAACACTTTGAATCACACTTTGGATGCACGAGGGCTTGGGATGTCATAGTTTACTCTTTGTTGTTTATAACTTGAAAGTAATTCAGATTGAAAATTCTGCCATGTTAGCATGCCCCAGCCCCATGCATATGGAAGACTAATACTGTCCTGTGTGTTACTTGTCGAATTGAAGGTGTGCAGCATGCGCTTATGCTCATAGCTCCAGTGTGCAGTTGTACATGATCTCATCCAATGCACACAGCTGCACAAGCTGGAAAATAAAGATGTGCACGAGTGCATGCTTCACTGCATCAGGAAGAGTATCTACAATTTTTTTCAGTGTTTCATTAGTAGTCAGTCAATATTATGCAAAGAGTAAAGGCGAAACAAGTACTCATTAAAAAATTATTATCCCAACTAAAAATACTTTCTGGATGCATCCTTGTGTTCTGTTTATGGTTTACTAACTTATTGTAGGTATTCGTTTGCATGATGAGGATTAAGCTCGATGCAATCAAAACAACTCTTGAAAAACTTAAGGTGTTTCACATAAAATACCATATTCAGGTCCCGTGGAAATTTGGAATCACTGTTGGAAATTTTCACATCAATTGGGGTTCGGGTGCAAAACATTGATACTTCTATGTAAAATACGCTCTCATTTGGAATCACTGTTGGAAATTTTCACATCAATTGGATTTTTAATATCGCTTACGTGCATCTGGCTTTGTAGGTGTTTGGTGCATTACTGATACCTGTACTTTCCCCTAAACCATGGCAAATTCTTGTCATGCTTTGGATCTCCATTTGATTAATTGAAAAGGATGTTCAGGATTATTTTGGCTGTTATTTTTTTATCTTCAAACATCTCCAAACCAGCCTAGCAAATTCGTTTGGCCTGTTATGGGTCATATGGTTTTGCTGTGGATTATTTTGTATTTATCTTTGTGTTTAATGCATTAATTGAGGAACATTCTCTCTTTTTTTCCGAAAGCAAGTAAAGAATAGTTTATGATGCATGTATTGCTTATTTTTAAAACTCCAGGGAGGAGACTCCGCCCAGTATTTGCCGAAGCAATATGTTTGATACCTTCCACTCTCTAAGGTTGACAACTCCCCCACCCCGAAGAGTATCCACTGCCATGAGCAATTTGCAAGGTTACTATGGTTTGACGCCTGCAAGATCCAAATCATCTGAAGAAGGCACTGAGATGTCTGTTTACAGAGTTGGTGATGCGTGTGAGATGGTCTACTCAACTCCGCCCCAGGTTGCATCTTTCTTGGATCTGCTGCCCAATCAGAACCACAAACCTATTGGGTCTTCGCAGGACGATTTCGATGGAGGCATTGCCAATGCCAGAACCGGACAGAGTGAACCAGACAAATTCCAAGGTGAGAAAATGGCTGGTAGACAGCAAAGAGCTGATGGTGCCCCTCGCTCGTCTGCCTCTGGATTATTAATCAAGGAGGAGAATAAGGCGTCCTCTTCTGTAAGAAATGGTAAAGGCCTAGCTCTGAGGCCAAAAACAGGCAGCAGGACAGACTTGGTTTCAGCAGCCAATGGAATTGCCACAGTCCGGAAGTCATCGAGCACCCCGAATCTGGAGGATTCGGACACATCATCCCTATGGCCTACGAGCAGGTGGATGTGGAAGACGGACGCGATTACTAGACCTCTCTTGGAAGGTCTGCCACTACCTATTGCCTTCCGCAAGAACAAAGCTGCCTGTGACTAGTACATACTCTGACTATATCTCACGACAAATTGGTCGGTGAAATAATCCGAATGAGACCTCTAACTGAGGTTATACTGCATATGCCATTAAGAAGAGAAAATCTACAAGACAAGCAGAAAAGTTGCATAGTACCATCCAAGGCTCCTGTCGATTCTAGTGTGAATCTCTAGCTCTGTGTTCTAAGTTGACAACTAGCATTCATCATTTGTTAATTTTAGATCTCCAAATGTTCATAGAATGAACAAGCAGATATAGTTTCCATATTCTTGTATATGGGGGGATGTGAAATGTGTACTTGGTGAGGCTTGAAGTCTATGCGATGATGATTGATCCGACCCGATTGGTCGCATGTTCTCGATCTCCTTAAGTACTATAGCTCTGTTTTGCATTGTGGGGGCCATGCACGGTCTCGCATAGTTATATGTTTCTAGTATGGTAACCATGGTGTATATGATGCATACTATCCAGCAGTAGCTTTGTGGAAGAAACTTTGCCATTTAGGCGTATCCGATTTACTTGAATCAATTCTGCAGGATGCAGGCAAAGATGCTCGAGTAAAAGTATGACAAAGGCTGCTGTTTCCATGGATTCTGCATCTTCACTTAAATGGCGGTGGATTTAAGTGATTAAGTGAAAACACTTGTGAAATTATAACTGCTAATCCTGATCCTCCGTCGAGGATGCTGGCAGAGCTTCGATGCATCTATGGTAGACGACGGTTAGAAGATCGAGCCACAAAGGTCACCGACGGTTCCATCGGTTAGTTTTCCCTTATTTTCATTCTCCACGGTATAAAAGTAACTACATGATCATATAATGGCATTTCTTTTGGTACATTTACTTTGTGGTCGTTGTGTTACATTCAATCGAGCTATTGGAAGAAGATATGCATTTCCTCTTTATTACAAGTCCACACAAAATCATCTCAGATTAGGTCAAGTTCTCCAAACATCCATTCAATTTGGGCATAATTTAGCTCTGTCCTTCACATAACTCGTCTGAAAAGTGTACAGAGGACTATTCTGAAAAAGAATAGATGCACACACAAGAATATTCGAAAAAAAATCAAAAAATAACTGTGACAGCTTGATGCATCTGATGCAGTTGTGAGTTGTGACACAACTGATATGGAAGGATTCAGACAACTACATCCTCCAACTACTTTGAGCATGTAGAGAAGAAGCGAGTTGCGGAATTTTCTCATAATCCAGACTACATTAACTGGCATGCAGCTCCAACTATGAAGAGACTTCCACACCAAGTGATGGACTGCGAAGATGCGAACAAGATAATGTCCAAACAGACATTGTATCATCACAACATTAATGACATACTTCCTCAATGTTTTGCCCTGTTAAGAGATCATTCTACCAGCTTATCGGCACTGTACAGCAGTTAAGGTGCTAGCTCCTCGATACTGGATGATCTTCAGGAAAATTTTAGTCAAAGTATCACGATGGGATGCCACCTGCTGTTTATCAAAAGCTCTCGGGCAGATATGGAGGTAAAATTCAGCAACAGCTTTTGATACGCACAGGTCTCAGATCCATCATGCAGTGGGAATGTTCCTGGGCAACTGATGAATTGTAGAGGGCGACGCGGCCTAATGAACAAAGAGGTTCCATAATCAGATTGACGTGACTTTTTGGCTGCGAAAGGAGAAGAATAGTCCCTGCACAATCAGAAGCAAAAAAGGGAGAAAAATTGACTTAATATGCAGGTACGTCTCCCACAACAAAACGGAGATTTCGAACATCCAAGTATCCGGAGAACATCTCAAGCAGATATACAATAAATATCAAATATATTAAAGGAATAGATAAAGAACAAGGGGAGGAGTGTTGCAAGGGATTATGATGCAGGAAGTCTCAAAAGTTCCCCATTCATTTCAGTGATCTATGTTAATAGCTCCTGAATATTTATCTCTGAGTACTAACATGTTAATAAATATCAGATGCCTTGCTGAATATAATAGCAACAATCCTCATCAGACTTTAGAAGAGACCCATCATTGAAGGGTGTTCATGGTAATCAGATTGGACGGATACCCGATCCAAATCATGAATAATAACCTTGAACTTTCAAATATTTGTTAAAATCATAGGGAAATTTCCACAGGAAGATCTCCAAATAAATCTAGATGAGACATGGGTTATCCATGATTATGAAAGCTCTTTGCCCTATCAGCTCAACTACCAACACTTCCATCCCAAATCGGCAACCTAACATCTTTTCATCAGCTCATCAAAATCCCTCCAGCTAACTCAACACCTCACATACTCGTTTCATTAATATGGCACAATCTCCACTCAACAACCCAAGCCTATTCTCTGATACCGTGAACTCTCAGGTGGTTGTACCAATGCTTCATAAGCCCCTCCTCGCATATGGTGAACTCTCAAGTGGTTGCGTCATTACCCCAAGCCCCTCCTCCCGTACCGCGAACTCTCGAAAAGTTGAGCCAACATCTCAAGCCCTTCACTGTGATGCCTCTTCACCCTCTTGAACTTCAACATTCTCCTTTGATAATTGCATGGTTACGAAAGCAAAATTTTGTTTGATTATGTGCAATAGGTGACGACGATGCTAATTTCATTTTCAGCTACGATAATACAGGTAACAATTCGACCAATAGTTAAGGGCTAATGCATTGAAGCTTTTAGTATAGGGATTTTTACATTCATAACCCTGAGTAATTTTGCAATTACAATCATAACCCTGCATAATCATGAATTACATGAGAAACCTTAGATAGTCACTCCGCCTCACATCCATAACCCTCCGTTAATTTAATATGTTAACTCAACCATATGAATGAGTTAATCTAACTCATCCTCAATCCAACGGTTAGGAAATAAAAAAATGCATTCCCTTCAACCTCCATCCACCTTCCTCAACTCACACCCCCTCACCTTCTGTCCATCTCAATCTCCCCTTTCCCCCGCCGCCCGCCCGCCCGCCCATCTCCCTGCCACACCTCAACCTTTTAGGAACGATGCGAATTCAAGCAAGATGAAAATGGTGAGAGGGGAGTTCCAGGAGTAGCTCTGCTCGGGGGTGCTGGGGTGGCGCGCAGGCTTCAAGCTCAGCGTGAGGGGTGTTTACAGGAATAGCTTTGCTAATCGGGGGAGGGAGGGCTCAAAGCCCTGTTCGATCTGGGGAGGGAGGTCGGCTCCAAAGCTCGTCGCGAGGGAGGCTTCCAGGAGTAGCTCTGCTCGGGGTTGGGGGGGGTGCTGCTCGGCGACGGGCTTCTAGCAGGGGATGTGCTCTGCTTGGTTTCGACGCATGGTAGGGTTCTTTGAAGCAGGGGAGGAGGAGGTGATGCTCGGCAAGGAAAAGGGGGCAAGCTTCGTACAAACCGGTCTCCAGATCTCCACCAGTTGTGCACCGTCCGCCGCCCTATCCTCCAGCAGCAAACATCCCCCCCCCCCCCCCCCCCCCCGTCGAGAGGCAAAACTCCATCACCGCCACAGCCGGGAGCTTCCAGTTGCTCTTGTGGAGTGTCTCGTGTCGTTTGTCGCTCGACAGCTACTGGCGATTGAGAGTAATATGAGCGTGCCTGATGTGATTGCCACGGTTGGGCTTGCGGCTGATGTGTTAGCAAAGAATTGTGTTCTGTCGTGGTCCAGCAACTCATGTCTCTCTTATGCCTGTAAATCTTGTTTTCTTATATTTTTTATATCAATGTCATACCTCATAAATGTGATATGATTTTAAGGCTAAAATTGGAATTATATAACTTTTTCCGTGAGAGTTAACGGATAAAATATATGGCAACTAACACAGGGTTATGCCATATACTGGGTGTAATTCACGATTTTGCGGGGTTATGATTGTAATTGCAAAATTACTCAGGGTTATGGGTGTAAAATCTCTTTAGTATATCGACCTCGAACTTGACATCCTGCATAAGAAATTTCGACAAAATATCTTTCTATCTTACATTCATTATTTAAGTGAAATTATTTTTGAATTTTTTGTATTTATTTTTTAAGAGAATAGACCAAATTATGATTAAATAAAAAAAATTATTTCAACGATTAATAAGTTGATTAAATGCTTATAGGTAACAGGGTAAAGTACAAAAGGGACTTGAATTATGCCTCGATTCTTAATTACCTGCCTCATTTTTCAGATGTTACAAAGAGGGTACTAAACATTCATCTTTAGTGTTCAGCATCGACATGAAAAAGTCGTGAAAGCTTGTGCTAGTTTGTATCTGAGACAAAAAAATAGATGAGACCCATCTTTGTACATTTGAAAATGAGGCTTTGGGACCTTTTTTGTATTTTATCCTAGTTAATTTACTCGATTAATAAAATAAGTGTATTAGTCTACCATTGGATAATCCATGGATAATCCTTAGTTCGTTTCATACAATGGATACTCAACGGATAACCATTTAAATAGGAGTGGATCAATCCGTTGATCCTATAGCACAATTCGAAGCAAATTATATGCTTTACTCACAGACAAAAATGGGGACTAAAGCAAGCAAGAATGTGAAGAACAGGAAGGGGTCATCTATAATATTGACAAGGCTAGAGGACTCCATGGCTCACGCAAGCTGAGCATGAGGAGAGGGGTTTGAGTCATTTAAGAGTGGTTTAAAAGGACAAGTAGCGTGAGGTAGAATGATGATGAAGGTCCATGCAGTCTTGGATGAGCGACGGGGACACCAACGCATGCTTTTTCCCCTCGTTTACAAGGGGTTGTGAGTGAAAGAACCTCATCTGCTCGCTTCTGAGATATCTAGATCCCATCTTCAGGGGACAGACAGGTTCAGACTTCATAGAATAGTTGTTGCATAGTCTCCATACAGTTCAAATGCAGCAGCATGGACATCAAGGTGATTTGGGAGGGATAGCATGTTGTGTGATGTGTGATGATTAGACTGATAGTTGGGTCAGGCTTTCAGGAGCACAGAATATGGTCAGCAATTGTAGAGCTAAATGCAGATCAATCATTGGATCTTTAAGGAGTTTTGAGAGGTAGTCACTTCTGATGTCATGGTATTGCCAACGGACTACAAGGATCTCAAATTATCAATGTAGATTGTGAAAGGTTAAAAAGGACACCCATTTTTCTGTTACCTAAGAAGGACCCTGACCAAATGGTGGAGCATTTCAGACCAAGTGCACTTTCAAATGATATTTGTCTGATTATCACAACGCTCCTCGCTAACAAATGGCTTTCGTGTCTGGTGGGCTGATGATGGATAGTTGTGTGATGGCATCGAAGACGGTGGCTGATTGAAGTAGGCGAGGGTTTCTTGTTTGATTTGGAAGGTAGACTTCTCCAAAGACTATATAAGTGGGTGATGACATCGAAGATGGTGGCAAATTGCAGGAGGTAGAGATAACATATTTGCTTCGGAAAGACCTAGGGTATTGTTGATCAGTTTCCTTTAGAGTTCTGTGTGTAAGAGAGGCCTTCCAGATCTGCAGATTACTAGGATGAAGAGGGGATGTCACCACGATGACTGACTTGATGTTTAATAATGTTCTCCCAAAGCTACGGATGCCCTCTCGCACCTCTTATTTTTTCTTTTAGCTACCTATGCTCTGACTCTGACAGGATCTGCCCGTTTGGACTGGTTATTTCAGTTGTTATGATATTAAATGCATGGGTTGCCAACCAGTGTTGCCAACCAGGGAGGGCAAGCTTGTCATAGCTTTGATCACGATTTTTACTGGGTTTTCTGGGTCGCAGATAGATCGTGAGCAATCAGTTTTCTGCCATTTGATATTTGAGGCGGAGATTCATGAGCATGAGCATGTGTTAGGGTCGATGTCCCATGCTTCCTCAAAGATACCTGGGGTTGCCTTAGACATGTCAAAAATTCAAGGCAGTGGAAAGAGAACCTGTTGGAGGAGGAAGTGAAACATAAAACTAGTTAGGTGGACGGCTATAGCTTGAGAAGAGTAGTAGATTGGCCATGCTTGTCCTATCGAAGTCGACGCTTTCGGTAATACTGGTGTTCTACTTATCTATGCATAGACAGATGATTGGGATTCACTGGAGACTAGAAGGAGAAACTTTGCTCGTAACATTTTGGGCAGGACAACAAGAATGTTGCATTATTAGATTGGGGAATAGTCACTTGACCAGCGAAGAATGGGCCTTAGAGGTAATCAAGATGGCTAAGATAAATAGAACATTTCTTCTGAAATGGATGACAAAGTTTACTTAGCCCAGATAAGGACTTGTTAATGTTGCAATAGTTGCCTATCTAAACTGTTTAGCATGTCTGACTATGTTACTTGCCAGGGTGACCGAATAGAATGACTTTGGCCAAATAGTCGACCAACTAATGAAGAATATATTTTTTATTTTTTATTTTTTTGTTTTTCATATGTTTCTTTAAAGCAAAAGTTAGATGTATATAGTTTGATTGCAATTCAACTGGTGCGTTTATCTTGCTCATAAATTACTAGTCATGTATAAATATACAAGATTTTATGTATAAATTACTTTTGTGCAGTGCAGGGTAATTAAAGGGTTTTATCGGTTCTCCACTGATCTCGATGTTTCATCGAGGAATGCGAGAGCCACCTCCATATTCTAAAGGGTTTCTATTTTTGTGATTCCATATGCCTTAAGTTATTAATACTCGATTCTTGGCATCATGATTTGTTTTAGGTTTTAGAGAGATGAATGGGCAGAGAAGGTGCTTGATGCGTTCATTTCCCCTACTTGATAACATTCAAAAAAGATACTTTTTGATACTTGGGATCTATTTCACAACATGATAGAAATCAATGGAGATGTTACTCATAGAATAAATGCATGCTAGCTAATGTGGAGATGAGCATCTACCATTCTATGTGATAAGAAAATTCCTTTGAAAATCAAATGAAAGTATTACAAAGCAATTGTGAGACCTACTATGCTCTATGGATCTATATGTTAGCTTGTGAACCATAGACATGTGTAGACAATGATATCAACTGAAAAGAAAATGCTACGGTGGATGTATGGCCATACACGAAAAGATCGGATTCCGAACGATGCGCTCAGAAGGAAAGTTGGGGTATATCCAACAGGGGATAAGATGAGAGAAAATCGTGTAAGATGGTTTGACCATTTGCAAAGGAATTAAGTTGATGTACCAGTTAGAATATGCGAGATTTGGGATGTTGATCTGGGAAGAGAGGGTGAGGAAGGCCCAAGAAGTGTTGGAAGAAGACTATCTAAAGGAGTCTTAGTTATTTGGATCTAAGCCCGAGAATAACGCGAGATAGATATGAATGAAGGCAGAGAATCCATACAATCGACCCTACTTAATGTGGGAAAACGATCTGTTGTTGTTGTTGTTGAATCTATGGAAAAAAATTCATATGCATATGCGGAAGATTTACTGCATTTGGATTTTATTCCAGGGTTGTGGCCGCCCATATTTTTAACATGTCATGTAGGATTCATTTCCCATCCCTATGGTGATATTATTCCATGATACAATCCATACGAGGACTTTGTTCCCAACTGATGATCATTGCACGATATTATTAAAAAAACTAAGAAAATATTTTTTATCCAAGGTAAAGAAAAAACTTCTTTGCCAATTACAAGTTTAACTGGATAAAAAAAATAATAATCTTAATGATGAGAAAAATAAAAAATATGTGGCTCGGTATTATCAAGATTGCAACCCTACTCTATAAAAGAACTAATGTTATGGTTGTGTCGCATGCTTTTACTCCTTCTCACTAAATCAAAAAAGAACATGTTTAAACATATAAACCCTAAAAACTCACATCAAATGTCAATACACCGACCTTGGACAATCTATATACCTTCTTTAAAAGTGGGTTTTTCACCCACTGCAAGACACGTGGAGAGCTCCATGATCTTCTCCGTGGAGAGCTCCATGATCTTCTCCGCTTCTTGCCAACTGCTGGGTTCCTTTCTCATCTTTAAAAAATCAACGCATTCTTTCTTTGTAAAGTTGGGATCCTTTCCCAGCTTTCAAAATATCAACACGCGGTACTTTTCCCTATCTTTCTATAATTAGCTTTATATAATTAGGAGAAGATCTCCATCTCTCTCTCCCCCTCTCTTACACTTCATGCCACTCCCTCTCTCCTACTTCTCAGACGTGTCTCTCCTCTACTTCGAAAAAATGACATTATTTCTACGTCTTTTTCCATCAATGCACTTCCATATTTATTTTAGGGGTTTTATGGGGCTGTAGGGAGTTAATTTGGCTCCCTCAGCTTTACTTTTTCCTATTTTTTATTTTTTTGAAAATTTTTTCGTGAATATTTATCACTATAGTCTATATCTCTATATTATGCTATTCAAATTTCGTGCGAAACAGAGACTCCTACGGCCTCCATCCAGACAGCCATTTTTTAACGGTAAAAGAATTTCTAAAAGCGTCCCCGTCTGGATGGAGGCTGCAGGAATCTCTGTTTCGCGCTAAATTTGAATAGCATAATACAGGGATATAGTGATGAATATTCATGGAAGAAACTTTCAAAAAAATAAAAAAAATGGAGAAAATGAGGCGGGGGGAACTAACTCAGGGGGCAACCCCATTTTAGAGCTATCTTATTCTTATTTTAAATCATTCACGAATATGTTTTCTTATGATTCTAACATATACATATTTATTTTCACATAAAAAATCCTAAATTTATACTGCAGCGAAGCGCAGGTAGCATCCTAGTATTCTTTACAAAGATTTCACTATGCATGGGAAGGGCTGGACAACCTTTACAAAAATCTCACCACGTGTGGGGGATGGTTGGACAACTTTTACATAGCTCTAACTTGGAATTTTGCAAGAGGACGTATCCCTGACCTTAATCCATGACCTCTTTGATCACGCAATGAGAACCTCTCCCATAGCATCAGGGCTCCCCTTCAATCCAAATATTGATTCTTAGTTTGAATAAGCAAAGTGTATCCATCTCGAATGGTACTCACCCAGCAATTCAAATATTGTAGCAATTTAAATGAAATGGATGCTGGTGGGAACGAAGGCTGGAATAACTTGAATTCATTTCAAGATCACATCAGTACTAAGTAAACATACCCGAGTGAGTTGGATAATTAGGACTGTCCAACATTTGCAGCTTTCAGTTTCTCTAACTGCTTTCTAAGATAAGCCTGTCGTAGTTTTTCTCGGCGTGCAGCCTCTTGCTCCTGCCTCCGTATCTTCAATGATGAGGCTTTTTCTCTTGCCTGATTTACCTCCTCATGAACCTCCCTGAGTATAAATGCAGGTAATTACATAAGACCTTAGTTAATGGCCACCAACAGTGATTCTTTCATTGTGCACAGCAATATGACATATCCAAATAACTATTGGTGCTCATATAGTGCCACTATGGCATTGTATGGAAACCATTGGCATCTATCGTGTTGGTAAACATTAATATATGGAACATGAAGAACGTTATCAAAATTATATACCTCCAAAACTCAAAAGGAAACAATAGAGAATAAGTAAAATACAGAGTAAATTAAATAAGTGCAAAAAGTTTTAAGAAAGTCAGGTCTATAAGGGTTCAATGGGGCTGCCCCCGCCCCATTTTCCGGTATTTTTTTTATTTTTTCCAAAAATAAAATCATGTGTTTTCATCACTATATCCCTCTAATATGTCACTCCGATTTCGTCAAAAACAGAGACTTCTATGCCATTCATCTAGAACAAGTCGATTACATCAATTCTAAGACTACTAAAATTACTTATTCTAGATGGAAGGCACAGGACTCTCTATTTCTGGCGAAATTGGAATGACGTATTAGAGGGATATAGTGATGAAAACACATGACTTTATTTTAAAAAAATGAAAAAAAAACATCAGAAAATGAGGCGGGGGCAGCCAGGGCAGCCCCATTTTTTTCCATTATATAAGCATGTCATATATGATTATTTGTCATTTCCAGCAGTACACTAGTTGGATGACAGAACCAATAGGATGCTTCATTCCAAATGACATTTTTAAGTGCAATGGATAATGTACTATGAGGTTAATCGCATAAATAGGATTCGTTACAGTGATTTTCTCACTTTGAACGTTCCTATGAAATTTAATTGTGTTTTGAGGACCTCTTTCACTATGTTAGAAATGCCAACATACCCCACTCGTACCATAGTTACCTCTACAATTATCTACGTATCTAATGAAATCTGGTATGCCATTGCCAACCTCCCGCAAATGTAAGACCACAACAAGGCTGTGAGGCTGTGATCAATTTGACCACTAGTCTTTCACTACCAACACAGAATCCTCAGTTTTCTGGAAGAAGCTGGGATGCAAGGACTGGTCTTCCTACCCTTGCAACCACCAAAGCCAACAGATCCTCTACACCATTATCATCCTGAACATAGCCTTCAAGGCAGCATGAACGGGTTACACCACTGTGATTCCTAGTAATCTATACACCCATTTCTCTAAAACTACTAATTCTTATAGCAGTTTTCTCGTCTTCAACCAACCATCTGTTGTCAAGGAGGTAATTCTAGACATTTTCATGGAGAATAGAGAGGGAAGATGCTATTTAAAGTAAAGGACGGCATAGTTTCCAAATAAAAAAAAAGATTGTACTTTACTTCATATCTTGAGCCTCATAGAAACACCATAACGAATAGCTCTGCATCAGAACATAACATATTATAGACTTTTGACATGCTCTTGATGAGGTTGTATACTTGTACCTTACAAATCGTTTGTGCTCATCTTTGTCAATTACAGAACCTGTGCGCCCAGGCCCTGCATTGGCATTTGGAAGAAAGGAATCATCATAAATGCCTTCATCCTTTGGCAGATCTGCAGCAGACGTTTCAACATTCTCTTCTTCTACAGATGTGCTTTGCACTAGGCTTTTCTGAAAAAAGTCCACACAATACTTTTCTTTCTCTTCCTCATCGGTTAGCTCTCCTCGGGAAAGTTTTTCATATATCTCCGCCTTTTTCTCCAAAGCTCTGTAACTAGCCGAACCATCATTTACTGCTTTCAGCTCCAGCTTGTCCCTGCATTGCAGAATTCGCCATAAAAAGCATAGAAGATGTGCCTGTGGTCCATAAAAAGTTTATATGAACAACGGAAATTCAGGGCAATTCCAATTGAAAGGTAGTGATCAAAAGATGAACAAATGTGTATAATTGGAATTGTAAGGTTATTTCAAACGACTGGATGAACAATCTGGTGAATGCAACTTGTTAAACCACAACAACAGCATAATTACTAGGTCTACATAGTGCATCTTCATTATGACTTTCAAGGCAGCAATATTTAACCCAATTAGAGCATAGAAGTGCCCATGAATTCCCGATCCAAACTCAGAAAAGTCTGCTTTTAGATCAGAGCCATAGCTTCTCCTCGAAACCCTAACTACGACCTTAATCCATTTCTTGAATTCGTCACGGGTCCCTCCACTCCAGAATCCAAATCGACAAAGCTGCCCCCTTTCTCCACCCAATCGATCGATCAACCGAAACCCACAAACCCTAATCGGCAAAAAAGGGGGAACAAAATCAAACAAACCTGACGTCCCGGGCTTGGACGCCGGAGTTCTTCCTGAGGAAGGGGTCGTTTGGGGAGGGCTTCCTCCTGGCGTGGTGGTCGGGGTCGGAGGCAGATGTGGCCTTGGCCTCCTGCTGGGAGCGGTAGAGTTGGGCCTTGAGCTCGAGGATGGAGGAAGCTCCGACGCCTTCGATCTCGCGGCGCTTCCTGGGCATGACCGACGACTCCGTGATCCATCCGAGAGACTCCGCCATCCTCTCCTCCCTCCTCTTCGTCGCCGTCTTGCTCTCCTCATCCCCCATCTTCCACCTCTTCCTCCTCGGACCGGGATCAACGAGAGAAGTGAGAAGTTCGTAATCAGGTGAATTACAATTGGGATCCGAGTCCCCATCTTTAAATCATCCGGACCTGGATCGTAATGATTTTTTTAGGCTGATGATGAATATAGCCTTGTTTAATTGAACGGTTTAGGGATTCGAATCGTTACAATTTAAAGATGAAGATTCATTCTGAGATCTGACCTATAGTTGAGGAGTGAAATTGTAATTTACCCTTTGTAATAATTTGAAGAGTTGTTTACACTTACGACCCTTCTTTATTCTTCAACTGTAGTTAAGTCGCTATCTTTTTTGTAATGACACTCGTGCCATTATACTCTTAGGTTGAGTCGGGACCTGAAGGGTCCAAGCCTAAGCCTGTTTAAAAAATTCGGACCTTGGGTCGGACTCATGCTTGCAAACTTTTTTTTGATTCGGCCCAAGTCCAAGCCCGACCCAATTCCTATTGGCCAACTTGGGATGGACCGACACATCTCCACCCATTAAAGATTATTAACTTTGAGTCTTTTGTTTCAAGCCGATTTCAATTCAAGTTAGACAAGCCAAATTGTTTAAAACATATGCCATAATACTTGTGAAATAATTAAAATTCAATTCTACCATATCCGAGGATTTCTCATTTTACCAAAGTCTACTCAATGCTATATACCATAAATGTCTCTCATGTACAGAAATTGGAAGAGTGAGACAAACTTACATAGGTTATAAACAATGTATGAAGACATGATAGAGAAAGAGAGTGCGCATGCAACAAATGGGAGTTTCAGACGCGTAGGATGTGGGAAGGGGTCTGTGCCTTCTTCGGACCATACTCTTGGGCCGGATCAGGCTGGGCCGAGCCACGCCTGAGCCCTGCTCAAAAAATTTTGGGCCCAAGCCCGACCCCATGTTCATTTGGGCTCGGGCCGGGCTTTTTGGGCTGGGATTCGGGATGGGCCGTGTCGGCCCAGCCCAGTGCTCATCCCTACGTGTAGGTGATTGGTTGCAGAGGTGTAAACAGATCGAACCTGAACGAATCCATATTTTTTAAGCTCGGTTCGTTTCTTTAATCGAATATAAATGTGTGTTCAGGTTTGGTTCATTTAATTTCAACCAACTCTTAATCGAACCTATTTTTAGTCGAATCGAACCTAGCAAACATAGAACTTTAGAATTCTCTAATAAGATGAAGTAAAAAAGAAAAAATAAAAACATATATGTGTCTATAATTAGAATAAGCGTTCAATTAGTTTTTTTCTTTATCTAACTCTTCTTCATCTTTTGAAAAGAATTAGATCAATAAGGAATCATTTCTTTGATAAAAGTTTAATTATAATATATTTTTATATACGTTCAAATGAGGATAAGGAATATTGTGGGATATGGGATAAGTAAGATTTATACTTGTTCGTTTGATTTATTGATAAAGAAGCGAAAAAAGTACTAGGCACATAGATGATGGATGTTGTAACCACGATGCGACTATTTATTTTGAGATAGTTTATATCGAGATAAAACCTACTTATCTCGTAAGAATTTGCTTATCTTCAGACAAAGTTCACACGGGACAAAACCCGCTTATCTCAAAATAAGATCAACCTATGCATATAAGGATACGTAAATGTGTGTGTCTGTGTGTGTTTATCGAGCTTTTAACGAAGCGAACCTGAACAATCTATGATTTTTAGGTTTGGTTCATTTATTTAATCGAACCTAAACTTGTGTTTAGGTTTGGTTCGTTTATTTCCGAATCGAATCTGAATCGAATTTATAACGACTTGAACATGAGCGAATATTGAACTTGACCATTTTCTGACACCTCTAATTTGTTGTGCCTAAATTTAATTATTTGCTCCATCGGACAATTACTCTCTAAACTAATTATATGCATATAATACATTTATCACTTCGCACCTACAGTTGCATGAGAATACCTAGAGCTGAAAGGACACTTTAAAAAGTATATGGAGCTTTGAATAATGTGAAGTCTCGTGTTTTAATCTGAAAATCCGGATAAGTTGATGGTGTTCAAATGGATGTCGTATACTAAGTAGAACATATAAATCCTGCTTTAATCTAAGTGAGACACAATATTGTTGTAGGCATTCTAATGCATCTGTCATACCCATACCTTCAAAGATCGTTCTATATCTAAAATTTACAAGTGTGAGAGTGAGTTATAGGTTGTGGAGAACTACTTGATAACTTGAGCTTAAGCATTTTGGGTAGTTGTCAACGGGTTCAATTGGACATGAACTCAACAAGTTGTCCAAGTCAGTTTTCCTCGATAACGGATCGGAGACCTAAGCTGGAGATGATGCAAATGGTTTCAGAGCCAATTTCCCTCTGATAAGGGAAATGACTACTCGAGAGGTGGAGCCACCCCTACAAAGAGATAGAAGGAAATGGCTACCCGAAGCGTGTAGCCGCGCTGTCACTGGGAATAAGTGATGGATCATGTCGCAACGAGGATGTTGCGAATATAAGTGTGGGAGGTTGTAACACCCATACCCCTAAAGATAATCGCACATCTAAAACTTACAAGTGTGAGAGTGGGTTGTAAGTGGTGGGGATTAGTACTTGATAACTTGAGCATAAGCATTTGGGTGGTTGTCAATGGGTTCAATTAGGTCTGAGCTCAACAAGTTGTAAAGGTTAATTTTCCTCGATAACAGACCAAGGACCTAAGCTCGAGACTTTACAAAATGTATCTTGAATTGAACATTGAATGTGAAGATTATAATCATTAAAATAAAGAGGGGCCATCTATGTAAGTGTAGTACACAAATTTCATGATATCAAATATGAATAATTGAAATAAATACACTATGAGAGATGTAGTGACAAAGTCCTAGATGACAAAGTGAGAAGTCTACATCAAGGGCTAAAAGTGAACTTAGGAACATGAATGAATATTGACAGTGGTGGATCGAGTCCTCGTTCAAATAATGGAATTAAATGGGTCCTAAGAGGATTAGAAATGAATAAAGATTGTTATTATTCCATATATGAGATTTTCGTAAACACCCCTGTCACTGACGTCGATCCTGAGCTGGAAGAAGGGGTCAAACAAGCGACCAAAAAGGGTTCAAAGGAGGAAGGAAGGGCCAGGTGGTGTTTTGAATAGGTTGATGGAATGGCTCAAAGAACGAGCGATGTCAGAAGATGCAACAATGCTCTGCCCAAGACAAGCATAGGGCGTGCATGCTAGATTATCGAGGAGCAAAAATGCAGAAGGCATCGACACGAAAGTGTGAAAGATTCGACCTCGAAAAATCCACAAAGATGGGGCAAAAACGAGGTCTGACAACACAACAGGAGGCGAGTTAGAGAGTTGACCCACGGTCAACTCTCGGGCCCTCCTGGTTAGTTCACGTGGACCAACCAGGAAAAATCCTGCAAAAAAGATTTGTTAATTAGATAAATAATAATAAACTATTTTACTAATTTTAGGTTATTAAATAAAAAATGTTTATTATTTTTTAAAGTATTTTATTTCGATTTTTATTTATTTTTAGAGGTCTGGAATTATAAGTTCCCTATTAAGGGCTATATATAGGTATATTCATTTATATATTTTAATATTTTATTTTTATTTTGTATATTTAATTTTATTAATTTTATTTATCATTTTATAAATTTATAACTTAATTTTATAAGCTCAAATGTATTTATATTTTATTTTTTTTGATGTATTATATACAATTATTTTGTCCCATATTTTGTCCAATATTGAGGTGTGATGTGCATGCATATATTAACCATATCCCTCTATTCTATATTTGATAGCAGACATACAGTGAGAATAGCAAGAGCATGGGACTGTGTACAAATAACTAGAGGTATTTGTCAAAATTGGCCGATCTAAATATCTAATTTGTGATTACTATAACAATATGAATCTACAAATCTCAAAGCAGACAGATTTTGTACATCCACCAATTAACAAAAGGGATTTTTGCATCCATAACCTTGAGTAATTTTGCAATTACAGTCACAACCCCGCATAATAGTGAATTACACAAGAAACCCCAAGTAATGCTTAACTCTTACACGACATAATCATGTGTTGTGGCCCATTTAAGATGTCTGCTATAGTTGATAGTTTAGGTTAGAAAAAGTCAAAATTGCCCCTAATATCAACCTTAATTTCAAATAATACCAACTCTCTTCCTCCAGCCCAAGAACCTCCCCTTCCTCCTCCAGCCCATGCAACCTCCTTACGAATTCGCACGTCAGAGCAAGAATTTATACCTTGTCTGTCTAACCTGAGTTCCTGACGCTCCGCTTCTTAATTGATTTTAGCTGGGCCGAATCATTGCCAGTGCTTTTAGGAGCCCTAGGCATGACGAATTCAAAGGCGATAAATAAAGAAAAGAAGAGAATCCTAGCATTCGACTGAGGTCCCACTCCAAATATATAGTAGCCTTCCCCGCCCGTTCTCCTATCTTCTCTGCTTTCATCCTGACTTCCCGCACCTGCATCAGCATCATTGGTAAGCTTCAGACCTATACCACAGGAATCTCATTTCTAAGCTCTTCTTTCCGGGAGTATAAAAGCTGTGTCTGCTTATTATATATATTCTGAGAAATTAGGCTGAACCACGTCTCATTCATCACGAGAATCTTAGTCTCATCAAAGACGATATATAATTTTCTTTGATATCGGAAATCTCTTCTACGACCGCTATCACGCGAATTGCCACGAAATCACTCCCCCTGCGAATGTGAAAATGTACACGAAAGTTGATTTCCTATGATCCACATATTCTGCCATGTCAGCATCTGTATATCCACAGAGTTTGGATCTAATTTCCCAAACATCAGGTACATACTTGAAGTCCCTCTCAAGTATCTCAGAATCCACTTCACTGCTTCCCAAGGATCCTTCCATTGATTTGACATGAATCTGCTCACTACGTCCACAGCATGAGCAATGTCGGGTCTGGTGCAAACCATGATGTACATAAGGCTGTCAACTGCAAACTGGTAAGGAATCTTGATCATCTCAGCTTTCTCTTCAGGAGTAGACAGATATGTCTCTTTCGTCAACTTGAAATGAGCAGCAAGGAGTATGCTGACAGGTCGGATAAATTTAAATCTAAATATATATATATATATGAACTTGCTTTTTGTAATTACATTTTTCACACGAAAAGAAATTATAAAATATGATTTATATATTCATTCCATAAAAATTATAGACATGTAATAATAATTCCAAAGTGTATATAAATATGACATATAGTGCAGGTGCTGGCAAATATATACATGATATGTATGTATACGATCTACATCACTTTTTGAAATAGATACTAACATGGATATCAATTTCACATCCACAAATGTCGAGATGTATATGTTTTTTTATATGTTGATATAGTTGTAGATTTGTTTTTAACTACATGTAACATAAGTTTATATCCTTTGTTCAAAATTGTTGTAAATCTAATACATTTAGTATATTTATATATATATATATATATTATGTTCAAACCATCCAACACATGTATACTTTGTAGTTGCTCTATATCCCTTTTATATCAGTATCATTTTTTAAAGGATGTAACGAAAACTTCATATCTATTAATATCCACATAAACATCGATATTCGTATTTATTAACAGACAAGAATATTAACACACTGATAATATGCATCTATACAAAACAAAAGATGAAAATACCCAAAGGATGCACCCCCTAGATATAGTGTTTATCACGTACGTTGCATGTGAAAGTTAGTTTACGTTTGCATAATGATGCGTACACTCAGGGATGCAAATATTGACATATCAAAAATCGTCAATCTACCATTGTATCTATTTTATATGAATATTGGATTCATAGGTTTGAAATAATATAAATACATATATCACTTATATCTATATATATCATTGTATATAGAGGTAAATGGGGCTGCCCCCAAGGAGTAGCCAACTTGGCTACTCCCACACCTATTTTTCTCTCATTTTTTTATTTTTTTGGAAAATAAAAATTTGTATATTCATCATTATATCCCTCTCACATTCTATTAAAATTTCGTCAGAAACAGAGACTTCTACGGCCTCCATCCAAACATGGTCGATTTAAAAGATTCTGCGACCGTTAAAAAATGACGTCTGGATAACCACCCCAAAATGCTTAAGCCGGGTTGTCAAGTAGTAATCTCGTCACTATTTATCCCACCCGGGAACTTCTTGTTCCACGGTGTGGGACTATATGTTGGGGGTTTTACAACCTCCCCCACTTATATTCGCAACGTCCTCGTTGCGACATGGCACATTACTTCTTCCCAGTGACAGTGGCGGCTGCACGCTCCGGGTAGCCATTTCCTCCAACCTCTTTGTAGGGGCGGCTCCACCTCTCGGGTAGCCCTTTCCACTGTCAGAGGGCGTTCGGCTCTGATACCATTTGAAACGGAACGGGTCGTGACGACCGGCGGAAGCATGCAATCATAAATCGCACGACCGAACCGTTACCGAACACTTGCATGGTATTCAATGAGCAGATAAAATAATCATTCTAAAAAAAACCATTACTCTATAGAGTTCCATTATTACATTCCAACAAGGAAAAATGCAAAATAAACTACGAAATCAAATATCATAACAATGTTCCAGTGGACATAAAGACATCCTTCCGTAAATAGTCCATCATAGTCCGTACCGGTTCAACTTCACAAAGATGGGTAGTTGCCTTGAACTAGACGTTAGATCACAGCTCGTGCTCTCCTGAAAAAAAACAACAACACATGTCGTGAGCTAACGCTCAGTATGTGCCGAGTTGGGGTCAAGCCGGCTAGCGTAGCAAACAAGTCTCCCTATGCTACTTTAAACTATTATAACATAATCTCTTCTATCAAATCAATTATCAACACTACTTTACGATTTGCATAAGTATCTGATTGCATATGAAACTAACTTGTTCTCATGTACTCTCACTATGAGACTCATAATTCAATTAAACATGCATACAATGGGGACTCCTTCCGGATCCATCCATTTAAGCAACAATTTCATATATACCCTTGAAGTTTGCCATATTTGCATATACGCCTTAACATTTTCATAATTTTCACTTATGCCCTCAGAATTTTTCTGTAGTTGCATATATGCCCCAGAACAATCATAACACTTGCATAATGCCATTACCTGGCCATAATTGCACACATGTGCCTTAGCAATTTCAGAAACTGTACACATACCATTGGTTTGTTTAGTGATTAAAGTTGTCTTAATTGTTACTTCTTAATGGCTTTGGTGGCTTTGCTGGCTTTGGTGGCTTTACCGCTGGCACAAGCGGTTCATACTTGACAGTGTAGCTACAACTGTAGAGGACTTATCTTTCGCCTCAACCGGTTCCTTGAACCGTACGCCCCCGGAAGGCGTTGGCCCCTTTTAGGCCTACGATAATTGGACTCTAGAGGTGGCTCCCACCATTAGGTGTAGCACTTAGCTCCGTTTATCGTTCTTATGCCATTATTCATAAAATTTCAATTTTCTTGATAGCATTTCTTTTTCATGCGATAGATTTTCATTTGAACATTTCAGTTCTAATATCTTACTATCAACAGTTATTACTTGATAGCTTGAATGATCACTATTGGATTTGATATATACAACAAAACATCTTATCTTATTAATGCTTAAGAAATGAACGTGTATCTGCTATAAATTTACGCATCTAAAACATAAACGATAAAGAAATTAATATGATCATCATATTCTTAAGGTATATACAGGAGATTATTCATAGAGCAACAAAAGACATTGACAACATGGATTAAATGGATGACCTTGTAATTGAATTTTTTCATCAGAAAGTATGTTTACGTTTCAACCATAAAAGAAGGTGTTTAAAATCAGCAGAAATATGGTAAATAAAATTATGGATAGAATTTGAGAAATCGTTATTGCCATAATTTCAAGGTTTTGTGTTCATCTCTATGTTGTGATGCATGCATTACTCTAAAAACTTATGTGACTTTAATTCCTGATTAAGATTTATACTGCATCTGGACATTAGTCAGAATGTAAAATTGCATATTCTCATTTTGTATTCTTCTAAAACAAATGGTATAGGCAAAGTGATTAGGGACCAAAACAAAGGCAGATGTGCACGAGATATCTACTCTCTCTCTCTCTCTCTCTCTTAACACCCGTATCTCTAAACATTACTTAAATTCTTGTATTGCATAGGACTACATAAATGAGAGTGGATGCAATTATAAAAAAATCAAAATAAAATAAAGGTAAAATCACAACAGTTACCATCTCTTCAAGATAACTCTAAAAAATTTCACAACTTCTTTGGATGAGAAACCCCTAATTTGATTGCCGAAATCCGGAAACGTTGGACTCCTATGATGGGGATCAAACATGACCTTCGTATATGTTACATGGATGCTAATCTCCCAGACGTCCAGGTTCGCAACCTATTGAAAGAGTGGTGTAATTCATACGTGTATTATTTTCCAGATTGCATCATCCTCTGTACGTTTCATCTGAATTTGACAATAACGTGCCAAACTCTTGCATGACAATCCTATGTACTCGTCACATATATACCGATGCCTTACTCAAAATCAAGTTATTACAGATACAGATTAATCTACGAAATCGATACCTACATTCAATCATAATCCTAAACCGATATATATATGTTTAATCATAATCCTAAACTGCTACATACAATTAATGGTCCATTCAAGATTGAATCGATGTATATACATAATAGCCTAGAGCCGATCATACATTTTCAGATTGTATTTTGTGCAACTAAGTAATTACTTATCACACCCAATGACGGAAGGCATATATCAATTCGTTATATATTGTTCCTAAGTGATCGACACATACCTCGAGTTGACGAAAATATCTACTAGCCTCTCCTTGCTCCTAAGCCGACTTGCTCCTCTACCGGATCGTCGCCGACGTTCTCTGCGACGGGAACAATTCTTCCGGTGAGATCTCTCTCTAACTCTTCTTCTCTCTTTTTTTGTAAGAAGCAAGTGACGTGGGGGAGGCTTCCTTTGGCTTTTTAAGCCTCTAAATAGGACAATCAATTGGGTAATAATACCCAATAAATTTTGTAATAATATCCATGCTATTCAATAGGAAAATAAAGATGGATTAAGGGCTGGAGGAGTTACAAAAAAATCAGCCGTTACAATCTACCCTCATAAAAAAATTTCCTCCTCGAAATTTCTTAGAAATAGGGACATACCGAAAAGCTGTGGATGCTTCTTCCTCATTTCGCTCTCCAGCTCCCAGGTGGCTTCTTCCTTCTGGTGATGATGCCAGAGGACCTTGACCATCGGAACTATACGTCGACGAAGATGATGGTCTCTACGATCGACTATGCGAATAGGTTTCTCCTCAAAGGTGAGATTAGGTTGAATATCAAGAACCTCATGTTCGATAACATGCGAAGGATCAGGAGTGTACTTACTTAGCATCGATACATGGAAAACATCGTGTAGCTTTGAATATTGCGGTGGTAATGCAATACGATATGCCACCTCTCCGATTCGCTGTAAAATCTCAAAAGGTCCTATGTATCTAGGAGTAAGCTTCCCCTTCTTGCCGAATCGCAATACGTCCTTTGTCGGTGAAATCTTTAAAAATACATGATCTCCAACTGTAAAACTCAACTCCCTTCGATGACGATCTGCATAAGATTTCTGCCTACTTTGAGCTGCCAACAATCTCTTCTTGATTAGCTCAACACCTTGCTTGCTGACCTGAATTAGCTCTGGTCCCAAAATGTGCTTCTCATCCACATCACTCCAACATGAGGGTGATCTGCAAGGTCTCCCATACAATGCCTCTAGGGAGCCATCTTGATGCTCGAATGATAACTGTTATTATAAGCAAACTCTACTAATGGAAGATGTCTATCCCAGCTACCAGCAAAATCTAGAGCACAAGCTCTCAACATATCTTCCAACGTCTGAATGGTCCTTTCTGATTGACCATCAGTCTGCGGGTGGAATGAAGTGCTGAACTTCAGTTGAGTTCCCATAGCATCTTGAAAACTTTTCCACAACCGAGACGTGAATCTGGTATCCCGATCTGACACAATTGATGTAGGAATGCCATGTAATCTGACGATTTCATTCACGTACAATTCAGCTAAACTGTCTGTCGATTGATCCAAGCGGATAGGTAAGAAGTGAGCCGACTTGGTCAATCGATCAACAATCACCCATATGGTGTCATAACGATATTTCTTGGTCTTGGGTAGACCTGTAACAAAGTCCATCGTTATGTGCTCCCACTTCCATTCAGGTATCTGATGAATCCACTTTTCATCATCTTTATTCTATCATTTTGGCACCAAAAACCCTAGCTAATGCCTGTAAATAGCCTTAAATCAAGCATCTTAACATTCATGCATGTGCATCTCAACAGTGTGTAAATTACTGTAATTAAGGCCAAAATTATAGAATAAATAAAGAAAAGAAAAAGAATAAATATTGCAAATATTTTATGACCCAAAACCCCGAGACCTAGGCATCTTGATGGATAGGTCGACAAGGAATAAAGTAGGGGAGATAAGGTCAGAAGCACAGATAAAGCACCTATACTTTCTACTCATTCTTTATTCATTTTGGGACCTAATTTTGGTTCCACTTTTATACATCAAATAAAGAAACTTTGTACATAAAAGTTGTAGATAAATTAATAAAGAAAAAGACAAAATTGATTTCACAGAAAAGTCATGTACAGACAAAAAAGATATGGTCTGAATAAGAATCCAAAACCCCAACTTCCCAGACCCGTATCTCACAAACGACAACTCCAAATGCAGTGTACTCACCTTTAATTGTATATAGAATAAAATAATCTATCCAATGGCGGTGGTTTCGCATTGGCGGAGCTACGGTTTGAAAGTTGACTTTTGGACCCACATTGTACCCTTGTACCTATTAAAATATTCAATTTATTATTTATTCATTATTTTTATATTTTTATATTTTTATAATATTGTAAATAATACTTATAATAATTATGTACATTAAAATTAGAATAAAAACCTAAATAAAAATAAAAATAAAATACTTGTAAATTCAAAACATAGGTATTATACTTATACACATACCTGTATAAACTATACTTACATTTTATTAAATATACAAAACATCTCAGAAAAATAAAATAAAAATATACTTATGTATATAAAAGTATGTTATAATTTTACAAAATCATAAATAAAAATAATAAAAAGATAAAATACCAAAATAAAAATAAAATATCAAAATACATAGGTATTATACCTATACAGGGTTAAAAAGGTAACTTGTAAAAATATAAGTCATAAAAATAAATAAAAATCAGAATAAAATACTATATAAAATTTTGAGCATTTCTTATTTTATAACTTTTATTTAATTCGACCATTTATTATTTTAAATTGATTTAATAAGACTTTGTTCCAGGGTTTTTCCTGGTTGGTCCACGTGGACCAACCAGGAGGCCAGGACTGTTGACCTAGGTCAACAGTCTGACCTACCCCTGTAGCGCCTGACACCCTCGGTTTTGACCCAATTTCAAGGGTTTTTCGAGGCCAAGACTTGCATCTTTTTGTGTTGCAATCTTCTGCAACATCGTTCCTCGATCATCCCTCTAGCTCGTCCATGCTTAACCTTGGTCATCGGACCCAAGATTCGCCAGATATGCCTTGATCTTCGGAGCACCTTAGTCTCGGGTCAAACCACATATAACCAACCCCCTCCTTTCCTTTTGAATTTGAGTCCCCTTGGTCCACCCCTCTCCGCCTCTCTTGCGCTCCAAGTCTTGCCGGAGGTGACAGCTCCGCCGCGAGCTTCTCAGCCAGGGCGAACGAGGTCGAGGGAAGCTCCAGCACCTCCGCCAACCGCCGGCGTCGAGGTAACCTTCATCCTCTGGCTCCGGCCATCGAGGGCTTCCACCCCGCCATTTCTTTATTGCATTTTATTCATGTTGGCTTAGGCTTCAAAAACCCAAAAAAATCTTGAAGTTTCATCACCCAAATCGACCGATCAAGCACCTTGGCCGGAGCGCACCTCCGGCCGTGCATCCATCTCGCGAACCACGCCTCCCCCCGACCATCCAAGGGTCCAGGCAGTTTGCCCTGGACCCTTTGACTATTTTTGCAGGTCAAAGAACGAGTAACGACGCCTGGAGGCGAGTTTTGACGCTCGCCGGAGCGTGGCTGGACCCCCCAGCTCCGCCACCTTCGCCTGAGCACTTCGGCCGACGCCGAGGCTTTTTGACGCCACCAGCCGATAGAGGGACCGCCCAGGAGTCTGCAGCTCCATTTTGGAGCCATTTCATCGCCGGAGAAGCGAGATCGAAGCCCGGGAAGTTCGCCTTCGCCGGCCTTCTTCCCGGTTCTTCCTCCTCGCGTCCCCACCGTCCGATCGAGCCGCAGCTCCAGATCAAGCAGTAGCCGTTGGATCGCACCACGCCGCAGCCGTCAGATCGTCTTCGAGCGTTCTAATCTCCGCCGTGCATCCACGAACCGTCATCGGCCGCTCATCGTGCGCCACGTGGATAAGTGGACCGCTTCCCGCCGTTGGATCCGCCATCGTCCCCCAGCCGTTGGATGCGTGCCACGCGTCTTCATCAGAGCACTCGGGCGAGGGTATTTTGCATCTCAACCCTCGCCATTTTTGTATTTAGTATTTAGTTTTTAAACTTTCGTTTGTAGTTTAAATATTTTGTAATATTTGCAAAGAGGCCCCTAGACTTTCGTTATTTGCACTTAGGCCCTCCGCCACGTCACCTCACGTGACCTGTACACGTGAGGGGGTGGGCATTTTGCAGAGGAACCCTCGGTTGTTTGCTTATCTCGTTTTAGTCCCAAAACTATCGTATTAAGTGCAAACTTTTTGGATATTTTGCAAGTAGACCCCCAGGCTTTTGTTATATTGCATTTTGGTCCTTCCCAGGCGCGTGCAAGTCACGCGCCCTGGTGGGAAAATTTCAGAGAAGCCCATGCGGCTATTGTAATTACATTTTGGTTCCAAAAATTGAATATAAAGTGTATATTTTTGTGGAAAATTGCATGTATGCCCCTGGATGTTTTGGATGTTGCACATATACCCCTGCCAGAACTGTTTAATGCTTGGATGCTTGTTGTATTTATTTGAAATATCATCTTAAGCCCAAAAATTCCACAAAAATAGACTTAGGCTCCTGTGCACCTGTGCTTTAACGCCATCCATTTAGTTTTTGATTTCATTCTATTTGCACATTTATTAAAAATCAAAAACATCCTTTTTGTGCACTGTCTAGTTTAGAAAATACCAAAAAAATATTAAAACACCTCCAAAAATTCCAAAAAAATCACCTAGTGTCTATTTTATTCTATCTTAGTGTCAGTCCAAAAATCATTAAAAATCTCAAAAGAAAAACCTTAAAAATTCAAAAAGACTCAAAAACTTCAAAAAAAATATATAAAATTGTAGAAAACTCCAAAAAACACAAACTCAGTTTCTGTTTGTTCCTTATTTTGTCCTTTTTATTTGAAAAATAGTGTGAAAATTTTGAGCTACTGGTTGCTATTTCTAAATCCCATTTTATTCACAGCCAGCACATATTTCACTGTTTTGCCTTGCTTTGCTATTTAAAAATATCAAAAACACCTTGAAAAATCCCCAAAAATCACAAAAACAGTAAAAAAATTATAAAAATACCAAAAACATATTAGTTCTGAATTTTTGGTTATTTTTGTGCATTTTTATAAATATTTTAGCTTGCCTCCTATTATATTGTCTTTACTTTCCAATATTGAAAAGAAATAAAAAAAATATAAAATATAAAATATAAAAATCAGAAAATTAAAAATCAAATACAAAATTAAAAATTAAATAAAAATAAAAAATTTTAAAATTAAAAACCCACAAAAATTGCTTTGTTTGCTTGCTTAGTGTATACTTATCACACACATACACTTGTGCTTACATTTTTGTGAATTACCCTGCTTGCTCCCTGTGTTCGAACTCTCTGCATACTTGACACTATACACCATTTGTGCAGAGTTAAAAATAAATTTTAACTCCACATTATTTCTAATTTATTGATCTTTAGTGTGGGTTAATTGTTGATTAATTTCGGATTTCATTGAGAGCCGCCACAGCGACGGTTGTCTCCGCCTTGTGTGAGACACCAATTTAGGCTCTTGTGATATTTGTGTTTATCAAATGGCGCCGTTGCCGGGGAGCAACAGCGAGTAGTTCACATTTTGTTTGATTGTGTTGATTGTCTACCATAGCCTTACTTTCTATCTCTTGCGGTTTTGATATATCTTGTTGAGCTATCTGACCATTTCTTTTCTTGTCTTCTTGCGAGGGACCGCGGAGCAAGGCGGATTGCTTAGGTGATCCGGAGCATCCTTGGGAAGCGGAGCCGGCCTTCTTGGGCCAAGCCGGCAGGAGAGAGCAGGAGGATTGAGAGAGAGTGATTAGTTAGCTTGCATTTTATTTCTGTGAGAGAGAGACTATTAATTTGTAATAATACAGGTACTTTGGACTTGGACACTACCGGGCCCAATTTCCAAGTGTTTGTTCACTTGGGGGCTCACCGCGGTTTTTGACGAGTTTTTCTCGCTTGTCATTTTCCGGTTTTGTTTTCATTTTTCACTTTCTTTTGTGGATTGAGCTCTTAGTTTTAGGTCCTGCTTGACTCGATTAGAATAGGTCCAAACACCTAATTATTTTTGCATGCTCCTATAGTGCGTATTTGGACTTAGACTAATTAAACAGTTGGTTATCTACTTTTGATCCACGCGCCGTGAGCGAACCCCATCAAGCGCTACTCCTGAACTCGAGTGTGTCGAGAAGAGGAGGGGTAAGCCAAGACCGGACACTCGGATTGGGAGTTGATAATCAACTTGTGGTTCTTCACGCTAGCAGTTGCCTAATCTAGGACGATTTCCTTGTGCATACCGGCATGTAGTTTAGGTTTATAAATTTCTGCTTTGCATCTCGCATGGAGAGAGCTGGGATTCACTGTAAGTCTTCTTACTTTGCACGCATCATTTAGGCACAAAGGTGAGATCTCCATCTTTGTGTCGACTTGCACGACTTTTCCGACTCTTTTCTCCCTCTGTTTTTGGAACAAAGTAGGATAAAGAAAATACAAAAAAACGTTAGGCGCTTGTTTGAAGTTACTCAAAAGAAGCGATAACACCAAAAAAATTAAAAAAGGGACTGCTAAGAAAACTTGACCAAAATAAAAAAGGTAATTGGATCCATTGCTTGGGGTGAGTAATACCCTCACTTGTATTCAGGTTGCATGGGAAGGTCTCCTTCCAAGTGAGGTGAGCGCTTCGTAAGGATTAGAGCCAAAAACCCAGCTTGTGGCTGCCTTGTGTATCGCCTGGATTTCCGAAGTATTGGCGCTTCTATCGTACGTAGTCGAGTAGGGCTTGGTCGCCATTGGTGACTCACTATTGTGTGAGCATCGACCTCGTCCGAAGTATCGAGCATAGGCCACGCCTTCACGGGGGTGTCTGTCTCACCGGCTGCGTCCGAGTAGGTTCTTGCACGCTCACGGGTGATTCCGTTGCGAGCGAGATCCGAAGTATCGGTTTCGCCTATTGGCTTCCTCTCTTATTCTTTGGCTGAGTAGGGATCCAGGAAGGGTTACAAGGACCTCAAAAAGTGCAAGCTACAGGTTACACAGGAGGAGGACAAGTACGGGATACTTTTCCGGCAGTACTCTCTCTCCTATAGGCGTAGCGTTCTAAGGACTCGTTAAAAGATAAATTCCTGAATCAAGCTAAAATTGAAAAGATAAAAGCCGAACCTTCACGGCTTCATGTGTTGAGTTGGTGAACTTACCCTTGCTTTGTGTTTGATTGCTAGATTTATTTAGGTCAAGATCAAAAACACCGCACAATTGTGCACAATTTTGTTGCATATCATCTTCTTCTTCTCTTGCATTATCCCCACTTCTCTCGAATAATCAAGATGATGGGACGGAGGTCTCTTAGGCCGACCTTGTCGGCACCGCTATCTAGCACTCCTCCTTATTCATCTAGGAAAACCTCGGAGAGTTCGCTCTCCGAGCCCGAGTTTACATCCACCCTGTTCCCCCTCGACCACCCTTCTTATTCTCCTTCCATCAGTCCAAGAGTGTCAGAATTCAGTGCATCACAGTGTTCAGCTCATTCGACAGCACCTGAGATGGCCTCTTTTGCTTTTTCAGAAAATCCAGCCATGGCAGATAGAGGCAAGAATGCAGATGATCATGAGCACCCTCCATTCCTTTTTGATCAGGCAGCCATCAACAATTCCTTGTTAGCATCCCTGGAGACTATGCAGAGACAGATCTGTGACCAGGGCACATTCATGGGTGACCTTATGAGGGAAATTGCTCAGATGAGAGAGAACCGAGCTGGCGGAGAAGGTGGTGAAGGAGGAGGGCCTGATGCAGGAGGAGCCGATCCAGACGGTGAGCGACCGCCACAGACCATCATGAGGGAACTGCACAACCCAGCTTCGTCCCTCACTCATCGGTGGATCAGACTCCCACCAATCCACGGAGACTTCGAGCTTCGGCACCACACGATCCAGCTTCTTCCCAAGTTCCATGGGCTGCCGACCGAAGAGCCGCACCTCCACCTCCAAGAGTTCGAAATGATATGCAGCACTATCCACGATCGGTTGTTTACCGAGGACACTATCAAGATGATCGCCTTCCCGTTCTCATTGGTTGATCGAGCCGCATATTGGCTCAAGCATCTAGGGCGATTCGTCGACACTTGGGCAGATCTCCGGTCCGTTTATTTGAAGAAATACTATCCTCTCGGCCGGACAAACGCAGCTCGAGCAATGATCAGTAATTTTGTCATGATCCCAAATGAACAGTTCCATGAAGCATGGGATCGATTCAGAGAGCTCATAGACCGGTGTCCACATCACGATATCTCCAAGCCCCACCTGGTGCAGAGTTTCTTCTGTGGGCTGACACCGGAGCTGCAAGGGCTAGTGAATGCCTCTTGCGGTGGGTCCTATTTCTCCAAGGGAGAAGACGACGTCTGGGCCATCTACGAAGGCATGGCAGAAAACTCCACTGTGATGGCCCAAGCCCGAGTCTACACTCAGCAGAAACCCCCGCAGGGAGCGGGATCATTTCAGAGGATCGCCCGCATCGATGCCGGTCCCAACACAGTGTCAGTTGCCGCAGCCCAAGCCGAATCAGCAGCAGCCGACATGGGTATAATTAGTGAAAAGTTGGACCGCATGGAGATCCTGGAAAAGAAGCAGAACCAAGGTCTAGCCCAGATGGACCTTCTCACCAAGACAATGAGTGACCTGAAAACTCAAATTCTCTGTATTCAGGAGGCACAGGCCCATTCACAACAGCCTCCCAGGTCACAGGTTGCTTCCAGCAGCAGCAATCCCAACCAGGCCTCTACCTCATACCGCCAGGTGAACCATATCCAGGCGGAGCCGGTACCATTGCTGCAATACCATTCAGAGCAACCGCCATCTTCGGACACGCAGATGGTGGTTTATCAGCAGGAGCAGCCACTGGCAGTTCTTCCTCCACCTTCCTTCGAGCAGGAACCGTTGATGGAAGTCAACGGGATTTGGTATGACCGATACCCTCAGCCAGCAATTCGCAGGGATCACCCCGGATTCCGTTGGGGTAATGGTGGATCCTCATCCCAACAGCATTCCCCTGCTCAAGGACAGCAGAACAGCCAGCCACAGCAACAGCACCAGCAGCCCCAGTACAATCAGCCCCAGCATTATCAGAATGGTCCTCGTCCCTCCTATCAGGGACAGCAGTGGAGGCAGCGACAGCCGCCTCAGCAGTATTATCACCAGCCTTCCCCACAGTATCAGCAGCCCCATTTCCAGCAGGGACAGACATCCGGTTCTCAGGGTCCAGCCTATGAGAACCCAGCTCTTGATGATCTTGCCCGCTTGCTATCTGAACAGCGAGCATCTTTCAGGCAAGAAATGGATGAGTTGAGGCAGGAAGTACGGGATCTCATCAAAGGCAAAGCCGCCATACCCGCTCAGATCGAACCTAATCCTAATAATTTGAAAAGGAAGTCTGAGCAGGTAGAGTTTACAGAGGATACCTCTCCTAGTGATTGTTTGAGCGACATATCTTATATCTATCATGATGCTGATTTTGTTACTACTAGGAGCGGTAGGATGCCAGCCGGCGGCGCCTCTTCTGAGCGACACCCAGAGGCAGGATCAGGAGCGCCAGAGGAGCAGAGAAGCGGTGCTGATGCCGCTCATGATGATGTTGACGGTGGTGCTGATACCACCCATGATGAAGTTCAGGACGACGATGCTGATGCCGTCGTGATACCAGAAGAAGACGGTGGTGCTGATGCCACCATTCTCGATGCAGAACCAGAGAGCGGTGCTGATGCCGCAGATGCAGGTGCCGGTGGTGGTACTGAGGCCACCACCTCTACTTTTGTTGAGTCTCCCACTGTGATGTTACCACCTTTTGTATCTATGGACTGTGGTAACAAAAAGAACAAAAATATGAATAAAGGAAAGGTTCCCGTTCAAATTGCAGATCCATATGTGTTGCATGATGATATTTGTGTGGATTATCCATCTTCACAGGCACAGGGACCGTTTCCTAGTCCTCCATCTGAGGAGGCACCCACCATTCCCTTTCCTGAGGCACTCCGCCGGGCGAAGGGGAATAAAAAAGAAAATCCTAAAAAGAACCAGGAGGTAGAGTTCGGCAATGAAATGATTGACAGATTCCATATTCAGCTGACTCTACGAGAAGCGTTTGAGCATATCCCCTTCTTCAAGAAGAATTTGAAAGAAACAACTACTGTCCGAAGGAAGAAGAGGCACAGAGATCAAATCCATATGCTCACGCATAACACTTGTTGCGCCATTCAGAACACATTGCCAGCCAAGCGACCAGACGCAGGAGCTCCCTATGTCAGATGCGAGATTCAGGAGCAACAGTTTGATCGTACTCTATTAGACAGCGGCTCTTCAATTAACCTCCTTCCGGCAGCCTTACTCAAGCAGTTCGAGTTTGGCCCTCTTCTTCGAAGCAGAACCGTCCTTCAGTTTGCTGATAGTTCGATTAAGAGGCCGAAGGGGTTACTGAAAGACGTGGTCGTTACCATTCAGGGCCTGAAATTCCTCGTGGACTTCGTCGTGTTGGACATGGAGATCCCTGAGTCGGTAACTGATGCCCCCATCATCCTCGGACGTCCATTCTTGGCCACAGCCAAGGCGGTGACCGATCATGATAGTGGGAAGGTATGCTTTCGCGTAGAGGACGAAACCATACAAATAGAGACGATCGAAGAGATCAGAGCCAGAGAGGCAGAATGCTCAGAGCAGTGCAGCGAAGCCGAGCAGATGACAGAGGAGGAGCTAGACATCCACCAGGTTTGTGATTTTGAGATGACTGATGATGAATCCAACTGGAAAGATCCCGTAGCACCGACCCTCGCCTTGCCTACAGATTCACTGTATCTCAAGCTCATGGCAGTCGAGAGCCGGGAGAGCACAACCCTGGATGAAGATATCTCTGAGGCTGACAGTGTTGTGATGAGTGGTGCTGAGGAATTCCATTCTTGCTCATCGTCTTCTGATCCCTCGGATTCAGACATTGACTGGGATGACTTTGATGATTATTTGCCTTGTCTGATTCCTTCAGAGCCAGCAGCCATGACAGAGTGCGAGCCAGTGCAGTATATTGATGATCCATCAGGCCGCCCTTCGTCAGCAATTCATGCAAAGCGAGAGTTCTCCCACGCAGACCTGGTAGCATTTACACAGACATATCAGAAGCCAGATCTGCCACCCCCCAGTTGTCCAGAACGGAAACCTCTGCCGCAATCAATGAAGTACAGATTCCTTGCTGGAGAGCCTGAAATGTACCCAGTCATTATCTCAGCAGATTTGACTGGAGAACAAGAATCTCGTCTTATGGAGGTTCTTGAAAGAAACCGCAAGGCAATCGGTTGGAGTATAGCTGATCTCCAGGGGTTGAGCCCAAATCTCTGCTCTCACCACATCTATCTTGAGGATAACGCTAAGCCGTCGCGTGAGTTCCAACGACGGCTGAACCCGAATCTTCGAGACGTAGTCATGAAAGAAATTTCTAGGTGGTGGAGCGCCGATTTTATCTATCCCATCTCCGACTCCAAATGGGTAAGTCCTTTACATGTGGTACCCAAGAAGACGGGTATCACTACAGTTGTCAATGAGTCTGGAGAGGAGATCGCTACCAGAGTACCAACTTCTTGGAGGGTCTGTGTGGACTACAGACGATTGAATGAGGCCACCAAGAAGGATCACTTCCCGCTTCCATTCATTGATCAGATTATCGAGCGGTTAGCCGGGAAGAGTCATTACTGCTTTCTTGATGGGTACTCTGGATACAATCAAGTGGTCATTGCGCCCGAAGACCAGGAGAAAACGACATTCACCTGTCCGTTTGGGACTTATGCTTTCAGACGGATGCCCTTTGGTCTATGTAATGCTCCGGCGACATTCCAAAGGTGCATGTTGTCCATCTTCTCGGACATGGTGGGTGACTGTTTAGAGGTCTTCATGGATGACTTCTCGGTCTATGGCGACGGGTTCGACGCTTGTCTTGACTGCCTAGACCGTGTGCTGAAGCGCTGCATTGAGGTCAATCTTGTCTTATCCTGGGAGAAGAGTCATTTTATGATGACTCAAGGGACGGTCCTTGGTCATATCGTCTCCAACAGGGGCATGGAGGTCGATCCGGCTAAGGTGGACATCATCAGAAAACTCAATCCGCCGTCCAATCTGCGTCAGTTACGGTCTTTTCTGGGGCATGTCGGTTTCTACCGACGGTTCATTCAGGACTTCAGTCGAATTGCCCGACCGCTCACTGACTTGCTCACCAAAGACACCGAGTTTATTGTTAATGATAAGTGTCTTGAATCTTTTGAGACTCTCAAGAATATGGTTGTTTCAGCTCCTGTCCTTCAGCCACCTGATTGGTCTCTCCCATTCGAGATCATGACGGATGCTTCAGATTTTGCCGTTGGGGCAGTGCTCGGACAGAGGAGGGATGGTTTACCATTTGCCATTCACTACGCCAGCCGGACTTTGGATGCCGCGCAGCGGAATTACACTGTGACTGAGAAAGAGATGCTGGCCGTAGTTTTTGCTCTTGATAAGTATCGATCATATATTCTCGGATCTAGAGTGACCATTTACACTGATCATACCGCCATCCGGTACTTAATGGCTAAGAAGGATGCCAAAGCACGTCTCACCAGATGGATCCTTCTACTCCAGGAATTTGATATTGAGATTAAGGATAAGCCTGGAGTCAAGAATGTGGTGGCGGATCATCTCTCCAGGTTGGAGAATCTTGAGGAATCTGAGCCCAGCGCACCTATCACAGAGACATTTCCAGATGAGGCGATCTTGGCTGTCACCTCGCTCCCATGGTATGCTGACTTTGTAAACTATCTTGTTGCCAAGACAGTCCCTCAGGGTTGGCCCAGGCAGAAACTTGAGACCTTCCTAGCTAAGGCCAAGTTTTATCATTGGGAGGATCCCGTCCTTTATCATGAAGGAGGGGATAGTATCTGGAGGAGGTGCATTCCTCAAGAAGAGCAGCAAAGCGTCCTCACATATTGCCACAAGCTTGAGGCAGGAGGACATCATTCTGGAAAAAGGACAGCACAGAAGGTGCTTCAATCCGGCCTATGGTGGCCTACTCTCTTCAAGGATTCTGATGAGTTCGTGAAGAGATGTACTGACTGTCAGAAAATGAGAACCTGCGGACAGAGAGACATGATGCCCATGCAACCCATTCACTTTTGTGAGGTTTTTGATGCATGGGGGATTGATTTCATGGGCCCATTTCCTAAGAGTCAGGGATTCGAGCATATTTTGCTCGCTGTGGATTATGTCAGCCGATGGGTTGAGGCCATCCCCGCCCGAGCCGCAGATGCGAAAACCGTGTGCAAATTCTTGAGGAAAAATATCATTTCACGGTTCGGGGTACCTAGAGTCTTGATTTCAGACGAGGGGTCTCACTTCATCAATGACAAAGTAAGGGCCCTTGCAGACGAGTTCGGCATTGACCATCGGGTTGCCACTCCTTATCACCCTCAGACTAATGGTCTTGCCGAAGTATCGAATAGGGAGATAAAGACTATCTTGCAGAAAGTTGTCCGCCCAGACCGAAAGGATTGGTCACAGCTTTTGGACTCGGTCTTGTGGGCTTATCGGACGTCTTTCAAGAATCCTTTGGGAACATCTCCCTTTCGTCTCGTCTATGGCAAGCCGTGCCATTTGCCAGTGGAAATCAAGCACAAATCTTTTTGGGCAGTTACTGAGTTGCTTCTAGATCCCGAGAGTATAGGAGACCAAAGAAGAGCAGAATTGGCAGCCCTGGAGGAATTGAGAGATACAGCCTTCTCCAACAGCCTACAGTACAAAGAGAAAGTGAAGACATGGCACGATTCGCATATCAGCCATAAACAGTTTGAGCCAGATCAGAGAGTATGGTTGTTTGATTCCAGGCTTAAATTATTCCCAGGGAAGTTGCAGAGCAAGTGGAAAGGCACGTATGTGGTCAGGAAGGTACATGACAATGGCAGCATCGACATATCCGAACCGTCATCTTCCTCTACCTTCCGCGTCAATGGTCAACGCTTGAAACTATATCTTGATCATGATCCGCCGACCATTGACGTTGCCCCCATTCTTCTGGTATGAGATGTGCCCTTTGATTCTCATCATCTACATCTCATACATGGTGATCAAATTCTATCTTCCGCTGTACAGATCCATCTGTTCATATCACTCTGTTGTCCGTTGATTTATTTTCTTATTTTCTTCTTTTCTTCTTTTCCTTTTCTATCTTCTTTATCTATCAAAAAGGTGCCGCCCTTGTAGACAGTTTTCCATACTTAGGACGTACTTTGTCCTAAGTATAGGGGGGCTGGCACCTCGAGTTCATCTATTCTTTTCGATCTTCTCCATTGTCTCCTCTTCTTGTCTATACTTAGGGATATCTTACCCTAAGTATAGGGGGAGACAACCTGAGTACGATCTGTTCATTCCCACCCTTGACCCTCCCTGCTTTGTGTACAGTCTGCTATACTTAGGCTTATCTGATCCTAAGTATAGGGGGGACGGTCAACTTCTCATTCGTTGATTCATTCATTATTCCTTTATTCTTTAGACTTGCCTATACTTAGTACGAGTTATGTCTTCTCTTTTCTCTCCGATCTATGAGGACATAGCTCAAGCTAAGTATAGGAGGGTCATATATACTGTGTATATACTTTAGCCATAACTCGTACTTTCGTATTTTCCTAATAAATATGGCTAATAATTCATTAAAAATCCTTAATAAAAATATGTGATTATTCCTCAAATTCTTTTTGTATTTACTGATTAAAAAATCAGGTGAAAATGTTTTTTGCAAAATGTTTGAAAAATAGTTTGAAAATCTTTGTGAACATCTATTGAAAACTATTTTGAAAATATTTTGTTACATGTTTTCAACCTGTATAAAAAGTGTGGTTTGTAAAATTTATTTGTGTGAAATAAAAGATTTGAAAAATGATTTGCAAATGGTTTGAAAAATGGTTGCAAAAATATTTGAAAAACATATATATACTGTTTTGAAAACCGATTGCAAAATGATTTTCAAATGTGTGTACATGTGTGTAAAAATGTTTGTAAAAACTATTTTGGACTATAGTTTTCAAAAATTGTGTGAAAAGCTTGTGTCAAATAAGTTTGAGGAATACTAACATCACACCAAAATCCACTACCTATATATATGTATAAAATTGATCACTTACCCTTGTAAATTCTTAAAACCCATTTCTTGTATATATAAGAAGCACTCCCGTGTACATATTTTCACCTAGTTTTTAGCCAAAACTTTTTGTTTTCAAAAATTCCCAAAAACATTTGCAAAAATTAAAATCCAAAAACATCTGAAAAATCGTTTCGAAAAATACAAAAAAATGCATCTGCATGTGCATCATCATCTTTTCAAAAATCCATAAAAAGTTCAAAAACATCTTGAAAATTGCATCACAAAAATATTTTCTTGCATAGCATAGCATGAGCATTTTTCGGATTGAGTTTGACAGTTGAACAAGTCTAAGTAAAATCCGGAGATTGGAGCTTGATTGGACCTTAAAATCTACCTAATAACAGGAACCTTATAGGAACTAAGTTTGAGGTACTTCAGGTCTAGTTGACTTAATTCTTTGAGGATCACGGGACTTAGTTCAATGGATTCTTGACTGCCTAAGTAGAGTATTTCGGAGCACACGCACGACTCTTGTTGATAATGACCTAACTTGGACACCTGCACCTTGCACATAGCTCTCCACGGATGAGGTGGTGAGGAGGCAGTTTCCTTTGGCTTG
Source organism: Ottelia alismoides (assembly GCA_037367405.1). Classification (NCBI taxonomy): domain Eukaryota; kingdom Viridiplantae; phylum Streptophyta; class Magnoliopsida; order Alismatales; family Hydrocharitaceae; genus Ottelia; species Ottelia alismoides. Next base: position 900,460 of record JAZKJV010000391.1, read on the forward strand.
GGGTAGCATATGAGGGTAGTACTTCTAGGCGGAACCTCTCTTCTTCTTCTAGTGAAGGAAGTGCACCTCAACTTGGTCTAGTGGTGATGAAGGCTAAAGACAGAAGCCGTGGGTTGCAATAAAGCTTCAAAAGAGGGATAGTCTACTGGCTCAAGAGGAAAATTTCTTGTATATATGCTGCACCATGTAGATATGTTGTACAGATGCAATTGAAAAAAAAAAGAAAGAAAAAAAAAGAAGAAAAAAAAAGAAGAACTCCAAAAAAGTGGTGGGTCGGATTGAAAATTTAATAACCCCACCGGAGTGTATATAGTCCAATAAAGCAAAAGCTTATGGTATCCATGTCACATCTCATGAAGCTTGCAGCGGGAGACTTGGCTACACTGGTTGAGCTCCCAAAAGTCTATACTTCTTCCCCCTCTTCTTGAGCCGGTTGCACTTGAACTTAGAAGGGAATACCCCGCTTCTCGAGGAAAGAGTTGCTAGACCGAGGCATTAGAGTTACCAGGTTGGGGGAGGTTGTTTCTTTGTTACTTCTGAGGTGGGGAGCTACATATCACTTACACTGTACGAGTCAGACTCATAGTCGTAAGAGTTTGCGTATGAGTTGAAGTATTTCTGACCTGGCTATTGAGGAGACTTGGACAGAGTTTTGGGATTCTCAAGGACTGTTGGATTTCAAACTTGGTTCTCATTAAGGTTCCGACAGCACTAAAATTCCGAAGGTCCGCCTTAAGCTCCAAACTTTGATTTTGCGAAGACAAGTACGATAATTAAACTTAATCCATATTTCTTCTTTTTCTTTTCTTTCTTTTTCTTTTGGCACTTATTGCATAAGTGTTTGCTAGGGACTAGCAAAGGTAAAGTATAGGGGGATGATGAATCCACTTTTCATCATCTTTATTCTATCATTTTGGCACCAAAAACCCTAGCAAATGCCTGTAAATAGCCTTAAATCAAGCATCTTAGCATTCATGCATGTGCATCTCAACAGTGTGTAAATTACTGTAATTAAGGCCAAAATTATAGAATAAATAAAGAAAAGAAAAAGAATAAAATATTGCAAATATTTTATGACCCAAAACCCCCGAGACCTAGGCATCTTGATGGATAGGTCGACAAGGAATAAAGTAGGGGGAGATAAGGTCAGAAGCACAGATAAAGCACCTATACTTTCTACTCATTCTTTATTCATTTTGGGACCTAATTTTGGTTCCACTTTTTATACATCAAATAAAGAAACTTTGTACATAAAAGTTGTAGATAAATTAATAAAGAAAAAGACAAAATTGATTTCACAGAAAAGTCATGTACAGACAAAAAGATATGGTCTGAATAAGAATCCAAAACCCCAACTTCCCAGACCCGTATCTCGCAAACGACAACTCCAAATGCAGTGTACTCACCTTTAATTGTATATAGAATAAAATAATCTATCCAATGGCGGTGGTTTCGCATTTGGCGGAGCTACGGTTTGAAAGTTGACTTTTGGACCCACATTGTACCCTTGTACCTATTAAAATATTCAATTTATTATTTATTCATTATTTTTATATTTTTATATTTTTATAATATTGTAAATAATACTTATAATAATTATGTACATTAAAATTAGAATAAAAACCTAAATAAAAATAAAAATAAAATACTTGTAAATTCAAAACATAGGTATTATACTTATACACATACCTGTATAAACTATACTTACATTTTATTAAATATACAAAACATCTCAGAAAAATAAAATAAAAATATACTTATGTATATAAAAGTATGTTATAATTTTACAAAATCATAAATAAAAATAATAAAAAGATAAAATACCAAAATAAAAATAAAATATCAAAATACATAGGTATTATACCTATACAGGGTTAAAAAGGTAACTTGTAAAAATATAAGTCATAAAAATAAATAAAAATCAGAATAAAATACTATATAAAATTTTGAGCATTTCTTATTTTATAACTTTTATTTAATTCGACCATTTATTATTTTAAATTGATTTAATAAGACTTTGTTCCAGGGTTTTTCCTGGTTGGTCCACGTGGACCAACCAGGAGGCCAGGACTGTTGACCTAGGTCAACAGTCTGACCTACCCCTGTAGCGCCTGACACCCTCGGTTTTGACCCAATTTCAAGGGTTTTTCGAGGCCAAGACTTGCATCTTTTTGTGTTGCAATCTTCTGCAACATCGTTCATCGATCATCCCTCTAGCTCGTCCATGCTTAACCTTGGTCATCGGACCCAAGATTCGCCAGATATGCCTTGATCTTCGGAGCACCTTAGTCTCGGGTCAAACCACATATAACCAACCCCCTCCTTTCCTTTTGAATTCGAGTCCCCTTGGTCCACCCCTCTCCGCCTCTCTTGCGCTCCAAGTCTTGCCGGAGGTGACAGCTCCGCCGCGAGCTTCTCAGCCAGGGCGAACGAGGTCGAGGGAAGCTCCAGCACCTCCGCCAACCGCCGGCGTCGAGGTAACCTTCATCCTCTGGCTCCGGCCATCGAGGGCTTCCACCCCGCCATTTCTTTATTGCATTTTATTCCTGTTGGCTTAGGCTTCAAAAACCCAAAAAAATCTTGAAGTTTCGTCACCCAAATCGACCGATCAAGCACCTTGGCCGGAGCGCACCTCCGGCCGTGCATCCATCTCGCGAACCACGCCTCCCCCCGACCATCCAAGGGTCCAGGCAGTTTGCCCTGGACCCTTTGACCATTTTTGCAGGTCAAAGAACGAGTAACGACGCCTGGAGGCGAGTTTTGACGCTCGCCGGAGCGTGGCTGGACCCCCCAGCTCCGCCACCTTCGCCTGAGCACCTCGGCCGACGCCGAGGCTTTTTGACGCCACCGGCCGATAGAGGGACCGCCCAGGAGTCTGCAGCTCCATTTTGGAGCCATTTCATCGCCGGAGAAGCGAGATCGAAGCCCGGGAAGTTCGCCTTCGCCGGCCTTCTTCTCGGTTCTTCCTCCTCGCGTCCCCACCGTCCGATCGAGCCGCAGCTCCAGATCAAGCAGTAGCCGTTGGATCGCACCACGCCGCAGCCGTCAGATCGTCTTCGAGCGTTCTAATCTCCGCCGTGCATCCACGAACCGTCATCGGCCGCTCATCGTGCGCCACGTGGATAAGTGGACCGCTTCCCGCCGTTGGATCCGCCATCGTCCCCCAGCCGTTGGATGCGTGCCACGCGTCTTCATCAGAGCGCTCGGGCGAGGGTATTTTGCATCTCAACCCTCGCCATTTTTGTATTTAGTATTTAGTTTTTAAACTTTCGTCTGTAGTTTAAATATTTTGTAATATTTGCAAAGAGGCCCCTAGACTTTCGTTATTTGCACTTAGGCCCTCCGCCACGTCACCTCACGTGACCTGTACACGTGAGGGGGTGGGCATTTTGCAGAGGAACCCTCGGTTGTTTGCTTATCTCATTTTAGTCCCAAAACTATCGTATTAAGTGCAAACTTTTTGGATATTTTGCAAGTAGACCCCCAGGCTTTTGTTATATTGCATTTTGGTCCTTCCCAGGCGCGTGCAAGTCACGCGCCCTGGTGGGAAAATTTCAGAGAAGCCCATGCGGCTATTGTAATTACATTTTGGTTCCAAAAATTGAATATAAAGTGTATATTTTTGTGGAAAATTGCATGTATGCCCCTGGATGTTTTGGATGTTGCACATATACCCCTGCCAGAACTGTTTAATGCTTGGATGCTTGTTGTATTTATTTGAAATATCATCTTAAGCCCAAAAATTCCACAAAAATAGACTTAGGCTCCTGTGCACCTGTGCTTTAACGCCATCCATTTAGTTTTTGATTTCATTCTATTTGCACATTTATTAAAAATCAAAAACATCCTTTTTGTGCACTGTCTAGTTTAGAAAATACCAAAAAAATATTAAAACACCTCCAAAAATTCCAAAAAAATCACCTAGTGTCTATTTTATTCTATCTTAGTGTCAGTCCAAAAATCATTAAAAATCTCAAAAGAAAAACCTTAAAAATTCAAAAAGACTCAAAAACTTCAAAAAAAATATATAAAATTGTAGAAAACTCCAAAAAACACAAACTCAGTTTCTGTTTGTTCCTTATTTTGTCCTTTTTATTTGAAAAATAGTGTGAAAATTTTGAGCTACTGGTTGCTATTTCTAAATCCTATTTTATTCACAGCCAGCACATATTTCACTGTTTTGCCTTGCTTTGCTATTTAAAAATATCAAAAACACCTTGAAAAATCCCCAAAAATCACAAAAACAGTAAAAAAATTATAAAAATACCAAAAACATATTAGTTCTGAATTTTTGGTTATTTTTGTGCATTTTTATAAATATTTTAGCTTGCCTCCTATTATATTGTCTTTACTTTCCAATATTGAAAAAGAAATAAAAAAAATATAAAATATAAAATATAAAAATCAGAAAATTAAAAATCAAATACAAAATTAAAAATTAAATAAAAATAAAAAAATTTAAAAATTAAAAACCCACAAAAATTGCTTTGTTTGCTTGCTTAGTGTATACTTATCACACACATACACTTGTGCTTACATTTTTGTGAATTACCCTGCTTGCTCCCTGTGTTCGAACTCTCTGCATACTTGACACTATACACCATTTGTGCAGAGTTAAAAATAAATTTTAACTCCACATTATTTCTAATTTATTGATCTTTAGTGTGGGTTAATTGTTGATTAATTTCGGATTTCATTGAGAGCCGCCACAGCGACGGTTGTCTCCGCCTTGTGTGAGACACCAATTTAGGCTCTTGTGAAATTTGTGTTTATCAGTATCTCTAATGGTTGAACAGGGCCTGCAGGTCTCTGGTGTTCAATCTTGATCTGCTGACACACCAAGCATTTTGAAACAAAAGCTACGATGTCATTCTTCATCTTCGGCCACCAGAAATTTCGTTGCAGATCCTTGTACATTTTTGTCGTACTTGGGTGGATGGTGTACATCGACTTGTGGGCTTCGTCGAGAATCTCCTGCCTCAACTCGACATCATTGGGAACCCATAATCTGTTTCGGTACCTTATAACTCCATCAATTCCAATTGCGAAATCGGAACCTTCTTTCCTGGATGCTTCTTTCATTTTAGGAAGATCAACATCAATTTTCTGTGTTGCAGTGATCTTCCCAATGACCTCAGGTTGGATTCTAAGGCCTGCAAAAGATATCTTCCTCTCTTCACTGAAGAAAGGTTTCCAGTCTTTAAAATCTTTCATCATCTTCCACTGAAGTTTCAAGCTAGATAGCTTACCTTCCCACTTTCGACTTAATGCATCAGCAACGGCGTTTGCTTTTCCAGGATGGTAGTTAATGGAAAAGTCGTAGTCTTTTAGGAACTCCAGCCAGCGTTGTTGCCTCAAATTAAGTTCCTTCTGAGAGAAAATATATTTGAGGCTCTTGTGATCACTGAGCACCTCAAACTGTTCACCGTAAAGGTAATGACGCCAAATTTTAAGAGCAAAGACTACCGCTGCTAACTCCAAATCATGAGTAGGGTAGTTTCTCTCTTGCGGTTTTAATTGCCGTGTGGCATAGGCAATGACTTTCTCATTCTGCATAAGGACGCACCCGAGTCCCGTGCCCGATGCATCTGTATACACCACAAAGCCTCCACTGCCTAATGGTAAATCCAAAATCGGAGCTGTAGTCAGTTTCTGCTTTAATTCCTGAAAACTTCGTTCACACTCCTCAGACCAAACCAACTTCACATCCTTTCGGGTGAGCTTCGTTAATGGTAGCGAGATCCTTGAGAAATTCTGAATGAATCGCCGATAGTATCCGGCCAAGCCAAGGAAGCTACGGATCTCAGAAATATTTTTAAGCTGACTCCAATTCATCACCGCTTCTACCTTAGCTGGATCCACCTCAATGCCATCCTTGGAGACCACATGACCAAGGAATGCAACTTTATTCAGCCAAAAGTCACATTTAGAAAATTTTGCGTAAAGCTGGTGTTGCCGCAGGGTTTCAAACACAATCTGCAGGTGCACTCGGTGTTGCTCCGGATCAGATGAATATATCAAAATGTCATCTACAAACACGATGACGAACTTGTCAAGGTATTCTCGGAATACCCTATTCATTAGCTCCATAAAAGCGGCAGGTGCGTTAGTAAGACCAAACGGCATGACCAAGAATTCATGATGGCCGTACCTCGTTCTGAAAGCGGTCTTTGATATATCCTCCTCTTTAATACGGAGTTGATGGTAACCCGTACGTAAATCGATTTTTGAGAAAACTGTTGCTCCTTGCAACTGATCAAATAAATCGTCGATGCGAGGTAGCGGGTACTTGTTCTTTACTGTTACTTTGTTCAGACCTCGATAATCAATGCAGAGTCTGAGAGAACCATCTTTCTTTTTCACAAAGAGAACAGGTGCTCCCCATGGGGAAACACTGGGACGTAAAAATCCCTTATCCAGTTGCTCTTGTAGCTGCTTCTTTAGCTCCTCAAGTTCTGCAGGGGCCATTCTGTATGGAGCTTTAGATATCGGTGCCGTCCCCGGAATAATATCAATTGAGAAATCCACCTCTCTATGAGGAGGTAGTCCAGGAAGATCGTCTGGAAATACATCGGCAAAATCTCGGACCACATCTAAATCTTCTAGACGTGCCTGCGACGATTCAGTGCTAATTATACTAGCTAGGTACGCGGTGCAACCTTCGGCTAGTAGTTGGCTTGCTTGTAGAGAAGAGATAACCAATCGTCCGCTCTTACTAGTGCCTCGGACTACTATCTCCTTATGATTTGGTCTGCTCAGGACCACCTTCTTCTCTCTACAATAAACTGCAGCATAATTCTCCCATAACCAATCCATGCCCAAGATGACATCATAGGTTGTGATGGGCAGTAGGATCAAGTTAGCAGTGAGGGAGTCTTCTCCTATCACGACCGGTATGTCCTTTAAATACATACCCGTTGCTCTAATATCACCCATTGGTGAAGAAACGGTAAGTGTGTATGGAAGCTCAATAGCTTCAAAGTTCAGTTTTCTTGCAAAACTACTTGAAATGAATGAATGCGTGGCTCCAGAATCAAAAAGAACATGGCATAAATGACTTGCAATGAGAAGGGTACCTTCCACGGTGGTGTAATCATCCTCAACATCTTCATGCGTAAGGGCAAATACCCTTCCTGGTATCTTCTTCTTTTGTTCGAATGGTTTCCTCTGATCCTTGAACTCTTTCTTGCAGTCTTTAATGAAATGACCCTTTTCTCCACACCTCAAGCATGCTCCTGTCAATTTGTAGCACTCGCCCGGATGTCTTCTGTCACAATGTGGACACACATCCATTACATATTTCTTGTTGGTTGGAGCCTCATCAGTTCTTGTCTTCTTGACATTTATCGCATTATGACGCTTCTTGTCATTGTAGCTTGGCTTGAGAGGGCGCTTGCGAGGGTTCACTAGTTGCGTCCTCCGATAGGCTGCATCAATTTCTACACTTGCTGCAACAGCATCAGATAGGGTCGTGGGACCCCTAGTGAGTACTCTAAGGCTCAAGCCACCATTCAAGCCTTCCACGAACTTCCTCGCCCGCTGCTTTTCATTTGTACAGATTCCCTTGCCATATTTTTCCAGCTCTTGAAACCTTGCAGCATACTCGTGTACCGTCATGCTACCCTGGCGAAGATCTATGAACTCCTGATGTTTAGCATCCCTAGCATGCTCAGGGATGTAACGCTCAGAAAAACGCTCCACAAAGTCACCCCAGCTGATGACCGAAGTCTCGGCAAAGTGAATTCCCTTGCAGGAAGTCCACCACTCCTTAGCACTATCTCGCAGACGAAAAGTACCAAAAATAACTTTCTTTTCTTCCGGGCACTCGGTCGCTTCAAAAGCCATCTCCATCTCCCGTAGCCAGTGTTCGGCTTTCTCTGGCTCATGCTCACCCTTGAAGGTCGGTGGATCATGCTGGAGGAATGTTTTTAAAGTAAGTCCTCCAGAGCTCGATGGGCGGGTCTGATGCTGTTGAGCCATCAATGCCATCAGCTCCAGCATCTGCCTCTGCATGTCCACAATGGTCTCCTGACTCGTCGATGACTCGCGGTCTCTGTTGGCTTCAATCGCACGACGAGGAGCCATCTAAATCAAATCCAAAAGCATCAATGAGTTACTGTGTGGGCCTAATTCACTCTAAATGTCTAGATCTATGTCATTATAAATTGTGGATATCTTATGCCCAGAGGAACTCTAGCTCTGATACCATTTGTAACGTCCCGGGCTTAGGTCCCAGGTCCGTTAACAGAGCATTACTGGCCCTGACATCCTCTTGGGATCGGGCCCATACGGACCCGATTAACCACCCCAAAATGCTTAAGCCGGGTTGTCAAGTAGTAATCTCGTCACTATTTATCCCACCCGGGAACTTCTTGTTCCACGGTGTGGGACTATATGTTGGGGGTTTTACACTTAGGAGTCTCTGTTTCTGAAGAAATTTTAATAGAATGTGAGAGGGATATAATGATGAATATACAAATTTTTATTTTCCAAAAAAATAAAAAAATGGGGGGAGAATCGGGGTGGGAGTAGCCAAGTTGGCTACTCCCTGGGGGCAGCCCCATTTTACCCTTGTATATATTTGTATTATAATACATAAACGTAACTGCATGTTTATTCGTAATTATATGTAACAAAATGTTTTGACTTATTCCATTATATTTGATGTAATTATAATTATAATAGAGTACATGCTTTCATTATAGTTGCTTCGTATGGAAATCGTCAAATATATGTATATTCCTGCAAATCTATCAAGCATTTATATTACCATTCATTTATTAAGCATTTATATTACCATTCATTTCGGATCAATAATTATCTTACATCCATGTCCGATTGTGGCACCATAAAAACAATTTTAAAATTCATAAATTCGTACATGCATTTGCAGTAATTTTTGGAAATGGATGAAGATGTCATAATAACTACTACCATGTTTGCCTCCTTAAAGGATCAATATTAAAGTGTCATTTTTCAGGATTTAAAAATTATCCAAGATTTTTTTGCATTAATTCAGATTGAATTACAATCAATTTTACCATTCTTTATTCATAACATACACAACACACACAGTGTAATTTTAAGGTATACATACTTCTCCTAAATGTAAATTTTTTAGATTTCACTTTTGTATTGATGAACTTGCTTTTAGCTGAGCAGTCAAGAGTGGTTAAGCGAGCAAAGGGTGAAAGATCATACCACATTTTCTATCAACTTTGTGCTGGGGCACCTCCTACTCTCAGAGGTTTCTGCCTTGTCATTTGATAATTTATGTTCTCTATTCATATTTCTGCATTGCATCAATAGGTAGAAAGTGAACTTATATAAAAATCTTGTAAAACTTCCTAAGATACTGCCAATTCAAGTACGTTATGATGTTTGTTTCAGGAGTTGGCCTGTCCTGGGGAAGATGGTTGATTATGACCACTTTATGCTACCTTATAAAAGGAATATTAACCAACTATATCAGAAGTTTTTATCACCTCAACAAAAAATATGGGAAGTTTCTATTATATTGTTCTTCTCTTTTTGACAAACATTTTATGCTTCTTTGTGCATACATTATAACCTTTAATGATGCCTTTAACTATGTATATGCATTCCTCTTACTTGAAGAATTAGAGAATCTGTTTGTGCATCTCCATTTAGTAATAAATTTTGCTTGATGCCAGAGCGTTTGCACCTAAAGAAGGCTGAAAATTATGAATATCTAAAGCAGAGTGAGTGCATGATCATTGATAATGTTGATGATGCAAAAACATTTCATGTGCTACTGGTAAATAACGATCATCCTGTTTTATAACTTAATACCATAATTTTTGCTCTTATTATTTTTTCTACCGATGATATATAGTCATCTGAATCCATCCAATTTTCTTGCATTTACATTTGCAGGAAGCATTGGATATTATTCAAATTCACAAGGAAGATCAAGAGAATGCATTTGCTATGCTAGCTGCTGTTTTGTGGCTTGGAAACATTTCTTTCAAGATAATTGATAATGAGAATCATGTAGATGTGGTGCCAGACGAAGGTACTAGAATGTGCCTGTATGTGCACTGTTAAAACTATGTATCTCCAATCTTGTATAAAGCTTTTAACCTTGAATCCACTAGGACCATCTTTGACATTGATCAACATAATTCCCTCTTCTTTAGATGCTTCCACTGTGTTCCTATTTTTAACTGTATGAGAAATCCGACAAATGCTCGAGATTACTCTGACATTTGATTTTTATGGCAATGTAAAATTTGCAAATGATATTTTTTATTTTTTTATCCATTTCTTCTCTTGTAGAATTAAGGTAGTCTTATTTTGTATTAATGTTTTTATAATCAAGTTTTAGAGGGATTGTCCTGAATCTCTCAAAGTTTACTAATTCCTATTTTGTTTTTTTGTTTTCCTTATGGCAGGTGTTACTAATGTGGCAAGGCTTCTTGGATGCAACAATAAATCCTTGGTTTTAGCCCTGTCAACTCGCAAAATTAAAGCTGGAAAAGAGGACATTATCCAGAGGCTGACATTATCCAGAGGCTGACATTAGACATACATGGCTTTGAATCTTTCCCTGTATGCTTTCTCATTTTTTTTTATTTAAACAACCTAAGAATATTTTTGTTATTTTACCCTGATCCTATCTAATTGTGTTTACTTTAGAAAAACAGCTTTGAGCAGCTTTGCATAAATTATGCGAATGAAAGGCTGCAGCAACACTTCAATCGGCATCTTTTCAAGCTTGAGCAAGAGGTTTAGATCTATTTCTCTGTGGAACTTTTTTTTCTTTTGCTTTTGGTCAATATTTTAGAAGACTAACAACAACAACAATATTTTAAAAGACTATGGGTGATTAATATTATTTTTCTAGAAAGCTATTTTCTCAACATTTCTGCTTTCTATAATTTAATGGACTCACAAACTTGATTAGTAGCAACTTTCCTATGCTACAATGTCCAAATAATGTGCCCTTGTGTCTGCTTATGAGTGTATGGGGATTCTGCATGCATATGCACTCGGGTGGGCTTTCATGTTTGATGTTTGAGTGGAGTCTCAGGATTGGCATTTGCTTGGTTTATCTTCTTGTCTAATTTATTTTACTTCATAATTGGCATCCCAAATATACGTGAAAAATTATTAAATTTGTTTTGATATGACACCATGTTTATGAATACGATGTTAGGAATATGCACAAGATGGTATTAACTGGACAAAAGTTGATTTTGTGGACAATGCCGAGTGCTTGAGTCTTTTTGAGAAGGTATTTTATCTACTATCAATTGTGTCTATCATTACATTGCTTCTTAAAAACAGATCTGTTACACTCTGTTTATCTATAGATGTTATCAAACCGTGTTTAGTGCATCATTATATATTCGGATGCCAACTTAAAGGTTTATTGAGTCACTATGGCTTGCATCCAGTTTGCTCAGAGCTTTTCACCATATTAGAGGTGACATGATCTTGGCCGATCTAGGTTGACGGCACCTCCTGACGATCAGAATGACTGTTTTTCATTTCTGTTGAAATTCGTCCTAGAACTAACGATATAATTCTTCCAAATCTTGAGAGCATAACAGTACGTATGATAAAAAAATATAACATTAAGCAATAGAAAAATCTTAATTACATTTTGCAATAGATAGAGTCATGAATACATTCTTATCTTTCATTTACAACTATATCATTTTTTTTAATCATCACTTTTACTCGCATCTCTTAACTCACTTCATTAGATAACTTTCTTACAACAAAATATTAGATTATTACCTTTTTTAACAAATATTTGAAGGTCGTAAACACTACATTAGATCACCATTTCAGCCACCATCTTGAGGAAAAAATCATATCGTTCCCGACACCATTTTCACCCAGCATCAAGCCTACGCTTGTCCCGACCTCTTCACCGTGTCAAGAGAATGTGTTCCTCGACACTTTCATCCACTCTTCTTTCCACTCACCTTGATATTGTGATAATTATTGTCAAAATACAAGATGGATTTTCTATTATATAACCATGTTCATAAGAAGGATATTCATATATGATAAATGAATATGGGTTTGAAAAGATTTTGCACCCATCAATACTGAACTAAGGAAATTTCGATGTAGAAAATGCATGATGGTTATGTCATTGTCATAATTTTCGAGAGAAAAAATTCAAATAACATTGTACCTACCCTTGTACACGGCCCACGTCGCATGCTTCTAATCTTCCGGTGGAGCCTTCTCCTCTTTTATGTTTTATATGTGCTCATTCTTTCCAGTCATGTTGTTGTCCCACATCAAACATAAGAAAACATACCTCAAAAAGTTGCAATAAGACACGACAGAATGTTCCTAAATTTCAACATTTTGATTGGATAGAATTTTAATAGCTTTTTGAGAAACTTTCCTCCTTTATTCCACGATTTGAGCGCATTATTAGTGAGATGATCAGACATTAAAGCAAATTCAGTAATTGTTTCATTCCAAGTAGATTAAACAATCCTGCACTGACAAACAAAAATATTGAAACTATAACATAAAAAGCATCATATGTGACATTGAAAAATAAAACAATATTTATATAAAAATCATTCTAAATTATTTTTTCTTCATTTTTCCTCAACATAAATATATTATATTTCACACGAGTTTTGCATCTCATTGTCAACTTGGAGATACCAACGGTCAAGAAACAATGTCATTGTGATTTCATTGCGTGTAGGTGAAAGACAAAATGTATCTTCAGCATCTGGGAAATTTCTTTGGCAATAAACTAAATATCATAGTTTCTTGCATATCAAAAATGGAAGGATACCTCCTTACCCGAGTATCAAGTTATCTGCATATCAGAGTTATTTGCATATCAACTTACTTGCAGATTACAAGGTACTTGCATATCATAGTTACTTGTATATCAACTTACCACCATATATATTTACCAACTTACCTGCATATGACAAGATAACATATCATCTTATCAGTAATAATTAGAAGTTAATATATAATACAACTTAGTTGCGAACATATGTCAAGTCAATATATCAACTTATCAGATAGATAATTAAACGTTAATATACGATACAACTCAACTAACGGGGTTGCTCGATAATAATACACAATAAATAGATACTTAAAAGTTAATACACAATAAATATATATTTACCTCCTAATTACTATTATTAAAAGTTTATATATAATACATGCATATGACTAATTAAAAGAGCAATAAAATAACAAATCAAGCTAGTAATAGTTGGAATGAGTTGAAAGTACGATGACAATCGAGTGTACAGTAAGAAAAGTAACTGCATGTATTTTGACAGAAATATCTACTCTCCAATGTGGATGTTGGGATGTATGTTCATAAATAAGCAATGAAAATATAAAAGGTGTCATACAAGTAAAGTAGAAATCATACATTTTACCTAACAACAAAAAAAGTAACAGGTAAGGCATAAATATTCTTATAAAGGCAATGCTTATGTAAAGTAGATTATTAACAGACATCATAGAGGCTCTGCAAACATATATAGGGAATAAGCCTATAGGAACAAGCAGTAAATGACACCTTGTTGTTGTATCAGAGGAAATGTGATATGATGAAATTTTGATAAAAAAATCTCCTCGAAGATGTACTTGTATTATCAAATAAGGAATGAATTCAAAAGAACGAAAGAATTAGATTCAACATACATATAAGCATAAAAAACATTACACCTTCAGCTTAAATGTATCCATGTTCCCAAGACAGAAAATGAATGGGAGAAATAACAAACATAACGGAAAACATAACGGATGTATCATTTTAACCTCCGTTTAAAACCCTAGAAGAACATGAATATTATCAAAAAAACAGGGAAGGAAGGGAGAAAATAACATATATATATATATATATATATATATAGGGCCCTTCTAATGAGGTGGGTCTTTCCTGAAATTCAGAAAGCCACTACCAAATTTGTAAATTACATAATAATTTTGTAAATTTAAACTACATATTGTAAAATACTGACGATTATTCAGTTATGTAGAATATATCATCCATATTGTATCAAACTTTTAATGTCAAATATAGTAATATTTTCCTAAATTTTTCATGATATACATATTATACTAATATTTAATATTAAATTTATGGTGTTAGAATGTTTAAAATAAATAGAATAAATGCTTAAATTGACGTGGCTTTCCATGCATCCAGGAAAGGTGCACCTCATTTGAAATATTTCCTACACACACACACACACACAGAGACACAGACACAGACACGCACACGCACGCACGCACGCACGCACACACGCACACGCACACGCACGCACGCACGCACACGCACGCACGCACACGCGCGCACACACACACACACACACACATACATAGACACACACACACACACACATAGACCGACCATGAACTGATGACAAAGTATGCTCGGACAATGTCGATAGAAGAAGTGCAACGTTTACAATCTAATGTCAAAGAAGAGATGACCCATTTCCCATTGGTCTGACTGTGATTTGAGATGTTTTATATATCTACTTTCTTGTACTTGAACTTTCAGTAGGCTCTCACTTTTCCCATAGTCTAGTCACCCAATCTTCCGAAATTCTGCTTTCATCTTGGAGAAAAAGTACCTATATTTGACCACCTCACATAAAAGAGGTATTAATAAGAGTTAGAAAATGTACATAACCTAGTCTTAAGAATGACCGAGACTTTTCATTGATGAGGAAGAAGCATGGGAAGGGGAAAGATGCGAGGGGTTCTTTGCTTGACCTTTTCATTGATGAGGAAGAAAGAGCCGTCTCGCCTCAATCCTAGGATTTTTGATTGGACTATAGTTTATGAAGAGTAAGGGAGAGTAAACTAGGCCTTTTTTGTAGGAAATTAAACAAAAAGAGAATTTCCAAATACCGGTGTCTAGTATTCTAGTAAGGAGATCTTGTGAACAACAATTTAGTTGAAATTCTGTTTCAATTATTTTCTTTTATATAGTTCTCAATGAAAAGAGGAAAGCATTTTTGCTGGTGTATTTTATCACGCTTTTGTATCCGTCAAAAAAGGAATATTTTCATGATCATAAATAAAAAAAACCATCCTAACGGCTAAACAAATGTATTGAATTTTGGAACTTCATGAATGAAACTTAGCAGCATATTTCCATATGAACAGACTATAAGGTACGCAACAAGTTTAACTTAGACTTTGAACAATAGGAATGAAGGTTTTTAACAAAATATCAAACACTTTTGAATATAAATCATCACGACATATCAACAACATTGGCAGGATTAAACCTTTTTGGACATTTTACTTTGGAACTATTTTGCTAAACCATTTACGATCCATTTCCATTTGGTTCCATTTCTCTGGTCATTTGGATCTAGAAATGAATATTATGATTTAAGATTTAATCCGATTAATTTTCAATCATTTAACCACAAAATTGACTCACTAAAATCCACCTAGTCCCATCACCCGCTCGAAATGGTATCATGGTTTATAGTCCTCTATAATCACATCAACACAACAGAGCAGCCCCAAAACTCACGCATCATGTATATTTGAAGATTTTGATTAAAATCCAAATTTCAAACATTTATTTGATTGTCTTCTTTAAGGATTTATCAATAGATTTCTCAATCAGTCATTATATGACAATATTAATAATATGTTTTTCGAAATATTATACAAATTTTCTTATATTCCGGTCATTGTACGACTATACATGGATTTCATTATGACCTCATATCTCATGATCAAGCTCCATCTTCCAATACATAAAGTATGAACATATATGATTGCTTCGAGATACCATACATCTCATATTTCCTCATATATACTCCAATTTGTCGGTATATAGAACTTGTCAGATAATCATCAACATGATAGTCTGCCAAATGTACATATTCTGACATATAGATTATCTATCTCCGGTCAATATTATATTCCGCACAATGTTCTTCCAATAAGTATTCTGACATATTAACCTTTTTTCGAGAGATATCGTGCATGCAGAGCTAGAGAACGATAAAGAGGTGGCATTCGGAGCCGATGGATGAGGCGAGGCAAGAAGCAAACGAGAGAATGGAGGGAGGCGAATTGTCCTCGTCGTAGTTTTATAAGGAAACAACCTCTTCGCCAACCTTCAATGGCGTGTAGCCTTCGACACATGCCACACATCGAATTGAGAATATCAGCGTAGCGGCCACGGGGCTTATTAGGTGTAAATATGCAAAGACGCACTCCGTGTCCCTATATCCACGCGGTCGAATTTATTAATTATAGTGCTTAACGTACCAATTAAATTAAATACAAATTCCCCTCTCATCAATCCACTAATAATTATTTATGATAAAATTAAAATATTTTGAATTTGGTGAACAGTAACTACTCCACGGGTAATATATATATATATATATATATATATATATATATATTAAGATTGGTGATGTGTGAGATTTCACGGTGACTTGTTAATTTTGATATCATGTATATGATATTTCATGATGAGTTATCAATATCGTTGTCGAGTAGGTGATCTCATGGTGAGTGGTCTGAAGGAGTTAGGTGTCATAAGGGATTGGGCTGAAAAGCATGGCACAATGAACAACTAAATATGAGTCCTATAAATTGGTGGATAAATTGAAGTAGTAATGTTATCTTTGTGATGTTAATGCTTGTTTTATTTCGATGTAATTGGGCTGAGAGTGATGCACATTTTTCGTTGTCCCGGTGAGTCTAAGATGACGTTAGTTCCGACTTCTACAATCAACGTCTGTGAGTTTCAAGACATTGTCGAGGTAGAACGTGGTACTACACGAGTCGCTCTAAGGATGGCGGAGGTAATACAATACTAATCGAAAAACTCTATACTTCATCATGAGGATGCACTCAATATGATTCTGTTTGATCATGGTGTACTCGTTCTTTATGGCAAGTAAACCAAGGGAAATGGGTTGAATTAGGTGGTTGGGATTGTTTGCTTGTGTTCTATAGATTGTTGAGCTTATCGTTGTGTTGAACCTAATTGTTGATGAATGTTGGATGCATTGAATATTATACTTATCTGTACATGGAGATATATTACATATCAATAAACCACAAGCTATGTAATGAAAAAGTATATGTAATGTTGAACTCGTGATATTATTAACAATATTGATATATACTCGTGGAGCACTGAACCATAATTAGAATGAAAAGAATAATGGCACATGAATATCTCCTTCTTTTGTACTCTTTGCACCTCTAGTTAGAGTGTAGCATTATCAGCTACTGAGCTTTTTTCTAACTCGTACTTCTTTGCAGACCCATCCAGATTTACAGGTTGTTTAACAACAATTATGACTTGACCTTCAATAGCTTCCCCAGTTTGTACTCGACTTCTATGTATGCTTTTACTAGTAGCTTTATTTGGATAGTTTATACTTTTATAGCTTTTTTATTTTGGACTTTTCACTTACGTAACCCATCGATGATTCTAATTATATTGGATAAATGTAGATTGTTAGGAACCATACGGATACAATGTTGTTGTACATTTCATTCTCTAATTTCTCTATGTTACCTTTCGAATGTTAATCATAATATGTGAATGTGGCTATTGTTAAGTATCGAAGTAGTTGGAAATGTTAGGTGGATCACGTCATGTAGCAACTGGATCAATGTACCATGTATCACGAAGTATATCTACATGAAAACATAGAAATTATTGAAAAATGGAGAACTAAGGAGGTCGAATTAGTAATTGTTAGTCTTCAAGAGTTGATACGACGAAGATGAAGGCGTCTCCAATTTGTATTTTGATAGGATCCAAGTATATATCTAATTTGTATTTTGTTATTCGTATGCATATCTTTTTCTAGTATATCAATCGATACCTTGCAAGATATATGTATATCAAGTCATATTTCTCAAATTTGATGAATATAAATACATTTTTTTAAAACATCGATCGTTATCGTCGATATCTACATATCATTGATATCATCAGTGTGGCTTGATTTTGTTGCTTGTTTAGTTGCTCTAGCGAGAACCCTTGTTTTGAATGGAGGAGCTTCATCAGCACTTTATCCATGGAGATAAAAACAAAATATATGGTTGTTATGAATGATGCTCTTTACACTCTTTATGTTAGTGTACCCAATTACTTGTTTCATTTGATTTATGATATATCATTTTGTTTATAATAATATGTAATGTAATATATATGTCGATTTGGTTCTAAATATACCTTCTTTATGTTTATAAATTGTTATGTACAAAATTTTCATCTCTCTTCTTATAACTCTTAGTTGTCAACAGTCAGCAACCAACATTATCGTGAGTAATATGTGCTATATAACGTGTATTTAAGTATTAAATACACTTCAAATTTTCAAATAAGTGTATAGTTGTATTTATTCATCATTCTAAGAAATAGGGTGGACTTAATTTGCAAGAATCACATTTTTTATTCATTTTTTAGGTTTTTGTCGACATCGTTCAGCTTACCTAGATATATCCCTTTTCAGCCTGACCGATACAATATCTATTTCAAACATCGGCATGATCATTTAATTGAATATCAAAGGATCAAGGTATTTAAGTGAATTTCTTAGCATCGTTGATCCTTGATCAAGCGCTTGCAAGGGTCTCGTTTTAAGCGAGTTTATCTTGGATATTGGATAGAAGGTCGACATCCACAAGCTTATTGCAAAGCTTTATGCTGGAGTGTGTACATGTTGTTGGGTCGATCGAGCCTTTAATGTAGAGATTATATCAATAATTAGAATCTTTTGAACTATTAGATTGATGATCCAACAACTATCATTAATTTGGGTTAAACTTATAAAGAAGGGAAATTGAGGATCATCGGACCAAGCGCTCTTTCGATCGCTTCGGTTCAGAAGGACAAGTTGAACGGCTGAAGTAGGCCTATCATTCCATCTAAAGTTATTTTTTTTATTTGGCCTAAACTATGGTCAAAACTTGTCCTTAATGGCCAAGTCAAGTAGATTTGACCAATATTTGATATAGTATCTTATTCGTTGTTAAAGGTCCATATAACCTTTGAGTAGAGTTTTAGAAAGTGTTACACACTTCGATTGTTATAAGAAACGCCTCATGAAAAAGTCCATCCAACACATTATTCACATTAAACGAGCACTTTATAATAGATGAAGAATAAATTACCCACAAGAGTTTTCTAAGAGGGATATAAAACATAAATGACTTAGCATATAATGATACATATCATTTGTTTAAATTGTAATTATATCGGGCTAGCAGATTGGGTTGGGATTGGGCCAACTTCTGGTTGTATTAAGAACTGTAATTAGATTTTAATTAAAAAGTCTATGTAATTACAATTGAAGTTAATTTAGTTTCAATTGGGGAACCAAAGGGCTTGGAGGGAAAGTTGAGAATTTCCAAATTTGAAATATGGAAAGTTTGGGTGGAAGTTTAGTACCATACCTTGTAGCTCTAAACTTTTTGGTGGACTTATATATGAGTTCACACCTCAAGCTCTTGTAGTAATAGTAAAGAGGAGGAATGGAGAACCATACGCACGCGCGCACTCCGCTCCGTCTCCGGCACCGGATCGGGATCGGGATCGGGAGACGATCTTGATACTTTTGCTGCGGATTTCATTTGGTAAGTCGATTAAATTAATCACACGATTAATTTGGTAAGTCGACTAAAATGGGAATTCAACTCGTCGTTATGGAGACACGATTCTGACCGCGATTTCGGGATCCGAAATGACGCGCCCGTTGAGGGATATTTTTCTGAAATCAAAAGGTATCGCCCTAGGGTACGTGACCGTCTTTATATACCCCTTCCCCTCACGTTGGTTTCTTGACTCACAAGAAAATCTCACGTCGTCTCTGTTTGTGTTCTGTTTCTTCCTCTCGCGGACGAACCACCCTCTCTTTCTCTCGGTTGCAGTTCTCTGAGGTACATTCGAGGAAGATCTCGTCGGTGTGCGCAGACGAAGATCGTGTGCCTTCGTATCCTGGAAGCGGATTGTCAGTACTCTACGCACCGGTATTGTGGGGACGATATCCTCTCTAAGGACAGTCCATTTCGTGGACGCTTCGGTGATTTCTAATCTAATCTCTTTCTTATTTTGTTTGCCGCAATTCGTTTATTGCTTAACCTTTTCTGGATCTCGTCCGGTTTTATATTTCCGTTCATTTAATCGTTTCCTACTTGCATTCTGTAATCGGATAATGGATTGAAACTGCATGATTTTAATATCAATAATTTGTAATGCCTTTATTTCTATCCATTTGGATCCGTGTAATTACTGTTTAACATATACGGCAACGATCCTGTTCACAACACCTCTATGCAAATCCAATCAAAAAAATTATATGGGCCTAAGTTCTAGCTCAAGCCTATCTCATTTCAAATTTAGGATTGGACCAGATCAGGCTAGGAGGGTCAAGTTTCGAGTTGGGCTGCGACATGTGTGTTTTAAATTTTAAGATTTTTTAAGTATAAATTTGTTATTGATAACAATATGCTAAAGCATCAAATAATTCCTCCACTCCAAGACCTCAATGCCACATGGATTCCATAAACAATACCTCATCCTCAAAAATTTATTGGCCTTGACTTGTGCTTTCTTTGGCATCCGATATCATGTGTCAATGACTTCATCACTGATTTTTTTAGGGTAAATTATAATCTGGGTCTCCATCTATAGGTCAGATCTCAAAATGGGTCTCCATCTTTAAATTGTAACGATTCGAGTCCTTGAGTCGTTTAGGAAATGGGAATTTTGGAGCACACAACGAAAATGCCCTTGTCGAGTAGGAGATAAGAAGAGAATAGGGGTTGGGTTCCAACTTTTAAACAAGGACATATTCGTCATCAGCCCCAAAAAGTTCATTACGTTAAAAGCTCAGGGACCCGAATCGTTACAATTTAAAGACGGGGACCTATTATGGGATCTGACCCAAAGATGAGGACCCAAATTGTAATTTGTCCTTTTTTTAATAACATGCTTGGTAATTCGAGGGACTGAAACGTCCCCCTTAGGATTCAAACCCAGGTCCCTTAAGGCGTATGCACTGCAATACCACTAGCACTTCTTGGATTCATCACTAATTTGCTATTGACTCCTTCCAATATTAGATCAAACTGATCTTGAATCATAGTAATTTGGTTTCACCTAATCCAATCGACCAGGGATGCAAATGAACAGATACAGATGCGGATGTAGGTATTACTGTATTCTTATCCGTTTTTGAAAATGAGTACGGATGCACATACAGATATTGAGGGATATTGAAACGATCTTACCATGTCCTAAAAAAATAGATACGGATGTAAACACAGATACTGATTACATACGAGTAATGTTAGAAATACTTTACAGAATCGACATAAATATATACGAATTGGATGGAAAATACATTATATAAATATGTTAAATGTGTTTTTGTCATAAAAAATTATACAAATATGATAAAAGAAGGTATAGAATTAATTTATATAAGGTTAAAAATAAATGAATGACTATATTTATATACGAAAAAGGATATACGAATACATATACGGATTTTTGCGGATATCAAAATGATATCCATATCCGTATCCATTTTAAAACAGATATGAATACGGATGTCAAAATCTATATAAAACAGATACAATGATGGATCAGATGCAGATATATCCGTAACTGTTTGCATCCCTAAAATCGACTCAATCGCTAATTATCTAACTAACCAGGCCCAACAAACCCACCCAAACCGATAGAACCAACCACCTCTGCCCGCACATCCACCTCCCCTCCCATTCCATCCTCCCATCCGGACCTCTCTCTGCCGTCCACTCTCTAAGCTCCGCCCGTCCGCGCCGTCAGTCCCGCCGCAACGGCAACGCCTCGTGAAGCACAAGTTCGTACCGCCCACTTCTCTCATTGTTGTGTAAGCTCTTATTTCCACTCCCGGCTTCACGCACGCAACTTGTTCGACACATTGCCAAAGCGAACACCTTGATCTTTCTCGCCCTGCAACGAGCCATTTGGGTTTGGTTTTCCATTCTAAGAATTGGGTTCTGATTCTTTTTTCCCATCCGGATTGATCCTTAGCTGTGTCGAGACGATGAGAGGTTGCTTCGGCCTGCGACCTTGCGGCCTTGTCTTTACGGCAACCACATCCCTCTCTTTATTCTTACCTCAACCTTCTCGTGCTCGCATTGCCGTTAGAACCTTATGTTCATCCCCTCCGGCCAAGAAGAAGCACAAAGTGGTCGTGATCTCCGGTCCCACTGGCGCCGGAAAGAGCAGATTGGGCTTGGAATTGGCCAAGAGGCTTGACGGGGAAATCATCAGCGCTGACTCCGTCCAAGTCTACCGAGGACTCGATATCGGCTCGGCCAAGCCCTCCGCAGAAGACCGGAACGAGGTGCCGCATCACTTGCTTGACATTTTGGATCCTTCGGAGGAATACTCCGCAGGGCAGTTCTTTGATGATGCTAGAAAGGCCACTGAAGATGTAGTAAGCAGGGGCCATGTGCCTGTTGTTGTTGGTGGAACCGGACTGTATCTGAGGTGGTACATGTATGGTAAGCCCGACGTCCCAGTGGCGTCTGCGGTGACGGCATCTGAGGCGTACTTGGAGCTTGAGAATTTGAGGAAGAACGGGCAATGGGACGCGGCTGTGGATTTTGTAGAGAATGCCGGTGACCCCAAAGCCCATACTGTGGCACGGAACGATTGGTATCGCCTGAGACGTAGCCTGGAGATCATCAGGTCTTCTGGATCCCCTCCGTCCGCTTTCACGGTACCGTATGATGCGTTTAGAGGACAATGTGATCCTGCAAGTGTGGATCACATAGAAAGCACTTCAGATGATCTGGATTATGACTTCATTTGCTTCTTTCTCTCAAGTCCGCGAATCGACCTCTATCGATCGATCGACCTGAGATGCGAGGAGATGCTGATGAGAGCTCCAGGGATCCTAACAGAAGCTTCACGGCTTCTTGACTCGGGTCTTCGGCCGAATTCTAATTCCGCAACACGCGCCATTGGGTACAGACAGGCCATGGAGTATTTGCTGCATTGCAGGGAAGTTGGTGGTCAGTGTTCACCGGGGGACTTCTATCATTTTCTCTCTGAGTTTCAGAAGGCTTCGAGGAATTTTGCGAAGAGGCAGATGACATGGTTCCGAAACGAACTTATATATCATTGGCTTGATGCGTCGAAACCTCTTGAGAAAGTTCTCGGCTTTGTTTACGACACATATCTTGAACAGTCTGGAATTGTGAATGTTCCTGATTCACTCAGCATGAGAAAGGATGTAACTGGTAGAAGGGAGTCACAGGAATTGAAATCCTACCGCCCCAATAACAAGCTTTTCATCAGGAGTGAAGACTGCTTCCATATTTTGGATTGGATTAGGCGAACACAGTCGCGGCGTGTCATGGTATGAACAACTACTATATCTCGCTGACTTGGGTTTGTTTCTGTATTTTAGCTCGAATTTCATAGTCTGATCAAACACTCAGCAACCTATTAATCTGTAAGATTGTAGATCATTCTTTTTCCTTGTCAAAGTGCTTGTCCTCATCATGTTCTTCTGCAAACTTCTCCTTGCTGTTAAATTAAAATGTTCTCTAATATCTCTATTTAGTTGGTGTTGGACTTTATTTGCTTGTCGCCACATTTGAACCTATACTGACAAGATTTTGTTTTTCGATGCCATTGGCAAGGTTTTGCCATGTACCAACTAGCTAGATTGAGTCATTGACTGCAAAGGAAATATGGGGGTGAGTAATGGTTACATATAGTAGCTTCCCTACCGAACACATATATTGTCTTGCGTAAACGTGTTCATATGAGACTTCATATAGGCGTGTATTGAGGTTCATGGGAATAGATGCATGCTTAGACCCTAACATTCCAGTCTCTTGCAGTAGATCTGTAACATACTTTATTTACGAAGGAATAGAACCTCGGGAATTCTCAGTAACCTTAATGTCAAGGAAGTAGCAAAGTTCTTGTAAGTTCTGTGGAACGAATTGCTTAGCAAAATACTTCTTGAACGGATAAGCCATGGATGTCATCACCATTGAGAATCTACATTCACTAGCATCGTAATGGTTCCCTTTTTGATTTTTTTGACAAAGAAGAAAGATCCACATTGGTGCAGTTATGCCCAATTTTGGGTAGAACATCTGACAATCTCTGTTCTCTGTAACCATGTTCTTGAATATTGTTTGAGGTCATAGATAGCCTTATAAAGTTGACAGATCTCGTGATACTCCTCCTTGGTCTCAAATATAAGTAATTGCTGCATAAAGGCTTGTCATGGTGATTATTATAGAGGAACACATTCTTCGCATGAAGTTTATAAAGGGCCTTGATAAATCCACAACTAAGCAGAATATGCGTGGTTGGAAAATGGGCAACTGATGAGAAGTTTCAACATACCGCCTCATAACTTCGAATATAACCTTTGACAATAAGTCTGGCTATATTCTATTAGAACATGGCCATCATGTAACTACTTAATGTTGAACACCCACCTATTGTCAACAACAATTTGATAATAATTGCAAATTCTACCATAATGGCTCGTTTGGTTGGGAGGTTACCCTGAGTAACCTGGCATACCTCCTCCTCTATCATTGCATTCCTGAGTTGGAATTAGTTGTAAGGATCACACAATTTCTTTGTTATGATATTTTTTTACTACATTTAAATAAAAAAAGTAACATAAAAATATTATAATTATTAAAAAAAGTTAATATAACACATAATTAATGTCACATCACATTTATCATTTCAAAGATTCTAACCATCCAAACAACTGCTATCGAGGTTACTCTAATCCAACCTAACCCAGTAACCAAAAAGGCCCTAAAGATCTTGTAATCCAAATACGATTTTACTATGGAGACATTATTGGAAATAAGATGTAATGTGCATGTTCATTTTTCTTTCTAAAGTGTTGTTGGAGGATCATTATGAAGTTGAGCTTGTTGGATCTCATTCTCGGTCTATTGCACGTCTACAGGCACAAGATTCTCGCACAACAAGCATTGTTTTCTCATTATCACATACTTTAGGGTTGGGTGAGTTAGTCACATGAGAGGTTGAGTATTGGGATTGACCTCGCAACGAAAATGAACCAACCTAAAACACTCCTCGTGGGTTAAGTCACCATTAGATAGATAAGGCAGAAGAAGATACACTTCTTCACTAACATTGGAATTACAACCCAAGAACCGAAAAGTGTAGTATAGGATAGATTCAAAGAATGTAACATCTGCACTTGCATAAAAATGATGATTGATGTGATCCTAACCAATGTATCCCTTTTGGTTTTTGGAATATCCTCACAAAGACATACTTTACAACCTAGGGAGAAGGAGAAAGGAGAAGGATATGGGTTGTGAATTATATAAATAAGAAGGGTAAAAGTGTCATATTTTTATGAATTTTATTCGCATTTTAATGGACAAATGTATGTTTAGAGTTTGTGGTATAAAAGTTAACAACTTTATGAAATCGAGTGGATAATAACGATATTTATAGAGTCAATCACGTAATTTAGAAAGATCTTAGATTTCATGGGTGAAAATCCCTATTTTGAATGTGTAGACAAGAAATTAGGCCTAATCAATTTGCTAACGATTTTTCAACCGTCGGTCAATTCATACATCAAAAGAAATGATCAGTTGCTCTATATGCCATCCGTTCTTCGTAAATGGATTGTTAATAATGTCACGTCAAAGTCAATAAAATAACAATAACATTAGCAAAGCCTTTTCCCACATTAAGTAGGTTAGCTACATGGATTCTTTGTCTCCATTTTGATATATCTTGGATCATTCTCCACCATACGCTGCGATCAGTAATTATGTATATATTATACTTAAGTAATTATGTGTTGCGAGATCAGTAATACTGAAACAGTTGTCAGTAATTTACATTTGTAATAGGGTAAATTACAAAAAAGGGACTGACCTTTACATGGATTCCCAATTTAGGGACTAATTTTTAATTTGTAACAAATAGGGGACTCATCTTTGATTTAATGGAGGAGGCCCCAACGACGTTAATGAGTGACTCGATTTGTGATGTATATGGATGAATATACCCTTATCCTCATCTGCTTCTTCTTCTCCTCTGAAGACACGCGTCCCGCCCTCTCCCGCCCGCCCCAAGACCGCCTCCTCTCCGACTCCCTCGACCGCTCCGTCAAGGTCCTCGACCTTTGCAACGCCGTCCGCGACGGCCTCGATCACCTCGCCACTCCTCCAGCCCACGCCCAATCCAGACGCTTTATTTCGACGGTCAAGATATCTTCACCGCCCAAAACACCACAGCCCCCCCCCCATCTCAAACCAAAATCTCGTGATCGAACAACCAGGCTCAACCTCATCGGCCGCCGCTCCATCTTCTCGCGCACGCATCCACCCGCTCCTGCATCCGCCGAATCCTCTCCGCTAGCCCGCAGACGAAGGTCTGCCCCACCCTCACCGTGCCGTCGAGCCTATGAGATACTGCAAGGTCTTCTCCACCATACGCATGTCGACTCGTCTGGAGAGGTAGATATACTTTCCGAGTAGATCCCCGTGGCGGTTCTACTCCGTCGTCCATGTCCTCGTCCACCGAGCCCATGCGGAGTCGCTCGCGCCGGTTTCATCCCGCACCCCGTCCAGCGTGTTGATCATGGTCTGATACGCCGGCAGCGCCTCCTTCGAGATCATATCCCCCACCAGCGCCACGAAGTACTCATCCGCAAGCTCCTCCGTGCGCACCCGCAGCACGCGTACCTCGTCGATGAACTCGTCCACAAACATCGGCGAGTCAGGCAGGAAGTCCTGCGGCTGCCAGCACTTCTCCACCGGCTTCAGAAGCAGCAGGACTGTCTCGGTGACCCAGCCCTCCAGCGACCGGAATATCTCCACCTTCTCCGGCGAAATCGAGTGCTTCACCACCTGCTGGCGGGGCTTGGGCAGCGCCACCGCGACCGCGACCATTGCCACGCACGTCTCGCCGGATGCCGAGGCCTGTGGGCGGGATTGCAGAGGGAGAGGGCTTTCATCTCGGCGGAGGTGTACGGTGTTGGTAGCGGAATGTAGGGAGGAGTTGCGAAGAGGGGTTTGCAGAGGGAGAGGGCTTTCATCTCGACGAAGGTGTACAATGTGGACAAGTAGGAGTGACGGGTTTGCTATTTATATAGGGTGGGACTCGCGAAGGAGGTTGTGCGGAGAGGGACCTGGAGGACGATGCGGAGGGATGGAGGAGGTGGGCGGAGGTGATCGAGGCCGTCGCGGACGGCGTTGCAAAGGTTGAGGGCGTTGATGAAGCGGTCGAGGGAGTCAGAGAGGAGGCGGTCTTGGGGCGGGCGGGAGAGGGCGGGGGCCGTGTCTTCAGGGGAGAAGAAGAAGCCACTGAGGACAAGGGTATATCCGTCCATATACATCACAAATCGAGTCACTGATTAACATCATCGGGGCCTCCTCCGTTAAATCAAAGATGAGTCCCTCTTTGTTACAAATTAAAAAATTAGTCCCTAAATTGAGAATCCATGTAAAGGTCAGGCCCTTTTTTGTAATTTACCCTTTGTAATATTACATTATACAGAGATCAGTAATTCATTCATGTTACTCAAGTAATACATATTCGGTTCTCAAGTAATTATTGTTGTGAGATCAGTATTCAAGTATGTAAATTACTAATGTCCATACAATAAACACTGATTACAAATATTCATTTTACCGAACTCATTTTGATTGTTACTAATGTCATAGTTACATAATACTTTGAGCGTTACTGACGCACCTCTTATTTACTTATATAACCTTTTCAATTACTTATGATGCATCGAGTATTACTGATAGCAATACATAAGTTACTGGTCACGCGGGTTTTTATACTTATTCCAACTTACTTATTCCATTATCTTCTTTTACCTACAATTTGTTACAGGTTACTGATGCTTCTCAATATCTTACTTATTCTATTCTCTGTATCGAATTACTATCGAATCACACCCCTTTATTTATGTAGCCTATTTAATTACTTGTAATATGTCAAGTGTTACTGATAGTCACATATAAATTACTTAATTATTGTTATATGGTGAACATCCAAATTTCAACTGCTATCTTCTTGTCCATTTAGAATGATGTTGTTTTGCTCTTGCTCAACTGCATAAAATCAGCTTCTTCAAGACACCAAATTGTTGCATTGTTCTGCAAGAAACACTAAGTTAATTGACCATTTAAAAACATTAAAATATCAAGAAATTGGAAAAGAATGTACATTACTTACAAATTTTCAGTAACATTTCAGGAAGATGGTTCAGTATTGTTTTATATCCATGAATAGTAAGAATTGTATAAAGCAAAGTAACTCAGCAATATATTGCCTTCATTAAGAATCATTCATTGACAAGTAACTTGTAAGGAATTGTTAGTAACGTTTGTTATATGACGAGTAATTATACGTGGCAAATATAAATCCGTGAAAAGTAAGAATCATATTAAGAAAAGTAGGTAAATACGAAGCATATATAATTAGATGAGTAAATCAAGTAACTTGCTACAATGAATTACCTAATAAAAATATTTTAGATTTCACAAATAATGTAGTTTGAACATGGTCCTTCTAAAATAATATTCTCATCCTGTAAATCCATTTGCATGTAATCCATCGTATCTGCTTCTAATATGTTATCTGACGATCCAACGTAAATAGGGAAGCATCGTTCCTAATTTCTTCAGATAAATCATTCACCATTGCTTCTGAGATATCATGATTCAAATACAATTGCTAATAATCCATAACATTTAAAACTGAAATCGAAAACTAAAAAACGATCAGATTCTACCAATAATGTGAAATAAATATTTAATCTTCAAAAACAAAGCCTTACACTGAACAAATCGATCGCCTCAGTTTACAAGATTAATCTCCTCACGTTGCAAATCGCTAGATCAATCATCTCTCGTTGCAATACAATACGTTTCTATAAGTGCATGCTATTTTTAGACTTCCTTATAATTTCCAATTTAGTTAAAACATAAAATTTCACAGGTTAATAAAGAAAATTATTTAAACTCAGTTCATAAAATCTTGTTGGGCTCTGATTCAATCGAACTCATTATGAATCATCCAAAATGCTTAAATATAGGTTGTTAAGTAGTAGTTTGACTCATACTGATATCTCATTCTTATGATTTTTTTAAAGAAAAAAGGGCCCCCACTGTGTAGATGAGTACCTAAAAACTTCACCATTAATCACCAAATAAAAATACATGCTGGTATATATGTTAGATACATAATAAAATTACAAGTTCCAACACTTCGCTAACGTTCGAGCATGCGCGACAATGTTCTCTCCATAACATCGCTTCTGACGAAAATCACACCATTCATGGCAAGCCACATCGCAAAATCATAGCCAAATGCTCAATCTCTCCCTCTCGTGACAATCCAATTTGCTCCAATGGATTCCCAGAAATCAAAAACACCATCTTACAAAAATTGCATGGTTTCCAAGTAACTCCCATGCATTATTTACGCTTTCACACTTGAAGAAAATGTGGTCTGCATCTTCCACCTCACCCAAACACCACGAGCGAGCGGGATCAGCTGATTGTACAAATCGTGCAAGTCTGTCCCCTGTTAAAAGCCAACCTCGTCTGAAGAGCCATAAGAAGACCTTCAGACACATCGGAAACCTTCCATTTCCAGATCCTTCTACAATCTGTCACGTATCCGTCTGGGTCAAAAACCACCAACCCCTTCAACGCCTTGTATACCTTGCCAACATAGAACATCCCATCGCACCAGGTCCAATAGTCTTTTCCTTCAGAGGGCCTTGCAACATTATCTAGCTCCTCCAGCATGTCTATTAACTTCTCTAATCTTTGATCCGAGAGCTTATATCGAAATCTAAGGAAAAAAAGATTGTCCATCCCACACGTTCACCACAGGACAATCCAGGTCCACAGTCCATCGCAGAAACCTCGTGCTCAACGACCCACTCTCGCTCCAGTCGTCCTTCATGAACTTAAAATCAGTTCCACCTCCAAGGATAGGTCTCAGAGAGGGATGAATGTCCTGCACCACACCACATATCCCTCGCTAGAAATAAGAGGGAGCGTGCCCAAGGGCCCTGTCCTCAGACAACGATGAGTCGTTACCATAAATCTTCCTTATCAGAATGCATGCCAAGCTGTTATAATCACTCCAAATCCACGTAATCCACTTGCTGATGAGTGCTTTGTTCATCTCCTCCAAGCTACGCACATCCAAGCCACCATCATCCTTTGAGTATGAAACTGTTTTCCAATCCATCAAAGGTAATCCGCTTGATCGTCATGACGACATCCATAAGAAGTGTCTCACGATGCTTTCAGGTCTCTTTCTAAACTCAAATAGATAGCATTATGGAAGATGGGAAAAAATAGGAATCGTTGAGAGGACTGATCGAACATAACTAATCTACCCCTTTTGTAAAAATAAACAAACTTCCAACCAACTAGCTTCTACTCCAACTTCTCAATCACCGATATTAAGCTAGAAGCATCTTCCCACTTACCGACGATAATCCAAGGTAGGTTAGTCTCATGGTTGGTGAGTTTCATTTGAGATTATATTGAGGTGTCACTCACAAGAGTTTGTTAGGATATTTTCATCCTCATCTACAAAAAATTGGGTGAAAAATATCCGGCGGGAGGGAGAGAGAACCTAGGGCTCAATTCCGGGCTCCCGGGGTCCCTCCGAATTCTCTCTCCCTCCGCTCCTCCGCCGTCGGCAGCATGTGGCGGCGTTCTTCCGTCGCGCTCGCGGCGGAGCTCCTCCCCCGAGCCGCCCTCTCTTCCCACACCTTCGCCGTCCAATCCCGATCCTACGGCCTGATACCAATGGTGATCGAGCACACCTCTCGCGGCGAGCGCGCGTACGACATCTTCTCCCGCCTCCTGAAGGAGAGGATCGTGTGCGTGAACGGCCCCATCTCTGACGACACGGCCTCCTCCGTCGTCGCGCAGCTCCTCTTCCTCGAGTCAGAGAACCCCTCCAAGCCCATCCACCTCTACCTTAACTCCCCCGGAGGCGTCGTCACCTCTGGCCTCGCCATCTATGACACCATCCAGTACATACGCTCTCCAGTCTCCACCCTCTGCGTCGGCCAGGCCGCCTCCATGGCCTCCCTCCTCCTCGCCGCCGGTGCCCCTGGCGAGCGCCGCGCTCTCCCCAACGCTCGCGTCATGATCCACCAGCCATCCGGCGGCGCATCCGGGCAGGCCTCCGACATTGCCATCCACGCTAAGGAGATCCTCAAGATCAGAGAGAGGCTCAACTCCATATACGCCAAGCACACTGGGCAGGCCATCGAGAAGATCGAGCAGTCCATGGAAAGGGACATGTTCATGTCCCCCGAGGAAGCTAGGGAGTTTGGCCTCATAGACGAGGTCATCGAGCGCAGACCGATGTCGCTCGTCACCGATGCTGTGGATGCAGGCACCAAGGAGAAGGGAGAATGATGCTAGCTAGGCTCGGCTTCTTTTTTATAGTTACGAGTTTCCCGCAGTTTCCTCTTTTGTTTTGCATACGGATTCATTATTTTAGTAATGTAACTTTTTACACATTTTACTCCCATCTGAGATGTACACTGACATCCACGGATTCATTATTTTAGGAAAAAAAACTATTGCATCCATCATCTAGTAAAAAGTCCATAGGGCGAAAAGAGTTTAGTTTAGTTACATTTCCTTAAAAAAGAGTTTAGTTACAAAAAACCTGGACAAGTTTCTGCAAGGGACGGTCCAAGGTGTTACCCCAAAGAAAAGAAACAAACATTCAACAGTTCACCCTAAGCCAAAAACAAATTTAGGCCTGCATCTAGCTCCTCTCACGCAGATAAAAAAACCATCTTCTCCCACTGTCCCACCACAGTTTTCAGCTGTCAGCAAGCCTTTGATCATTAATAAGAGGGACAAATCTTGGTAGAAAGTTTTAAACCCTAAACTCCTCAGCGCTGTTCGAAAAAAAGGTTGTTTCTTAGGCAACTTTAAGAACCGAGGGAGAGAACCTCAAAGGCTCTCTTGCATTGCTCCTTCTTAATCGATTACCACGTGGATGCCATCTTGGATTTTATCCGCCATTATGAGATGGAATGCGAAAGACCATTCAGAATATGAAAGTTTTTTTATAGTAAGTTTTATATATGTTTATATTTAATATCATATCAACAATGTTTATATTTAATAAAGATAGTACTTATTTAGAGTATGAGCATTCTGAGAGTAAATGAGATCATGTCTCATTATTCTTAAGACAAAGATAGCAGCATTTCGTGATAGGTGACTTCAACGTCGCATTGTTGGCGGAGGATAGTCCAGGAGGTAGAGGGACGCAAGATCTTGGTTCTGGTGCTTTTGCAGACGAGGAGGGGAGCTTGTTTTGGAGGTCCTAGATGTGGTGAACTACATGTACATGTGGAGGAAATCTTCCTCACGGTCACGTATTGACCGATTTCTCTTGTCGGTCGAGCATTGGAGTTATACAACTTGGAAACTGTTACTTCTCTCCCTAGATCGAGATCGGATCATACGTCGCTATGTTTGGATACGTGCATGTGAAGAGAGGCATCATCATACTTCAGATTTGAGCGGTGCTGGATGTTGGATGTGGGTTTCCTTGACTTGGTGGTTAAGTTCTGGATTGAGTTAGAGGTGGAGGGTTTCGCTTTGTGAGACTTGCTTTGAAGTTGGCTGCGTTGTGGCAGAGATTGATGGGTTTCAATGATTCTCATGCTGTGCGAGAGATGAGAAGGAATCATGCTCAGGATGAGATGGTGAGGTTGGACATGCTGGATGATGACATGGAACTGGATTAGGAGGAATTACTGAGCTGATGGGCGGTTCGGAGGATCCTTGAGGAGGAGGATAGGAATAAGGAGTTCGAGTGGAGTCAAAGGTCTCACTAGAAGTGGTTGAATAAGGGAGATGCTAATACGAAATTCTTTCATGGAGTGGCGAATGAGAGATGAAGGTGGAATGTGATACGCTCAGTTGATGTGGGGGGGGTGTACCTTGGCGAGGGTGTTAACGACATACTTCAGGGACATGAGCATGTGCTTGTCACATTGCGATTCTAGGTGACTAGGCCTTGGGGTGAGTTCTATCTCCGAGTAGGAGTCGGGGTTGTTGATGAGAGCTTTTAGCTTGCAGGAGATTCAAGAGTCTCTATTTGATCTGAATGCGGACGGTTTCCCTAGTAAACTAGATGACTTTCTGGTTTTCTTTTTCAAAAAATTTTGGGACGTGCTTGCTGAGGAGGTGATGGAAGGGGTGGTGGAATTCACAAATATGAATTGTGACTTTGATCGACTCAAGAAATCCTTTATCATCTTACTGTGAATCGTGACTTTGATCGACTCAAGGAATCCTTTATCATCTTACTTCCTGAGAAGGATCACGATTGCATCTTGCGTAGTTCTTGTGAGTGGGTTGCGGGTAACCAAAGGGTGGGTTCTTTCAGCTGCAGTGAGGGTGCGAAAGGGGTGTCCCCTGGCTCTTCTTTTTGTGCTTGCGACTGATGCTTTGTAGATCATGATTGACCGTGCAGTGGCAGGGGGCTTTGCCACGGTTACTTAAGGGAGGAAATTTCTATTCCCATCCTTCAACATGTGGATGGCACAATAGTTCATGCGGAAGGAGGTTCTGAAATTTGCAGAGGTTTCTCCATTGTTTGGTGTTGTTTTCGGATTGAGACTTAATAGTGAGAAGTCAAAAATTGTCCCCTTCAGCTTGGACAATGTGGAGGTTGATTTATGTGTTGTCCGGCTTCGTTCCCCATGTAGAGATATTTCCTTACATTGGTAATTGGGAGGATTCACTTAGTTGATTGGCTACTGGTGATTGAGAAGATGGAGCAGAGGCTGGCGGGGTAGAAGTCTGTGTGCTTGTCTAAAGGTGGCAAGTTGGTACTGTTGCATTCGATGCTGTTCGCGATCCCCATTTTCTTCATATGGAGTTTGATGAAGGTATGCAAAGGTTTGTTTTATTCGAGAGGTCCATGGATCCTTTTATATGACAAAACCCCATAGCACTAATAAACGAGAAATTGCTTAAATAGTTCTGAAGGGTTACAAGTAAAAAATAAGATGAAACATAACACCATCTTTAACACTCCCCCTTAAGTTAGAGCATATCTAATGATTATGCCCAACTTGAAAGTTATCCAAGAGAGGCGTTTCGTTGGTTGGGCCTTTGTGAATACGTCTGCAAGTTGAGGATCGATTGAGATGTGTGGGGTAGCAATCTTCTCTCCTCATATGACATCACAAACAAAGTGGCAGTGATCTCTATGTGCTTGGTCGGCTCATGAAACACATGGTTCCTAGCAATGTATGTAGCGGACTTGTTGTCACAATATAGATGCACGAGAGTAATGACAAGAATATTAAGTTTCTGTAGAAATGAGAGTAACCAAGTAATCTCACAGGTAACCTGAGCCATCATCTTGTATTCTGCCTTTGCACTAGATCTGGAGACTACAGTCTGCTTCTTGCTTCCACAAGTGACAAGATTTCCTCCAATCATCATAGCATATATTGTAGTGAAGCGACGATCCTCAAGTGAACTCATAGTTTGCATTAGCATATACAGCTACATCAATGTGACCATTTGTCCCATAAAAGAGGCCTCATTCTGCAACTCCTTCAAGTAGCGTAGGATTTGAAGAACATCCTGCCAATGGCTATAACATGGTTGCTCCATGTGTTGGCTGGATCTGCTCACAACATATGAAATATTTGACCGAACGACAGTAAGGTAAAGAAGTTTACCCACCGAGCTTTTGCACCGTTTAGTATCTTCGATAATATGATCAATTGAAGCGAAGTTCTTCCTCATATATGCAAGAATACCGTAAGGCTTACATCCAAGTAATCCAACCTCAATCAGGATGTCCAAGCAAGACTTCCTTTGTGAGAGACGAAGTCCCTCTGTAGTGTGTTCACTTCTATGCCAAGGAAATAACCAAGTTGACCAAGCCCCATCATGATGAAGACCTTCTTCATAAAGGCATTGGTTTCTAGTATGCCTTCATCATCACTGCCAGTGACAACCATATCATCAACATAAACAACAAGTATGACGATACTAGATGATCGTCTTTTGACAAAAACAGAGTAGTTGTTGTTCTCTGAGAGATAAGTGTGTCGATCTCAGTAGTGAGTCTATCAAACTATGTCATGGGCTCTGCTTTAGGCCATAGATTGCCTTCCGAAGTCGACATACATGCTCTTCATTAACTTCATAACCATGAGACTGCATCATGTAAACCTCCTCCTCAAGATCGCCATGTAGGAAGGCATTCTTCACATCAAGCTAAAAGATATGCCATCTCTTGTTAGCAACTACTAAAAGAATCATCCGAATATAGCCCGTCCATGCCATTGAGGAGAAGGTCTCGAAGTAGCTGACCTCATATGTTTGTGTAAAACCGCGACGTGGGGTGTATGAACATGGTGCTTCTTTCGAAGTGTGTTCTCCGCATTTGGGGTCTGTCGACATTGTTTGTGGCGAGACTGCTGATGAATATTTACCGAGTCACGAACCATCTTACAGCTGGGAGAACGCGGTTTGAGTCCCCTCTTTGGGTCGGCATCCGCGAGGTCCCTCCTCGGCTCACGAATAGAGTTAGATGCGGGGTTGGTGATGGCAACCTATTTAGATTTTGGAGAGATGATTGGACCGGGGAGGGCAAGCTTGAAGATTGTTTCCCTCGTTTGTTTGCGCTAATGCCTCTCAAGGAGGTGTCCCTGGCCTAGACGGCGGTGACGGGTTCATGGGCGTCGGTTTTTCTGTCAGATCTATCTGAACAATGCATGGAGGAGTGCTTGAGATTGCAAGCAGATCTACCTCAGACGGGTGTGCTGAGCACGGGCAGAGATCATTTTGTATGGCAGGGAAACATGTTCACGGTGAATAGAGCTTACGAAGAATTCAACAGGCAGGCTCAGGAGTAGGATCGAGAGTTGAGGGAGGACGCCAAAGTTATCTGGGCAACGAAGATCCCGAGCATAGTTAAGATTTTTCTCTGGTGCTTAAGAAGGCGTCGCTTATTAGACAAGATTCGCAGGGGGAGATTGCTGGATCAACCGGACACGTTGTGACAGATGTGACGAGGCAGAGGAGGACTCATATCACCTATCCTTGAGGTGCCCTATCTCGGCCCGAGTTTGGAGAGGTGGGGATCTCGTGGATCCGCATGGACGACCTCTCCTCGTTCTGGGCTTCCGCTCGACGGATCAGGGAAGCTTCCACTGACGATTGCTCGTGGCCGTTTGTTGTGATGTGGGCCATTTGGCTCGGACGAAATGATGTGATATTTAAAGGCCAGAGATGTTACTGGGAGAATGTAGTCACCCACTGCATTGCTCTTTATAATTTATGGTTAACGTTGTGATGTAAACTTTTGTTACTTTTAATATAAACCAGGCGGTGACCCCTACGATGGGGGTTCACCCACTATTCGATCAA
The DNA here is from genome assembly GCA_037367405.1 of Ottelia alismoides. Lineage (NCBI taxonomy): Eukaryota > Viridiplantae > Streptophyta > Magnoliopsida > Alismatales > Hydrocharitaceae > Ottelia > Ottelia alismoides. The sequence goes on from JAZKJV010000391.1 coordinate 936,952, forward strand.
AAAAATCTTTGTGTAAAACCTTTAGTCACAATCGCTTCCAGGGTCTCAATTAATGGCATGGTGTTAGCCGTTGAAAAATGATCCTTCACATACTTGTGTTGTGGATTGCAGTTTAGAGAGGAATCGTTAGACTTGTCATTCAGCACGCTCTCTCACCCGTTGATCACAACATGCTGGCTGGAAAATCAGGAACTCGTAGAAAAGTCTAGTTACCAGCAACCTATAATATTTGACAAGACTTGAATCTCCTTGAGTGGATGACTAAATCCTTGAAGAGTAGATATCGAAGAGTTGAGACTTTGTTGTCTTCTAGGATTAGGATCGTTACAGATTCTTCCACATTGCCTTTACAGAATTCTTGTAAAGAAGATTTGCCATAATATTTAAATTGACGTTGTTGGTCATCCAAGTGATAACATATAATGTGTGATAGTTCTTGTCCATCTTTTTAAGCGGTTCTTTGGTAAGAATATGGTTCTTGCGTTGATCACCGACAGACACCTTGAAGGATCGAGACCAAAGCACATAGTTTTCTGTGCCTTGTAATTTGATGGAAGTGCCATGTACAATCATAGAAGAAGTCGAGTACATGGGCTTGGTTTCGGTGGACGTTTCATCATGGTCACAAATGTCTAGAAAAAGGGACTTAAAATGAATGTTGTCTTAATCTAGCATAAGGGTGACCTACGTCATTGTTTTGATCCTCTTTCATGCTTCTACATAGGCAAATTACGGTTGTATCACCATAATCAACTTCGACGGAGATCGTGGTGTAGTTTAGCAGCATTGGTATTGGGCTAAGGAGTAGCTTATGGACCCTAGCAAGCCTTTGGAGCCCTAGCAGTGCTGTTCAAGACCAACTGAAGCCCTAACGAGGCTCATGGGGTTATGGTGAAGGTCTGTTGATACCCACTGGGGTCTAGCAATGGAAGAGGGGGCCTGATGGGGGCCATAGGAGGGCCACAGAGGCCCTAGCGAGGTATTGCAGATGCTTGGGAGGCCTCAACCAAGCAGCAACAACCTTTGTGAAGGCTTGGGAGAGCTCAGCGACGCCACCCAAGGCAGCAACAACCCTGACATCGTAAGGAGAGGGTCGAGGACCTCAAGTCAAGACTTCGCGAAGGTTTGAGAGGCCTCAACCAAGTAGCAGTACCGTCCAAGGCTGCAGTAGCCCTGGCTATGCAAGGAGAGGGGCTTGGGCAGCCTTGCGTGGGGCCCTAGACGCTCTAGAGGGCCCACACAAGGGTTGGTGGTGGCAGCAGAGGTGCAAGGGTTGGTGGTGGTGGTGTGATCTAGGCAAAACATCGATCTAGGACCGTTGCTCTGATATCATGTGGCGATTGATGAAAGAATGCAATGAGTTGTTTTATTTAAGAGGTCTAGGAGTCCTCATATAGGACGGAATCCTAGAGCACTCCTAAACGGGAAATTACATAAATTGCTTCGAGGGTTACAAGTAAACAATAAGATGAAACTTAACACCATCTCTAACACTTCATGTCTTCTAACCTTCTGCCGGTGGGTGTGCAAAAGAGGCTTGAGAGTATCTTGAGACGCTTCTTTTGGTGATCTATTGGACTGTCAAAGCGTTGTCGTTGGTGATTGGAAGATTGTTTCATGCTCAAAGGAGGAGGATGGCCTTGGTGTGCGTAGCTTGGAGTAAGTGAATAAGGTGCTACTCGCAAGTGGATCGCCCGTATCTTGGACGACAATGATAATCTGGTTTGCATGTTGCTCAGGAGGATTTATGGCTCTGGTTGTTTATTGCCCGGCCTTGGGGATATGGTACATGCACCTTCCTACTTTTGGCAAGGTGCATGCAGTGTGATGCAGGAGCTCCATCCTTTTTTTGAGGCCTATTGTGGGGGACGATGTGAGCTTTAGATTTTGGACCAACGATTGTAGTGAGAATGGTTTCTAAGCGCTAAGTTCATGCGTCTTATGGCATTGGCTAGTGACCCAATATGCTCAGTGGCGAATGTGTGGGACGGACATTCCTTTTTCTCTCAATTTAGATCGGAACATTCTGATAAACGATTGGAGGAGCGTATGATGATGGTTGTGGAGTTGGAAAGTGTAGTGGGGCCTACTGAGGATCGAGATTGTTGGAGTTGGTGTGATGGGAGCTTCTCTATTTATTATAAGGCTTACGTAGCGCTAAAGGGCCCAACGATTTTCAAACCTTGAGGGATCTGTTGTAGACTGCATGAACATATGGAAATGGAAAGTTCTAACACGGATAAAGATCTTGTGGTTGTTCAGAAGGGATAGATTATTGACTGTGGAAATACTGACTTGGTTTATTCCGACAATTGACCACACTTGTTCCTAGTGTCCGGTGGCAGTTGAGTAGGCAGATCACCTATTCTTCAGAAGCGGGAGCTCAGTTGTGGCATGGAACATGCTCGGTAATCAAACAGTCTGTATTGATGGTGTGTCTGGCTTCTGGAGTTCCTTTGGGCCAAACTAGATTGGTACACACACACATACACACACATATATATATAGAGAGAGAGAGATCGGAGTGTGTGGCTATGCTCCGGGCAATTTGGCTAACAAGAAACGGGGCGGTGTTCCGTCAAGATAGATTTTACAGTGAAAACGTGGTAACGCATGTTAGGGCATTAGCCGAGAGTCGGAACTTGTAATAGTGTTTCGATCAATAACCTGATTAAATGCGTGTGATGATTTTTGATTAACTAATGGGAAGTTTTTGGGCACACACCTATGTGGTGGAAGCCTTTTTTCTTTAAAAAAAGAGAGACAACAACAGTTGTTTGAGCTGATTTAGAATAAGTATTTTTCGTTCTGTGTTATGTGTTTATTGTGGGACACCGTTAAGAGGGAGAAATAAACCTTTGGGTGGAAACATTTGTTCCGAAATCACTTCCTAAGTTTCGCTAAAACCTCCCTATGGGAAGGATTGCGTAAATTTGTTTGTTTGTGATATCTTCGTAACTTCCCAGGAAATTTATTTGATCCACATATTTGTCGTAGTGAATATTTAGTAGAATGCTTTATAGGTTTTCTACCTCTGCTCTCTTCCTAATGGTACTCGACGCTTAAAGGCCTTTATCTAGTTATAGCCGGCCAATAATGATCTGAAACATTTCTCCAGGGTTGCAGATTTATTATTTTACTGGTTCCAAAGGGTTGAGAATTTATCTTTAGACGAGCAATCCCTATGCAAGGACGACCTATCTTCTCAAAGCAATGATTGTTTCCCAAAGCAATGATTGTTTCCCATAAACGATGTCCTTAAAGCATGCATTTGTGTTTTCATTTGTAGCTATTTTGAATGCTTGCCATGGCAATCTGTTTCCATGGCCTCATATTTCAGCGAAATTTGGTCGAATTTCTGTCGAATATCGATATCTAGTCGAAGTCGAAATTTGACCGAAATGATTGAAATATGGGGGTCATAGTACCAAAAAATGACCGAAATGACCGAAATTCTGTTTTGGTCGATACCAAAATGGTGACCGAAACCAACATTTAGGGCCTTGCCTGTCTCTATGCAATCTGGGGGGATTGCATCACATTGATAGTTGATGCCTTTATATTTTTTGAGGTCGGTGTTGTTCGCTTCTCTTGAATTTTTGTAAGCATTGTGTTGTTGAGTGTTTTAAATTCAATATTCCCCGACTATCGTTCTCCTTTGATCGACATATATGTGTCCCCATCTTTCCTCATGCTTACGCTTTTCCTGTGTATTTCCCTGCCATATGAAGGGTCATCTATTTTACCAATGTGATTTATTTTTTTTGCCTGGGCTTTTAGGGATGCCAGCAGACTGGTTACCAATGGAGTGAGGGAAGAATCAAGAAAAATAATTCTAGATGGTAAAGATTAGTTTTTCTCTTCCGCTCCTATAGTTTTATTGCAAACTTTACAATAACATGCTGCCATGATTCAATTTTAAGTGGTGTTAGTGAGAGATGAATCCCACGATATATGATTGGGACTTCAAAAAAAAACGATATATGATTGGGAAGTCTGCGGTCTGCCAACCTAATAGGGAGAATGCAAGAAATTTTCCTTACTTACTCGGAGAGATTGAAAATATGAATAGAGGATATTTGTTTATTAATCTGTAGGTCAGACATAAGGGAGAATGTCCGCAGGGTAAGATTGAGATAGTGGATAACTTGTCTTAATACTTCTAAAGATCAAGATGTCTTCTGTAAATTGAATATTCATATATCAGTAGTAATATTTGGATGGAAAATCCCCTTTTTAGATCTTCTTTTGGTAGGTTTTGAAGCATCCCGTTGATGATATTTAAAGTATTACTGAATAATAGGGGAGATGGAGGGTTCCGTTGTCTTACACCTTGAGTGGGCATGAAGTATCCCACTTATGTGTCATTTATTTTGAGGGAAATGTTCATTGATTTAAGAAAACAACTCTAAGAGAAATAATCGAGGACACCCCGATAACATCAGATCTCAAGTGAATAGATCCCAAGTCCAACTACTTATGTCAATAGCTTTTTTGTGCTTGATCTTGAGAATGAGTGCATTTTGTTTTATGTCTCCATTTTGCGAGAGTTTCCAATGTGATAGTGAGACTGTCTGAGGCCCCACGGTCCGTAGGGAAAGCACAGTGGGACGGTGGAATGTATTATTGTAATTTGGCGTGGAAAAGTGGATGTTGTCATATACAACAAGCATCGCCGTGTATTGTCGAAATGTGTGAATCTTATTAACCCCTTGCCAGTTGCTCCTCTTCTCCTCTCCTCTACTTTAATGGCAGACAACTTAACTTCTCTTTTTTCCGCCCAACCCTAAAACCTTATTTAAGCAGGGGAAGAGCTGCATCCACAGCTTCAGGAAGAACCTTACTAGTTTCTTCATGCTCATGCTCTTGCCTTTGTATCATTATCTGTTTGCAAGCATCATCGATGAAGATGTATTATGTATACTCCTTTCCACCATATGCATTTCGTATTATATTGCTATAATATATGCTATGAGTTTCTGTTATATGAATGTACTTATAAGTTTCTGCTATATGTATTCAGTTGTACGAGGGAGTTGTTGCTTCATGTGTGTCTGCTATGAGTTGTTGCTATATGAGTCTCTGCTGTATGGATCTTTGTTATATATTGCTGTTCGAGTCATTGATATATGGGTTTCTACTTTGTATTTCTACTGCCATAACATATGCTATGCGCGTGTCCGTGAATTTCTTATGTACATGATAAGAGCTATTTTTTTGCCGTGCATATGCTATATTGTGTGTGTTATGCATATGTTCTTGTTTTATGCTAACATGAGTTTCTTACCTTGCTGGTAAGAGTTTTTATGGGCATGTTCGCGAGTATCTTTTATCTACAAACGAGAACATATACTATATTTTGTGTGTGTGTGTGTGTGTAACGTCTCGGGCTTAGGTCCCCGGTCCGTTAACAGGGCATTACTGGCCCTAACAACCTCTTGGGATCGGACCCATACGGACCCGATTAACCACCCCCAAAATGCTTAAGCCGGGTTGCTAGGTAATAACCTCCTCACTTTTTATCCCACCCGGAAACTTCTTGTTCCACGGTGTGGGACTTTTTTTCAATTTTGGGGGGTGTTACATCTCCCCCACTTATATTCGCAACGTCCTCGTTGCGACATGGCTCATCACTTCTTCCCAGTGATAGTGGCGGCTTCACGCTCCGGGTAGCCATTTCCTCCAACCTCTTTGTAGGGGCAGCTCCACCTCTCGGGTAGCCCTTTCCACTATCAGAGGGCGTTCGGCTCTGATACCATTTGTAACGTCCCGGGCTTAGGTCCCCGGTCCGTTAGCGAAGCATTACTGGCCATGACAACCTCTTGAGATCGAGCCCATACGGACCCGATTAACCACCCCCAAAATGCTCAAGCCGGGTTGTCAAGTAGTAATCACCACCACTTATATACCACACCCACACTTTGTAACGACCCATAATTTATAATTAGATATAAAAAGAGAGAATTAAATAATGAAATATGTGGCCATATGATAGGCTCTACGTGTAAGGGTTGAATGTTAAAAGTAGAGGGGTGTCTATATAAAACCTATGAGATATTTGTTGAGAATCCATCAATGACATGGATTTCAACCCATGTTCTCTTCTTCCATTTTACTATAAATAGAATTGTATTCATAATGACCATCCATCCACATTACTAAAATGGGAGGAAGAGAATGAATGAGGGGGAGAGAAAGAGACGTGAATTGAGATAGAGAAAGTGGAAGGGTGAGATGGGCGGTTATGGATGACCCTTTCAATCTTCTCCTCCCATGCACATGGGGTTCTTATTTAGGAATTGATGACTCTCTCTCTCCTTAATATAGAGAAAGATAAATAAATAGGTAGAGGGAAAGACGAGAGGGAGAGGTTGTAATACCCCCAAAATAAAAGTCCCATACCGTGGAAACATAACATTTCCGGGTGGGATAAAAAGTTAGGAGGTTACTACCAAACAACCCGGCTTAAGCATTTTGGGGGTGGTTAATCGGGTCCATATGGGCCCGATCCCAAGAGGTTGTTAGGGTCAGTAATGCACCGTTAACGGACCGGGGACCTAAGCCCGGGACGTTACAGTGTGTCACACAAGTGTTCTCGTTTAATTGTTTTATGCTAACATGAGTATGTTACCAATGCGGTATGGGGTTTTGCTATGACTTTCTGTTGCAAGGATTTCTGCTATATCAGTTCAGTTGCTTTATGAGTTTCATCTATATGAGTTTTTGCTGTGCGTATCTTTCTTCTATATCAATTGTTTTTTAAAGTCTTGTGTTAATTTTTACTATGCTTATGAATTTCTGCTGTGTATCTTCCTATGATACGTTACAATGTGCTTGTACATATTGGATATTGCTATATAAGTTTCTGCTACATGAGTTTCTTTTATAATGGTTGATGCCATATGAGTTTCTACTTCGAATTGCTATTGCCAAAACATGAGCTTTTGCTCCGTGTATCTTCAGCTACTTTATACTGTCATATGAGTTGCTGTTATATGATTGTCTGTTATATCAATTTATTCTTGACATTTCTACTGCTTCAGCATTTGCTATGTGTTCGTACTCTGTGCATATACTGATATACATATGAGTTTCTTATGCGCATCTTGATGTGTTTCTTATGTAAATTTGGGTTTCTGCGATGCACATCTTTAACTACTCTGATCTATCGCATGTGAATACAAGCCCCGCTGTATGACTTTTTGGCTCTATGGTTGTATGTTAAATCAGTTGCCCTGTATGAGTTTTCTATGCATATCTTTCTTCTATATCACTTGCTGCTATGCACATGATTTTATGCTATGTGAATCTTCAAATGATGCATTGTACTCTGCGCTTGTACATATGGGATGTTGCTTGATAAATTACATGAGTTTCTTCTATACCGGTTGCTGCTAGGGATGAAAACGAATGTGAATATATTCGTATCCGATCCCTATCGTATTCGTTTTGTACATATTTTGACATTCGTATTCGTATTCATTATAAAATAGATGCGGATATGGATGTCACTTTAACATTCGTTAATATTCACATTCGTATTCGTATCTTCGTTTTTGTACATAAGTATAGTAATATATTTATTTATAACTGTGTAACAACATTTTATGATTGCATTCACCATTGTTGATATAATTGTTATGAAATTACTATATCTAGTATACCTATTTTATGTGTAAACCATTCTAAACATGTATATTTTAGTTAATATATTACCAATTTCTGTTATTATTCGTATCCGATTCGTATTCGTTTTACATTCGTATTCGTTTTTTAAGGATATGGTAACACATTTTTTACATCCGTCAGTATTCGTATCCGCATTTGTATTCATATTTTAAAATGGATAAGGATATGATTATACCTATATTCGTATCCGTATCCGACCGTTTTCATCTAGTTGCTGCCCTGAGTTTCTGCCGTATGAATTTCTACTTCGAATGGTTATTGTCGAGACATGAGTTTTTGTTGTGTGTGTCTTCAACTGCTTTATACAATGCGGTTGTACATGTGAATATCTGTTGTTCAGGTTCTTGCTGTATGAATTTCTCCGTCGTATGAGTTGCTGTTATATGAGTGTCTGCTGTAACAGTTTATTCTTCTCATTTCTATCGCCATAGCATCTGCTATTTATGTTCCTACTCTGTGTATATACATATGAGTTTCTTATGCGCATCTCGATGCTGCAATAGTGGTATCTTCAAATTTAAATATAAGTTTATTTTATGGGATTTTATCACTTGTGCCCCTCCGAGATGTTGCAATATCAGTTATGCCCCTATCTTTTTGGTAATATCAGTTGTGCCCCTCAAAACTTGCTATTTTATCACTTCTGCCCCTCGGGTTAGTGACCGTCCATCTACAGTGCAAACGGACGTTAACTTTGAGGACATAAGCGGAATTATTTTTTTAAAAGGTTATATGGTCATTTCTTCCTCCTCTTCCCCAACCTCTTCTTCTTCCTCCTCTTCCCATCTTCTTCCTCCTCCTCCGACCTCCTCCTCCTCCCTCTCTGCCCCGAGCTCCTCGCAGCCCCTCCCCTCCCCGGCGCCGCACCTCCTCCCCCCCCCCCCCCCCCCCCCCGCACCTCCTCCCCTTGCCGGCGCCGCCCCCTGCTCCCCCTCTCCCTGGGTTGCACCCCCTCCCAGCCCCGCACCCCCTGCCTCTTCCAGTCCGCGTTCCTCATACCCCCCATGGAGGACGTCGTATCCCCAATACCAACCCCGTCGGACCCCACCGTCACCTCCGACCTCGCCAAGGAGCTCCACCTCGACTCTGACTCCGACCTAGACACCTTCCCCGACGACGAAGAACAAGAGCTCGAAGAAGAAGAGGACTCCGAGTCGGACTCCGACTACGACCATGGCGTTCTCCCACGGAAGCCCCTCCCGGGAGCCGAGGAGGAGGAGGAGGAGCCCGACGACAACACCCGGAGACCAACATTCGCAAGTTCTACCGTGTCCTCTAGCCCCTCGCCCCTGCGTCTCCCCCCCCCCCCCCTCCGCCCCCCTCCCCCCGTCGCCCTCACCCTCCGCACCTCCCCCTCGCCCCCCCTGTCGCCTCCGCCCCTCCCACCTCCCCCCACCGCCCCGCCTCCACGTCGCCCCGCCGCCCTTGCCCCCAGGTCGCTCCGTCGCCCCCGCCGCCTATGCCTCCCCCTTGCCCCCCTTCCACCCTCCTCCTCCGCCTGTGTTGTGGGTGGAACTGGAGTTAGTTTTTTTTGTTAAATTTTGATAAATTTTTGACAATTTGATTCATAAAAAATCATCAAAAAATTCAATAAAATTTGTCGTTTGATCCGTAATGAATGATATATCCGTGAAAATGCAAAAATTTTAGAGATTCCATGGATGTATGAAGGTGTCACTAAGAGAGAGAAATTATGAAGAAAAAGAAAGAACAAATGGAGGAAGAAGATGAAGAAGAGGACTGGACAATAATACCCCTCTTAACTGTACCAAGGTTTGAAAAAACCATGGTTAAGTCAACTCATAGACGGTCAATCTGACGGAAGGGCACAACTGATGACGGAGCAAGTTTTGAGGGGCACAACTGATATTACCAAAAAGATAGGGGCATAACTGATATTGCTTATTTTATTTAGATTATTAATTTAAAATTTTATTTAACTTATAGAAATTATTTTTAAAAAATATAAAGGTGCTGTAATTGTTGTCTACAATGAACATATTCTAAATTGTATGTATAATTATAATTAACTAGAATGAGGGACCTAATATGTATGTTATATGATGAAAGAAAAGAATTATAAACTCAATATATATAGA